>OX376195.1:7512958-8112958 GCA_947363905.1 Lithophane semibrunnea | reverse complement strand
CGCACTCAGTTCGGATGGTGATCGGTTTTACGAATTTTGCCGATGCTACATCTAAGTTGTGTCGTACTGTTATGTTTTTACCTTTACATAATAGGTAGGTAGTGCAAGCAACAATTTGTGTACTCACTCTCAATGGTAACGGATTGGTTTACGACAAATAACCTAGTTCTCAATGCCAAGAAAACGAAATGTGTAAAGTTTACCTTACCGAATGTCAGAAATCTAGGACCCACCATCGTCTTAGATAAAGAGGTGTGTGAAACTGTAAACTCGGCAGTTTTTCTGGGGATAACAGTAGATGCCAAACTTCAGTGGGGCCCACATATATCGAGCGTAGCGGGGAGGCTCAGTTCGGCCGCTTACGCCGTCAGAAAAGTAAGACAATTCACTGACGTTGATACTGCTCGGCTAGTCTATTTTAGATATTTTCATAGCGTTATGTCCTACGGTATTCTGCTGTGGGGTACAGCTGCTGATATTCAAAATATATTTGTCCTGCAAAAACGAGCTGTTCGATCAATTTACCAGGTAGGTGCCAGAGTTTCCTGAGAGATTTTTTTAAAGATATTGGTATTCTCACGGTGGCATCAAAATTTATCTTCGGCAACATCTTATATATTAGGCAAAATATACACTTATACACTAAAAACAGTAATATTCACAATGTTAACACCAGGAATAAGGACAAACTACGAGTTCCCTTTCACCGGCTTCATAAGATTCATAACTCATTTGTTGGGCTGGGTACCTTTTATAATAAGCTACCCTCTCCTTTGCTAGATGTGCCTTATAATGCGTTTAAAGCTAAAGTAAAATGCAACCTTTGTTCAAAGGCGTACTACTCCATTAACGACTACTTAAATAATAAGAGTAGTTGGTCGCTGTGATTAACTCAAGACAATGTTTATGTTCTTTCTCCAGAATTAGTTTACCCACTGACAGGTTATATGAGTTCATATAATTTTTTTATTATTTTATTTGGACTGTACCTATAGTCAAATTTATTTTAATATTGTTTTTAATTTAATTTATTGTTGACTCATTACAATGTTTTCTATAAGAGTTGTATTGCAATATGTGGTTAGCTAGCGACCTCGACAATGGATAATTATTTTTGCCTGAGCAACCGGCAGTAGGTTCGTCATGCTCCCTTAGATGTCACTGCTTGCGGTAGCGTCGGGGGTCGGGTTGTCTCCTTCCTTCAAATATGGCGAGGGGGGTAATGGCTGATCTTTGCGTTATGCTCGTGAACGGGTGCTGCTTGTGGTGACTGGTCGTCTTGCTGATCTCGGTTTTGTTAATATTATTAGTAATTCATTTTTATTTATTTACTTCGATGGTCCTAGTTTATCATTTATAACTTCCAGTTGCAGCTATATGTAAGCGGGCACGCAATTTGTGCCTGGAGGCTTTTATTTAGTTAGTTTATGTTTACATTTACTACTTATTTCTGCTTGAGTACATATAGTTCTCGTTTTTTTTATATTATTCTTTTTTTTGGTTGGTATATTGGCGTGTGCTAGCTGACATATGGCTAATAATTAGATTTTTGTTTTATGTTGCGTAATGTAAATGATTTTGCAAACTTTTGTATAGAATCAAATTTTTCTAACTGAACAAACAGCTGTGCTGCTGGGGAGTTTGTTGCGCCACTTCTTCTTCCCAGCTAAAGCACTAGGAAGTGGTGAAGGGTGGGCGTTTTGGGGGACTGTCTTATGTAATTTTGACGTTCGAAAAGTGCTGATTCTCAGCCTAGTTTGAATAAATGACTTTTGATTTTGATAAAAGTGAAAAATATTTTTTTGTAAGTAAAAACTAATTTTTCACTCTTTCATTGTTTTTGACAATCCGATTGCAAAAATAGCCTTATCAATATTTTCAGGCTTCAGGTTCTAGTAAGTAAATAGGTTATTGCTATAGTTACCTATTTAATAACTACTTGAGTAAGTACCTATTAATAACATAACATCACGCCTGTATTCCCCGAAGGGTTAGGCAGAAGTGTACCTATAGTCCACCCACATTTCGCCAGTTATGTTTAAGTCCCTTGTAATAGGGCGCCTATTGCCATCAACCGGCCACAAATCCAGACTGCGGGCTACTACTGAGAAATTCTGATGGAAAAACCCAATAACACTTTGCCCGACCTGGGAATCAAACCCAGGACCTCATGGTCAGCAGTGGCACTTGCGACCGCTAGCCCAACGAAGCAGTCATAGTACCTTAAGAATTTTATAAATATCCGGTGTTTCATAAAACTTGAATCATATTGAATCGGATTAAAAACACGATCATGATCACACTCAGAGTGACGCCGAAGTTTCCAGGAATATTCGTTTGCTTGCGATGCACTGACCTAAGCGGTTTACCACTAATAGTCCCTCGCCATGACGCAGACGTTAGAATTCATGTAATCATCCTACCTCCAAAAGCACTGAAAACCTTAAACTTTTTTAGGGCAGAGCCTTCTATTTTGTTATTGAAGAGTTTTTACCTAATCGTCGAGCAGAACCCTAGATGGTTCTCTGACGTAGGTAGCCTTTACGGGTTCCAAGCATTCACAACTACATGGCATGACTCCATATCGACCATGAATGACAATCAGCCACAAAGTAGGTCCATATACAAGAGAGGCGGATCTACATTCACTGCGGAACGTACCTACATCTCTGACACAAATAAATGAGGATTCGGAACTACTTAAGTAATGAATCTTATAAAAAAAGAAAGCAGGATGTACCAAACAATGGCGAAAGGGCGCTTTTGTGAATCAGTCACATTCATGATGAATTCGTTCTACTTTTAAGATTGTCAATTGAAAGTCTTAAGCGGAGAGAAGAATCGATAAGTCCACAAGACTCTTAACAAAAGCGAATACACTTAAGCATATTGATAAAAAAGAAATCTGCTGTACTTAGCCACAGAGTGGGTTACCATTATGTCAAGAAATAAAGAGCTTTAAAGAATGAAGCAAGCCATTGTGGTTCGATATTTTTAGAAGATAATATGTACCTAATGAGATATTATACAGTCGTACACGTAGGTCCTACAATACATTTCAATCTATTCCTAGATACATTTGCGGTTGATTTTTACAGCCTTCATAGGTGGGCGAGACGATTAAGCGTACAACGTAACTGTCAGGATCCCATAGCGAATTAATTGCGCCATCAATATGCGAGAGGTTTGGCGAGGGTCTTCGTCTACCAAGAAGTCGGCTAAGACATAATTAGATTAGACCCCCATGATTGAATAGATGAGCTGGAGTATGTTTTACCATTGTTTTGTGCTTTTGTTTTATCCCAGACTAGCTACCGTAAGCGGCTTCGCCCGCGTGTAATCTTTATAAATTATAGCCTATGTTACTTAGGATGAATGTAGCTTTCTAATGGTGAAAGAATTTTTGAAATCGGCGCAGTAGTTTTTGAGTTTATTCATTACAAACATACACACAAAAATACAAATCTTTCCTCTTTATAATATTAGTGTAGATATAAAAATCTTCCTGTATTATTTCACAGACAAAATAATATCACTTGTGTGTGACTAATAATTATTTTTCAAGCTACTATAGGTACCTACTACTATGTATTTCCACTATACGAATAGTGTGCCACACACTCCAAATATGGCAGTAATCGATAAAAAGTTAGATCTCAGGAAAACCAAAAGGAAAAGTTGAAACCACTTTAACAAAAGCTAAACATAACTTTAAACACCTACCTTATTACCACAAAACCATGTTTATCAGTTGTTTGCCTAAACACCTTTAAACATGACATTTCTCTATGGAGTTTGACATAAAACTGACATTAAACACGCGTTGAACAAGTGTCTAAGTTTTTTGGTAAGGCCCTTCGTGCATAATTACGATGAGGTTACCCACGATTGTGAGGAGCGTCCTCTGCTAAGAAGTCCGCTGAGACATGATTTGAGTATAAGAAGAAGGCAGATGATGTTTTTGACGACTCTGGAAGTAAAGCTAATATGGTTTCATCATTTCTCTTAGTCCCAGACTCCCAGGGACCATAAGAATCTTGTTTGATCGTAGGATAGGTTATATGAGGTATGTATCATTAAGCTAAGACTTTTCCCCTTTTTTTTCTGACTTTAAGAACTTAATGTTTCTTTTTTTAAATTTAAATTCTAAATTAATCTCTCAAGTACATTGCAAACTATAGTTTTGTATAATTTAGAAGCATTTTTTCAATTTTGTAAATGTGAGTACCATGGAGCCGTTTAATATGGTATCATGTTGTATGTTGACTAGAAACAGCATGTCAGATGAGAGTATGTCATACTCACTTAAATTTCTCGCTGATGGTGGCGCGTGTGTTGGATCATTCGATTCCCTACAAAATGGTTGAGCTGGATGGTGCTGATCCACGTGTCATGTTCGTAAACGGCGCCATCAGTTGAGACTGGTCATCTCTTATCTGCCAGGGCTTATTTTTAATCTTATATTTTGAATTGTTTTTGATTATTTTTCGTTTGACATTAGTCTCACATATAGAAGCACCAAGAATACTGTAACCAGGATTTTGTAATATCTATATACAATTTTAAAAGAGTGTCCTTGGAATTTCTTGCCCGTTCTTCTCCACAGAGATCTACGATTTGGAATGGGCAACTAGCTTCAACTTTTTGACTATCTGACCGACTCTTTGACAATTCAAAAGCGCCTGTAAATGGTTTAATTGAAATAAATGCTTTGAGTTTGAGTTTAAGGCGCGTGCACATTTGGAGTTTCTTGTTCTTGTACATAGAGATCTACGTTTTGGAATGGGCAAGGGCAGCTTTAACTTTTGACTAAAGTGGGTATTACACCATCATATAAATAGTCACTATCATATCAATAGGTAGTCAAAGATATAATTAAATTGTAAAATAGACATAATAAAGATATACCATAGATATGATGGTGTAATACCTAACTGACCGACTCTTTGACAATTCAAAAGTACCTGTTAATTTAGATAAATGCTTTGAGTTTGAGTTTGGGTTGGCCGTGCCGCAACGCAAAGCATTGCAAAATTATCCTTCATCGCTTTCGTATATTTTCTATGAATCAACGCACACTACAGGCGGGCCGCACCGCACTTTTTTGGATGAAAATACGTTGCGCTGCGGCCCGTTGCAGCTGTAATATGCGCTTGGCTTTATATGTGTAATTCTTTTTGTACCTATTGTATTGTATTGTATTGTATTTATTTATTTGTTAACATAGGTAAAGATATACAGATCTTATGTTTGATGTACAGACCTACTACCTCCATGCGTCATACATCCAATTCGGAAGCATCCGGTATTAAAGTTTGTTCTTAGAACAACAAAAAGGAAAAAGTGGGAACCTCCAGTTCAACAAAAGGGAGGAAAATTAGTCATACACAGTTTCATTTGAAATAGAACAATGTGCACATAAAATTATTTAGGTAGACGTGTGTAATATGCGCGGTTACTTACGGTACATATGTGTGTCCGACCTCACTGATTTAGTCGCGATTAAGGCGATTACATGTTGTTAGCAATTCCAGAAAAGGCACGTCATTTCTATTTATATCTCCCAGGAGTCGGGACACATGTAAAACTTTAGCGTCTATTGGGGTCATCGCTCATCAGGTCACTATCAAACCTTCCTTTGTGAAACATGTTGGGGTAGGCATTGAATGTTAGTAAATTGGAGTGAAGGGAACCGATAAAAATTCAACTGTTACTCAACTAGTTTCGTAATGTAAATTAGGCTTAACGTTTTCGCATGACATGAAAGGTACGACGGGCATATATCCTAAAACAAGTCGATGGTTTGATAAAGTAAGTAATAATGACGTGAAAATTGTTAAGATTTATGTTCCAATACACAGAGGGGCAATTCCCGTAGGTAATTTAAGAACGTTCGCATTCTAATCTCTGGCTCAATCTCCCAGAGCGGGAGAAGTAATTTGAAGATGTCCCAACCTCAAAAAAAAAGGCTCACTCTGTCAAAAAAAACGTCTAATTTCCCTAAATTTTTGACAAATAATTGACATGGGTGCCGATTCTTTCTGTCCTTTTCTTAATGAAATAGAAAGAAAACGATGCACTGAACTTAAATTTAGTTTAGTTAGGGCTGATTTCATCAAAGTCAGATATCTTTTATCCGTAGAATAAAATTGTCGTCTGACAGTTTTCGTATGGAAAAACTGTCAAAAATTCAAAATTTATTCGCAGGATAAGACTTATACTCGGTATAAAAGTTTGGTAAAATTCGCCCTAAGTGTACCACAGAATCGGCAACATTGATTGTCGCTGGGATGAGATTTCGATTTTTATTGAGCGTTTTTACCTGGGCTGCCAAGGAAGGGTTATGTTTTTCGCGCGTATCTTGTAGGTATGTATGTTAGTACGAAAATTGGCCTTCTGAAACAATGTGATAACTACATACCTACATTATGTGAACAATTGCAACTTCAGCCACCAAAATCACTTTTAATTAAACATAATTATATATAGTCAAAGTCATGTCCAGTATGAATAAGTTATGGATGAGTTCTTGGAAGATTTTCTATTACAATTTCACCATCTGAAAACCCACGTATTGTATTGTTAGATAGGAACCTATTCACTCAATGCCTTTTTAAGAACAATGGTGTAATAACAGCTATACGAGCGCGATAGAGGAGGATCTATATCTATCTATCTATCCTATCTTTTGTTAATATTCTTAGAAAATTTTGTGGCAGTTTTCCTAAAAGCCATTACGACCATTTCAATGTGAAGGTTACTAATCCTCAAAAGCCTGCAGATTATGGTGAGTTATGCAAAATTCATGAATAAAACCAAACCACGAGAAATAAATCTTTTTATTTTTAAAACTGCCATTAAATGCCAACAAGTAGATAAATAATCTTTAGATTTCAGATTATCTGAAATCTGTTTGTATAATTTAGATAGCATAAATATTTATGCACTGTTCATTAAAACTAGATGTTTTTTTGATATTCTCATTTATCTTAATAATTCAAAATTTCAAACTGAACATCTTATCTGTGATGTTACCTCTATCATAGATATTATAATACTACGTCCTCTATCATAAATTGTATTGAGAAAGGTTTGTTACAAAACTGATGATTACAGATAGATGATTGACAAAATTACGTAACTGATAGTACGGATTCGGGCGCGAATTCGATAACAGCCCGTAGACTCTACGTCGTAAATGTTTACACATTGAATTTCTAGAAAGTTCTAAACTATGTTAAATATTTTCACCTATTTGAATAGATTGCTTCAGGTTATAGCCGGTTCACGCCTCATAAGAATTGAAAATCTCGTCAGGCGAAGCATCAAACGGACGGAACCAAGGCAGACAAGAATTACAAAATTACAAGTCAGTGCACTATCTGAAAAAATGGTTCAAAGTGAGATTCCTAGACCGAGTATAGTGCGACAACGGATGTAGACAACGTGTAGTTGGAATACATTGTCTTAATATTTTTTGTGGAATACATTGAACCCAGGTGTGCTCTGCGCGACCCCGTCGGTGTAAGGACTGACATGCACTCTCGGACAAGACAAAACGACACTTAAATACAATGCGACAAAATCTGCACATAATCTCGTACAGGTATAACCGCTGTTGTAATGAAAAAAAATTGTATCTAAAACCTCCTTTTTAACATTTATTTAATTTCCTCGTTAGCATTCTACAGATCCAGTATAGGCATAGCACATGTTAAAGATTAGTCGCAGATTGCGACGACAAGTCGCAGCTGTATCCACAGACGTCGTCGTGGTGATCAGACAGTGTCCACTGATCGCGCTTCTTGCGTCAGTAGGCACCTACAAGACTCGCTGGATGACCGGTCCATGGCCGAGGTCGCGTTGAATATGCAGCATCACGAACCACGTTTAATATTAATAGGGGCTTCTTAAAATACTACCTGGGGGACAATCAGAGCGATAATCGAATGTAGATATGAAATGGGAATGTAGATGGGGCGGTTGACCTGCCTGCCCTGCGCTGGCGCACCGATCTATGTAGTTTGGGATCCCGCGGGAAGTGAAGTGTAAAATCCATGATGTTATTGAAATAGTTGCTGCAAGTTCCTGTTATAATTATTATAGGTACTACTCGGTTGAAAGTGTGTCCGGACATGGACTAGCAATATTTTAAATACTTAAATATAAACTATTTAAGTAGTCATTTTGTTAGCAGAAATGACTACTATATATTTTTTAACTTAGCCAAAACTCATTTTTGTCGCTTAATCTAAGTGGCTTAATTATGTTATCTTACCCTCTTATTCATAAACGTTTCTTAAAGAGTCGTATAAACGTCGAAAATGTATGGTTAAGCAGTTGCTAATTTATAACATAACTTTAAGCAGCGTTTATGAATAATGCGGTTAGTTTTTAAACATTAGTGCATAAAAGTTTTAAAACATTATTGTCCATGGTTCCAATATAAATTAAGAAAATGTTAGTATGAAATATGCAACTTCTTTAAAATTCCCCATACAAAACGCTGATTTTATAGGTAGGTACCTAATAATATATTATTAGTTAGGATTAGGATTAGGACATTCTCCATAACATCTCTGCATATATGAACAAATTCAGTAAAAATTAAACAGCTTGGACTTTGGGTACAAACAAAATGCCTAAAACGATTTTTTTTTAATATTTTGTTATGTAGGCACTGCTCATTGTAACCTACTGGCATTTTGTCAGATCTTTGGTTAGCTTTCAGAATTATAGCATGCTTTAATGTGCATGTTCACTGATATGCATGTTCACTGATAATCACTTAAGATGATATTATTGATTCAATTAAATATAACATTAATGAACATCATCTATATCAGGATTTAAATTAAATATTTACAGCCGTAAAGACGAGATTAGAAATTTAGCATCCTAACAAGTATTATATACGCAAAAGTGAGTTGTTAGTGTTACCCTTGCACGCTATAACAGTTGAACGGATTTGGATAAAATTTGGCACATGGGTAGACCATGACCTGGGTTAGGACATAGAATATTTTTTATCCTGATAGTCCCGCAGGATCGAGGCTTATGCGGCTGAACGCAGGGACGTAGCTAGTAAACTATAAAATGAGATTTGTCATTTTACGAGTGGATCAGTAGCCCAACAGAATGAGGGCGAAGACAGAATACTGATCGAAACTTCCGCTTTCAGAGAAAGTTATACAAAGGTAAATAACCCCTGGGGTTGGTTCTATCAAGAAAAGCTTCTTATTTTTCGAACATTCCATAGTACTCGTATAATGTCTCTTGATCTACGTAATTTTGAATTATAGGTACTAACCTGGTTTTATCTACATATTTCAGAGTTCAAGAAACTCTATTTCTCATAAGAATATATTTCAATGTACAAGCAGGCTCACTACAATATTTAATGGCGTCGAAAATTGAGTAACTACTCGATCTTCCGACAGGAGTCAGCGAAAGGTCATGGATGACCACCGGTTTCAGTATTCAAAAAATGAATATAAATTAATTCATTGAAACAACATAAAATGAAAACTTAAATATGATTTGTGAATTTCGACAGCAAAAAAGTATTTTCTTATAAAATATAGTAGATTCGATATATCGAAATATTGTTTAATAAAAATATGGCTGACCACAGTACCTACCCAATGTTTTTTTTACATATGTATGATGCTAAATAATTTGAAATACGTCAAACATGAAAGATTTAACTCATTCAAATAAGGCATTTGCAAGCTCATACTCTTTTCATGAGAATTATGTATGGGATTTTATCAAATTGCAAATGAGTCTCCTAAATGATGTTTTCAAAAAACAAAAAAATCTAACGAAAGAGTTGATAAGAGAATTCTAATCTACGATTCCAAAAGGTTTATATTAATTGAACAATGAAATATAATACGATTATAAAATGTACCTACCCGTATTTCACTTTATCTGCTCACGATTATCTAAAATATCTATTATTATCTAGTTATTTAATTTTAATCAGTCAGTTAAATTATTAATTAATTAGTTTGATAAGGAGATTCATAATCAAAACGGGTTTGTTATTATAAAGTTGCAACCAGTTGAAGGTTGATATTGTGTTATTATTTTGACCCTGTACCAAAGTTATTAATGTCACAAAATGCCATCAATGTCACCCAAATATTAAACGCGCTTCCTCGTCTCTTACGTCACTTGTTAACTTTGGTAACAGTAGTAACGTTATGTAACAAAATATGAATATCTACACCCACTCTAATTATAAGCATGAACATTATACGTAGTCAAATTCACGGCAGGAGTTGGTAAGGTCTCTCCCAATTAGTGACAGACAAATAACCTCGATATCCACTGTAGACTGTAGATTTGTGCAACTTAATTTACCGGTAGGTATGTTGGCGGTGGTCGGTCTCTAATTACAAAAATAGCGATATTCTTAATACCTACATTGGTGTTATAGCTGTCCACAGCAGGAGACACATCTCCCAAGTTGCAACAGAGAATATCCTGACTCCAATATGGACGGTAACGTTGTTGTAATAACCACACACTGACACACACACGCAAGGTACGTATGGGTACCTATCTTAGCAATCCTGACCAAAATCATTATAAAAATATTTACTTAAAGTTAAAACTAGCACCAACTGAATACTTCTTTTACTCACAGCGAAGTCTCCCAAGTAGCCATTGAAAATACCGGGTGTAAAAATACCCATCGCATAACCGTAACGTTACCTACGCATTCTGTACATCAAAATAAGTAACATTGTATAAAAATAATAGCTGGGAAATGACGGTAATAATTAATGTCCCTTCAATATCTCCGTAGCCAGAAGGTTCCCAGGTATGGTTCGATTGGGTACGCCACAATTGCGGCGATAAGTCCCCTCTTTGAGGAGTGGCTAGAGAGGCGCCACGGCGTCCTCACCTTCCGCCTGACGCAGGTCCTCACCGGATACGGTTGCTTCGGGAGGTTCCTGTTTCGAATAAGGCGGGAGGAAACGCCCGGGTGTCACAACTGTGTGGATCGCCCGGAGGACACGGTGGGAAATACGGTGCAGGTCTGCCCCGCTTGGGCGGAGCCCCGCCGTGTCCTCTTGGAGGCGATTGGCGGCGGTGACCTCTCGCGTCTGGCTCTGGTCCAGGCCATGGTACGGAGCGAGAGGGCATGGGAAGCAGTCACCTCCTTCTGCGAAGCAGTTATGCTCGCGAAGGAGGAGGCGGAACGCGTGAGGGAGTGGCAAAGTTTGCGCCCTCACGCCCCTAACCGCCGCCGTTGGAGACGCCCTGGGACCTGGGCCCTGCGACGGGAATCCCAGGCGGATTCCCGGCCACCATAGGCGCGGGCTAGCGGACGGCGAGCAATGGGTAGCTCGCCGTCCGATTAGGACCAGGCCCGGGTCGATGGCGCGTCGTGTTCCACGCGCGCCTCATAGAAATGTCAGCACAATTGGCGGGGTCCGCTAGGACCGATGTCTGCCAGAGTTGCGGGTTAGTCCGAAAGGAATACCGGGACCTTGGCAACAGGCAACTGAAGGAACACGGGTGGGTTTTAGTCAGTAAAAGTCTGACACGCCCTTCCGCTCCGCCCAGAACGGGAGAAGTCATTGGATGATTTCCCACCCTCAAAAAAAAAAAAAAAAGGTTTGGTTCGATAAAAAAAAATATCACAATGCAGGGAAGAACAAATAACTCACGGCTTCGTAATAAGTTCATCTTTTTACACCCGTTATAGAAGAGTTAATTCCTGACTTTAAATACAAGAATAACAGCCACGCCCACGCAAGGTATAGCTGGACAGTATGTATTATATGTAATACTAGCTGTTCGTGCCCGGCGTCGCCCGGGTGTAATTCCGACTTTTCCGGTGAATTTTTTCATACAAACCTTGTCCAGATAGGTACGAATACAACAAAAAAAAGTTAACCAAATCGGCCGAGCCATTCTCTAGTGATGAACTTTCTTTCATACAGGCAACAATTGTTTTTTTTTATTTATAGATAGATAACAGTCATGTACTTAAAATAATCTAAACGTGAATTCATGCAAGCCTAGTACTTCTTGTTAGTTACAACTATTTGAAATCCTATTAGTTAATACTATCGTGAATTCATGCAAGCCTAGTACTTTTTGTTAGGTTACAGCTCGGAAACTGCACAATTCTCATTAAATTCTTGTGAACAGAATACCGTCAAGATGCATTTAAAACCTGGATAAAAAAAATAAAAAACATAAGTGTTAAATCCATATATCTTTTGATTCTGCAGGTCGATTTTTATGAAATAAAGACTAAATGTTACTCAGAATAAAGCTTCTTATTGTTCAGTAATTCAATTTGGAATCCAATGAGTGGCTTTTACGTGATGCACTCACAAACGAACAAACAAACAGACAAAAATTTCAAAAAATGTTTTTTTACTTTCTATTACTCATTTCTCGCGGCTTCCAGTACTTTTTTTGCAAAAATCTTTAAGGTACAGACAGGGACCGTTTACGATTTTATTATATGTATAGATAGAAGATAGATAGAAGATCTATTAGTTCTATTTATGGAATGCCTTTAAAGTATAAGTACACTTGTGTATTGTCGTGGAGCATCGAAGATAATTGTGTTGTGATTGTAGTGAGCACAGCATGATGCGCGGGCGGCGTACGAATTCATTGCCCCGTGATTGATTCGGCCATCCGCTCACCACCCACGAGCGCACACAAGAGTTTATAACGTTCTCTTTAAACGACGAGTGTTCTGACATGAATAAAGATAGTACTAGACTTGTAATTTTTTGGGTACCTATGCCTACCAGTAGAAATTAGTGAAATATTGTTTTAAAAGGTCACCATCGTTGTCAAAATGAAAAAGCTACGTAAACGTAGAGGTAAAAAAAACTGGCCGTTAAAATTGCTTGGCGCAATGATCGCGTTAGATAATTACATTATTTTTAAATATTCTTCCCTGAAAACACTCTTTTTCATAACTGTTAAAAAACTATTTGATGGACTTGCTCTAAAAAATGCCTTGACTGTTATAGAAAACGGATTAAAAAGGAAATCGTATTTATTAGGTAAAAGCTGAAAACTTTCACAAATACTAACAGATAATTCTCAACACAACCCTCTTTCACCGCGGATATCAGTTAGGTAAGCCTCGTCATCGTACTACAGTAACATCACTGTAATCTTACCAGACTGAATTATCTATCTGGTAAGAAGATGTCGAAAACTTTTTCATGTCTCCAGTAAGTGTGCGATCCGCCTACCTCACCCACGCAGCAAAGCCGTGCTCCACACAACGTTCCATTAAAACCGAGAGCTTGTTACGCCCAATTATGATTTAACCCATGTTTAACCCCAATTGGTTAACGATCATTCATTTTCACGCAACGTTACATGATCACCTCGTGCTCCAGATTTATTTATAAATAGAACGATTATAGAAACTAATTTTATCTTTTAAAACTTTCAAGACTTAAAGGATCGGTCGTTGCTCTGATACGTAATTATTCAGTCTTTTCTTGTTTATAACACAAAAAATCTATCTTTCACGCGAGAAATCATCATAAAATATTCGATATAACTTAAAATACCTAAGTCCTTGATCAATAAAATTGGCCTCGGTCGCAAATAGCTTAGAAGCATTTATTTTTAATACAATATGAAGAGAAGTCATTTGTGGATCTTTGACAGTCGTTACGAGTCGTCAGAAGCACGAAAGTCTGACAACCAGTCTAACCAAGGGGTATCGTATTACCCTGTTACTGGGTTGTGGAGGTCAGATAGGCAGTCGCTCCATGTAAAATACTGGTACTCAGCTGCATCCGGTTAGACTGGAAGCCGACCCCAACATAGTTGAGACAAGGCTAGGCAGATGATGATGACAATCTGAAGAGAAGACTCCTGAAATCTAAGCTTAGCACTTTTAACATAATTAGTTTTGAAGCATTACCAATAGTTTGTAATGTTCCATAAGTAACTTTTAACTATTAAACTTATTAGCCGTAAGATGTGACCACGAGATTATCAGTATCTACGATGGTGGATCTTTAATACAACTAAACTTTATATTGGGCTTACTAGCTAATAAGATAATGATGTAACTGATTACAACATGTACCTAATAGGTACATTTAAATGAGCAACATGTGAGAATTCTTATCATCAGAAATCAGAGCGTGTGTGCAAAGTACATAGCTTTATTCCAGGTTAGTACAAGCGTACTAACCTTAGAATTAGAGGGATATTAGAATAAATATAAAATATATAAACATTTAAGAATATTAACTACACATTATGTGTAGGTAATATTCTAAAATGTTTTCAAACTTCAGTCGCTTCGGACCCGCCTGAATTTCTGAAGGACTTCTTGAAATTCATATTCTTAATTTCTAATACAGAATGATGACGGAAAAGGGAGCGTCAAAAACACGTAATAAATATGCAGTGGGTTCAATCTCCGGACTCGAAAACAAAGAATAACAATCTGCCTTGAGAATATGTGAAGCTATATGTATAGAGCCACCTATTTTAATAGATAGGAACTATTCGGAGCAGAAACTGAGAGTGTTAAATGATGCCAGTGACCGGTCAGTCCAAATTTGAACTCTAAGATATAAAATAAAACCCATGTTTCATGAGCTTTGACTCAGATTTTCAGCGTATTCATAAGTCTCGTAATCGCCCAAAGCGTCTATGGGTAAACTGGATTTCCCTCTAAAATATGCATTCATAATTTGAGGACAGTAATGAAAAAACGTTTTACCTTTTTTTAAATCCATGTAAAAATCTTCGCAAGTCTTATTTAGGTAACTTCTATAACAATTAGTGTGAAGTTCAATTCAAACGGAGATTAACAGGTAGATTAGTACCTTCCTGATAATCTCCGTTTGAATTGTCGTGAAGTGTGCCTTGGTACAAAGGTACTATAAGCTTTGGATGTTACATATCATTATTTTACGTGTTAGCAAAATGATAGCTGTGACCTAGACCCGACAACACAGTTCCGTCGAACTCAGTGGCCCTTAATTAATTAACTACAAGACATACTAATTATAATGATAACATTAGTCTATCGCTAATGTTCCATTAGATCTTCACGTGACTGTCGTACATCCAATATTCAGACAATCACGAGTACCTACTTCTGGCGCGCAGTTACGTGATCATAAATTTATATTTAGTCGTCTTTCCCATTAGATAACAATTAATTAGCTATTGTTTTACTTCGTAATACTCGAGGCTAGCGCCATCTTGGATATTGACGACAGAGGTCGCGTATGACCGACCCTATGTAGGCTATGACTGACGTCTGACATGAAATCTGTCAATAGTACTCACATACTTGTATGTTTAGGTACCTAAATAATAATAATAATATAATTTGAAGTAAAAATACATTCCTTTCACAGATATTTTACAAAGAACAACCTTATACCAACGACGATAAAGATCAGTGTGATGCTAAATCAGAGGTAAAATAACTTGGTAAAGACTGTACTTGTTTATTCTTGTATAAAAAGATCATACATATGTTACTGACCTTCCATAATCTAACTTAAAATGTCTTCTTTTCTCGAAACAACAGGAGTTCAAAACCCTATAAAGGAAAACTGAATTAATAACGTTTCTCTTATTTCTGAGGTGATGCATCCCATCTTTGTCCAGAAGATGTGAATGACATCAGACGTCGCCGATTATATTATTGATCATACATTCATGTATAGGTTCCTTGTAAGTGAGGACTTTATGTATTATACTGTCGGCAAGAAAATATACGAGCGAATTATGCATATTCGTCAACAGATACACCTGAAAAAATTTAAAAACTTTAGGCATCTTCTTAAAGTTCCCAAAAAGTAAGGTTTTATAATTCGTCGGTTTTCCTTAAAGTATGAAAGCTCCAAGGCTCTGTGAACTTTCTGTACCTAGGTACCCATACAATAACTACGCAAGTTTTAGCATTTCTAATAAAATTGTTGTTCTGAATCGGGAAAACATCTGCAACCAAGTGCGTCACGTTGAGGCGTTAAAAAATCTTCGTTGTTCAAAATGTTGTTCATCCAGATCTTTCTTCATTTTACATTATATACATATGAGTTTCTAATGCAACAAAATGAAGATCACATCTTTTGAAATTGAAATTGGTCCGGTACACCTCTACTTCAATACTATTATGAAACTTTTCCAAGTACTACCCATAATTTTAAATAATTGTAGCCCTAGTCTTTGTTCGGAAGGTATGCTGAAACGAAGTTGATTTCAGCATATTTGTGTTTTTGCAAAAGGGACCGCTGTCAACGTGTCAACATTGATGAAAGCAAACACGGTCCATTGGTCGGGATCAATAATGCATCTTCTGAATAATGCATACACATCGGTCAGAAGTGCGTTTACCCGTCTACATTTTTGATATGATCCCGAACGGAGGTGCATTGCCCTTTGCCCTACAGTCCGAGATGAGCTAACCTACGTAGTCAAATACAGGACCAGATAGTGAGGGACAGAGATGCATTGTTAACAGTAAACTTTATCCCGATGATAGATGCGAACAGAATGTTCTACTCTATAGCTCATCAGTAAACTTGAGACATTAACTTAACAGCATTATAATAAATACCAACGTCACAAGTACGTCACTAGAACTAAATTTATTCCCGATTAGCTGTAATTACCAGAAGATTAGCACACATAAAACACTTTCAGTGTCGTTGCGGTTAGTGACAAATAGAAAAACCATGTAATTTTGTTTACCTACGTCTATGCTACAGTTATGTTTTTTTCTATCTAGTAAGGAAGCTAGGAATGAGGAAAATCTCAAATGAAATTCCAAGTAGATTATTAATAATCAATTAAAAATTGATCAGCAGGCACGCCTACTGAAACTAATGAACTGACACACTTGGCTTTTGTCACGTATGCTCCGAGCAAATTGGTTTTAAAAATATCCTATCACCTGCTAATGAGAGCAACAATAATAAAAATCACACTGGCCCTAATGTCCTAACTGGCAATAAATTAATAACCGCAAAGAAAATTAATGCCATTACACATTATCATTAGCTGTGCTGTGACGTAGGTAGGTAACATGAAATGGACCATTTTATGCAACACTGAAAACTCTTGTTTTAATATTTCGGGTTTTCCGAGAATTTAACAAATTGTGTGCAGTGAAGAAAACATTCAAGCTTAAGATTACATTTTCCTTTCCTCTTGTGATGGAAATAAATGCAAACATTCATATCAAGCTAGGTGTTTAAATCGAACGTTGACTCGTGAATTTTATATAAATTCGTTAATCTGATTATAGAATATTTCAAATAAATCACAATAAACTTGCATATAATGTGTTCAAAGCGGAGCAAAAAGTTGTGATCTTTGATCTTCCAAAAATACGTCACCCAACACAACTTTTAACACAACATACGTTTTTAAAATTCTTGTTAGTTGAAATGTTTCTTAGAATTTTGGAACTCGTACATTATCTACGAAGTTTAAAAGAAGAACTTACTACGAACTGTATATTCCACAAAATTATACATCTGTTAATCTATTTGCTATACAAAACTTTATCACAACATCAAATCTTTCATAAATGACTACCTTAGCTAATGTGTTGCAATACCTTTTTAATATTTTTTTGTTAGGAACCTTCCTGCGCGCACAGAACCACTTAACAAAGTTTCATCACAATCGGTCGAGTCATTTTCGACTTTTTGCGAGACTAACACACGGCAATAGCCAGATAGTTAGGAACAGTATGGATTCGGTTTTTTCAATCGAATCGAAAACCTTGATGACATAATTGGCTCACTGTTGCATGATTCCATCAGTAATTAAGTTAGGGCACGCGCCCACGGTTACATGGCCTAAGGCATACGTGACTGTGGACAGGGCACGTAGCTCATGCATCTACCTAGCACTAATCGATTCACATTCAGAATCGATTTGATGACCGGATTCTTAATTATGATGACTAACTAAGTATAGAATTTGTTTATGTTTGTGTAACGTGTTGACGATTTTACTTTAAATAAATATAGGTAGGGATAGATACAGAAAACCTCGTAACGAAAGTCGTAAGATTAGGTTAATATTATGTAATCATAACAGTCTCGAAGAAAATATTTCCTTTTTGCAACTATTAGGCGCATTTCAATATAAAAGCTTGTAAATTCGATTTCAAACGATTCCGCACTACAGAAGCTTAATTTTAGAGCTTTTGGCTCTAATTGTTCATAATTTTCCCGACAGTGTATCCTTCTGCCAAAATTACAGCTACGACATGCTATGATGCTACGCAGTTCGTAGTAAATGCAGTAACCTACCTATGTCCAGTATGTAAAACGAGTCTTATGAAAATCTGGTCAATTTTGCAGAGTTTCTGGCAGTGAAAAGCTACCAAGGATTGTGCTGAGGTGTCTGTAGAACAATACTTGCATAGCATGAAGTAAAGACCCAAGGCTGATGGCATATCCATGACATGTCTTAAGATTTGTGTCTGTAGCCTGAAAACCAATAGATTGTCTAGCGTTTACGATTTCATCATCTGCCTAGCCTTTTCCCAACTATGTTTGGGTCAGCTTCCAGTGTAACCGGATGCAGCTGAATACCTGAATTTTACATGGAGCGACTGCCTATCAGACCTCCACAAACCCATCAACTGGGTAATACGATACCCCTTGGTAAGACCGTTTTGTCAGACTTTCGGGCTTCTGACGACCCGTAACGAATTTCAAAGATCCACGAATGACAGCCGGGACGGCTTAGCGTGCTTTCCGAGGCACGGAGGAGTCTCGATATGTAAAGATGGTCAACCATCCACGCACCAACCCTGGTCGATCCGTGCGGCTGTTATTACTTAGCCACGAGCTCTTCGATTTATGAACGCGTTAGCGTTTACGATTTATGAACTACAAATTAATAATCAAATTTTTGACATGGTTATGCATAAACGGTAATACTTACCTAATTAAAAAAAAAAACAAACGGTAATTTACTTTATTACACATTGTTATTTTGTTGAAATCGCTACAATAACTGAAATAACACCTATAAGCTCGTGTTTATAATGGCATGAGGTCGATAAAATACTTACAATCATTGACGTCAGAGTCGATGAAAATAATATTCAACAACAGATTATTAGTAAAAATATGGTTTTATTCTTTTTAAACTAGTTGTTACCGCGACTTTGTTCACGTGACAACGTTATTTTTAAGTTAACCGACTTCAAACACAGGAAGAGGTCGAATCGACTATTAGAGGAAAAGGTGGTAATGTGGCCCCCTACTTTGTTTCTGAGGCCTTATGTAAAAAATACGAGACTCAGAAATGTAATAAATATGTTAAAATCATCCTTATTTATTTGCCTATACGTACCTTACTAAGTAACAAATGAAACTGCAACAGGATAATCGAAAACTTATGTATTCTAAAAAAAAACAAATTTGGCAATATGAGATCGAGTGAGGGTTATATGGCACCCTGGGGGCCATATTAAATGTATTGATTTAATTAAAACCTAACGGCAAAAATCGCAGACATAATATTCGCCTTCAGCACCTGCACAGGCTGTATGAGCCCATAAATTGCAACTCTGGCACTGAATCCACTCCTCCCCACGTGTGTCGTTAGAGTAACTAGTGTCACAGAATATGCAGATCGTATCTGAGTTTTCAGGTACGCTGTTCGGATAGACATTGTCGTCATATTCAGAGTCGGTTTCCACGACTGCGTCACTTTCAGAGCTACTGCTAGATGTAATGACTCTCTGGCGTCGTTTAGTACTGCTACCGCTGCCCTCGCCATCTTGACGTCTGAGGCCGCGTCCACGGCCACGTCCACGTCCTCGTCTACGTCCCCGAGTTTCTGCTAAACTCAAAGATTCGATTAGTTGGTTTTTGTAAGGTGATAATGTGATCACTTTTGCTGTTGTAGCTTTTCTTGGCACAGAAAATATTTTTACAGCCTTTTTATAGCCCATGACCTTTGTCCTCACTGCTTCAATAGCCTTTTTCATTTGGTCAGGATCCCATGTTTTCCTTTTCTTTGAAGATGGAGATAACACACTTTGTCGAGGCATCTAAAAACGGAAAATAAAAAAATTACGAAGTGATATAATGGTCATACATATTTTGTGGCCCCCGGGACCATAATACAAACAATGTGAGGGGGCCAAATTCCAAGAAAGCAAGAATTTATAAACAAACCATGACAAAAATATTCTATCAAATGTTTTTTATAATTACCTTCAAAATCCTGGAGAATAACGTTTATTAAACACAATGAACAAATCACCAAAACTAAAACTCACTTATTTCTAGTAAAATGTAATAAATTGCAGAGCAGAATAAAAGTTTGCCGCTTGCGTGTTTCGACTGGTTCGCAGAAAAAGAAAACGTAACGCCCCCTCACGGATTTATTGGGTTAAAATCAACAATGTCACACGAGCTCAGCGTTGCACCAAAAAAATTCTAGATGTCGTGTTTCTAAACTACAAATATCGAGGGGGGTCAATATACCTGCAGGGACCACATTACCACCTTTTCCTCTAGATATTAGTTACCTATACTTTCGGAAATATAGGGGCAGATTAAATTTTGTTAAATCTTATTAGAAAGAGCTTGGAATGAAGTTCCTTAACGCGGCTTATTGCGGTAGGAGTACCTAAACTGGTAGAAATCGTCACGTAACGAAAAATCGTATGCCCGCTCCATGCGACTTTTCGTGTGAATTTGGTCAAAATGAAAATCCAAAATGGAAAATTTTCAAAATTTTCGTCATTGGTGCCATTTTCACAGTTTTCCAGGGTGCTAAAGTCTGGTGTAGTCTGTGTGGTCTTCGTTCCTGACAGGGTCTCCCGACCGTACACCTTTTTGTTTTTGTTCCAGGAGCTATGCTTAATAGTTACTAGTTCTATTAGGATTCTATAAGTAAGTTGCCTAATGAGGAAAATTGGTAGGTAGTCGGTAGAGTAGAAATAGTGTAGCTGACCATCCATTAGAGGGGCTCCTGGCTAAATGATAACAGCCGCACGGTTTGATCGAAGGTTAAGCATCGCTTGCCACGATCGGTTCGTGAATGGGGGACCATCCATACATATCGAGAACCGCGTGTCTTGGTAAACACGTTAAGCCGTTGGTCCCGGCTGTTATTCGTAGATTTTAGATAGTCCTTACAGGTACGCCCCAAAGTCTAACAACCAGTCGTACCAAGAATTATCGTGTTACCCAGTAACTGGGTTGTGGAGGTAAAATAGGCAGTCGGTGACCCCAACCTAGTTGGGAAAAAGCTAGGTAGATCGATTGATTAATTGGCAGAGTAGATAAAGAGTACCTACCTACTTAGGTAGTAGATGGGCAATAAAACCCGACACTTATTGGAAATACATTACAGATTCCAATTATTCGATTATCACGTAATAAATATGCTGAAATTGATGTTTAATTTATTCAAGACTACTGTCTAAGTGCCAACTGTAAGTAGGTCCTATCCCAGTACCTAAGTATTATACATTTAATCCCATTGTCGTTCACTTGTAACAAACACCCACCTAAATGAGTGAATGCCTCACAGCAATGATTTGAATAAAACTTTCCGAACTCATCAATATATTCTGGAACTATCGATGGTGAATGAATTTTAATGACAAATCAGTGACTCGACCACGGTCCTGACGTAGGTAATAGGAAAAATAGTTATAACTATCATCAAAAGATTTGCTTAAGGAGGACAATCTACTAACGTCATACTTAACAGTTTAGTTAAAATATGATTTGAATCCTTGTCCTTCCTTATCCTTATCCTTACATATTATAAAACAAGTCCTCCGCCGCGTCTGTCTGTCGTCCTGTTCACGTTAAACTCAAAAACTACTGCACCGATTTTCTTGCTGTTTTTACTAACAGATAGAGTGGTTCTGGAGTAAGGTTCTAGTATTATATATAATAACCGATATTATATATATTATATATAATAATCGACATCCACGCGGGTGTCGCGGGTATCAGCTAGTAGAAAATAAAACAACACATCTAAAACATCTTTATACACCAAGTAGGTAGGTACCTCACACCTATGACATTAGAATTAGGTAAAAAATATCCAATAACTACCGTAATAAATATTAAACGAATATTGATATCGAAGATCAGTAAAAATTAACTGTTTATGTGAGTTCGAAGTATGTAATACCAATTTTAATTGACGAATTTACCTCCCGTATTCTTGCTTTTTCCCTCAAGTGATAGCTTGACTTTTTTGTGAAATCTTAATATATAGGTATGTATGTATTTACTTTTAATTAGTGTAGTAGATACAAATTATCAGTTAAATGTTTTTATTAGTTTATTAAGTTAGTAATAAGTTAACAATACCACTCTTCAGTCATGTCTGTTACTCTTATGTGAATGAACACTTCGCTTAACTCGGTGCGCCTGATCAGACACAGATTGCTTGTTACATTTGAAACATTGTTGCTTTTGCGAAGCTAATAGGCGTGCAGCGCACAGTTGCTACCGAAATCACGTACACAGTAGTTACGGGTAGTTGCGTAACACATAAAATGCCAATTGATCGCAATGGGTTTCATTTTGACAGTTCACACAAGTTCATTACGTTGTTGAGTAGACAAACTTTTCAAACCTGTGAAGCAATGGATTAGAAATATCCTTCAAAATCAAAACTCTCGGATTGTGATTCAAAGTGCGTTACGCAATTAGGGTGCGAGAATGGAAAATGAAACTAACAATTATTTCATTCATACTTATTCATCAGATAGGTAGGTACCTATTACCTGTCTGATGAATAAGTATAACCTAATCAGATACTGAACAGGAAATACTGCACAAAATGCCTTTAAAACATTCTCACCAATTTCAACTAAGTAGGTAAGTACCTTTTCTATATTAACTCTTAGGCAAAATAAATCAACGACGAAATAAGTACAACAAAGAAAGAAAGAAAGAAAGAAAGAAAAATATTTTATTTGGAACACGCACAGGAAATATAACAATAGAAACAAACATTAAATCTATAAAATTAGTAAAACAAGTAATAGAATAAAATAAAACAACGTGAAACAGCACAACTATTAACTACACTCGCGACAATCTAAGAAGTCCGTTTTGACGTTACGTTCTCGTACTTGTAATAAAACGTTATGCCCTGAGAATCAGTTTTAAGCAATGTAGATAAGTCGTCGATTACAAACTCTCTAAGTATGTTTAATCGATATGTCTCGAGAATCAGTTATAGTGTCGCGACTCTAATAGACGAATTACCTAAAAACCTTCAATTGTTATAATAATAAGAAAACCTGAAACCTATAATCAGTATTATTATTTTATTAGGAAAACCTAGAAAACCTAAAAGTATTATAATAGAGCAATTGCTTGGATTTTCAACTGTTTTATACAGAGATATAGGTAATAATCATGACAATAACATTGTGAATCGCACCAGTATAGGTAGTGGTAGGATCTATGGACACAAAGGAATCAACCAACCAGCAAACAAGGGTCGCCCACGGCCCACGTAGTGAATGCAGGATGTAAAACCATTTCTCACCCTCCAGGCCAACAAGTGGCTCTCCAAACAAGGTTGGTATACACGTATACAGCATGAGCCTATTATGACTATTATCTTACTTTACACAGTTTGCCAAATTATTTTTAAGTAATTAACATATCAAAGTATTACAATTACCTATAGGTGCATTGGTTTAAAAGTAGTATTTTGTTAAAAGGTTTTAACTAAAAATAAGCGCTATACAATTATTATCAAGAACAAAAAATCTATAAAAACAAAATATTCTACGCATAAATTCATGTGATTACACAAAAGTAACGAATAATCTACAAAAAAAATTGCAGTCATTTTAATTACAATTCAGAAAAAAAAAAGTAATTTAAAAAAACGTTATTGTTGACAAGGAGTTGCTACAGCCAAAACAGCTAAGCACGGTTGCGCATGGCGGCATGCCAGTCATGAATGCGGCGCGCACGCAGCGTCGCTCCACGCCCGGTAGGTATTTAGTAGTCGTACAATGCGATCACGTGACTCCATTGACGTCAATACTGACCTCTGCCAACGGCGGCATCGCGCCTGCCTCCTGCCTGCTTGTGCTTATCTCACTCGAAATACCCTACATACACATAACACGAACAATATAATTCCTCACATTTATTTAATATTAAGGTTATACGTATTACCTATGAAATTGGTGTTTTGTATGGATAATTTTTAAGAAGTTTCATTTTTCATACTCATACTTTCCTAATTTATCTAACAACCATGAACACTACTGTTTTAAAACTTTTATGCACTACTGTTTAAAAACTAAGATAACGTATGCCACTTAGATTAAGCGACAAAAATAAGTTTTAGCTAAGTTAAATAATAAATAGTGGTTGGTCATTTCTGCTAACAAAATGAGGAGTCATTTTTAAGGTATTTTTCATGTTAAGAAAACTATAAGTAATAAGGTTTTTTTTTACTATTGGTAGGTGTCTATTATGGTCGTTATTCGATATAATACCAAGCAATAGATGAATAATTTAAATCATAGAAGTGACGAGGTTCTCTATTAGTGAGAAAAAAACGCCAATTTCATAGGTGGGGACTGGAGACCCAATATATTTATATTTATTTTTAATAATATCTTGCTTGAATAATGCGCTTTATTTGCATATAATTAATAAACGTAGTTTTATAATTACGTTTTCGTAGCAAAACACAAACATTTTTGCACAAAATTTCTCTGCAAAAATGATAGGTACTATAGGTAGGTATTATCTTATTTCCAACTTGGAAAAGAAAGATCGTGAATGAATAAAAATGTGAACATTAGGTGCTGGAAAAGGCATCGCACATAAACAACTTAAGTCCTTGTCTTTTCCTTGTTCATAATTTACATTATTCTACATGGCAACAAAAAACTTTTTTCAGAATTGTTTTTATGTTCGTTTCGACGTATCATATTTTAAATTGTGCAACTTACTGTACTTTAATTTCCAAAGTCAAAATGAGGTTGAAAGGCACGTTGCCCAACCTTACAAAAAAAAAAAAAAATGTTAAGTAATTGTTTGCTTAACAACTACATTACTTTTAACCTATTAATAAAAATTTATAAATAGCTGGAGAAAATACTTTCTACAGCTACCTCTATAAACAAGGATACTTTTCACAAAAAAATAAATGCGGACGGAGCCGCGCGCGCAGCTAATAAAATACATAATGTTCCATAGATTTGTAGCTGCCTATGTAGGTTTACAAATGCCAAAATATTACCTCAGACCGTGTCGGCCTTCAACAAACACCGTTAATAAAAGTCACGTTTCTGAAAGTTTACTTGTTTCATACTTGTTTTTCCTAAATTGTTGACGTTCCGCTGTATATAGCAGCTACATTATTATACGGTATTGTATTGTTTTTCATTTCTAAAAAGTAAAGTATTTTACTAGAGATAGTTACACCTAATAAAACGATTTTATAACTAAGATAGAGACAAATTTTTCCTTCCTCAAATAATTAAGTAAGTAAGTACTTAAAACACCCGGTTTCTGCTGAATTGAGAATTTGAATTTGAGAACGTCCTAATCTGTACTTAAGTATACCTTACTTAAACATTTCTTCGTTTCTGAGTTAAGTTTTTTTTTTTTTAATTTAACATCATTTACTTTGACAGATAGCATGCTTAACAGTCGTCAGTTGCGTTTCTTAAATTTGATTTTAACTTGTGAAACGCAAAAAACTTAAGCTCATACTTATGTATTTGAGAATAATCAGTTGAGATTTGCTACTTTTCTCAAATCAGAAACCGGGTGTATGTCTCGCAGTTGGGGAACTTGATAATACTACTCGTCAACGTCACTTACCTGCTATCATAACTTGATAATACTACTCGTCAACGTCACTTACCTGCTATCATAACTTGATAATACTACTCGTCAACGTCACTTACCTGCTATCATAACTTGATAATACTACTCGTCAACGTCACTTACCTGCGATCATAACTTGATAATACTACTCGTCAACGTCACTTACCTGCTATCATAACTTGATAATACTACTCGTCAACGTCACTTACCTGCTATCATAACTTGATAATACTACTCGTCAACGTCACTTACCTGCTATCATAACTTGATAATACTACTCGTCAACGTCACTTACCTGCTATCATAACTTGATAATACTACTCGTCAACGTCACTTACCTGCTATCATAACTTGATAATACTACTCGTGAACGTCACTTACCTGCTATCATAACTTGATAATACTACTCGTGAACGTCACTTACCTGCTATCATAACTTGATAATACTACTCGTCAACGTCACTTACCTGCTATCATAACTTGATAATACTACTCGTGAACGTCACTTACCTGCTATCATAACTTGATAATACTACTCGTGAACGTCACTTACCTGCTATCATAACTTGATAATACTACTCGTCAACGTCACTTACCTGCTATCATAACTTGATAATACTACTCGTCAACGTCACTTACCTGCTATCATAACTTGATAATACTACTCGTCAACGTCACTTACCTGCTATCATAACTTGATAATACTACTCGTCAACGTCACCTACCTGCTATCATAACTTGATAATACTACTCGTCAACGTCACTTACCTGCTATCATAACTTGATAATACTACTCGTCAACGTCACTTACCTGCTATCATAACTTGATAATACTACTCGTCAACGTCACTTACCTGCTATCATAACTTGATAATACTACTCGTCAACGTCACTTACCTGCTATCATAACTTGATAATACTACTCGTCAACGTCACTTACCTGCTATCATAACTTGATAATACTACTCGTGAACGTCACTTACCTGCTATCATAACTTGATAATACTACTCGTCAACGTCACTTACCTGCTATCATAACTTGATAATACTACTCGTCAACGTCACTTACCTGCTATCATAACTTGATAATACTACTCGTCAACGTCACTTACCTGCTATCATAACTTGATAATACTACTCGTCAACGTCACCTACCTGCTATCATAACTTGATAATACTACTCGTCAACGTCACTTACCTGCTATCATAACTTGATAATACTACTCGTCAACGTCACCTACCTGCTATCATAACTTCCAACTTCTATTGATAGCGTGATAAACATAGCCTCTCCACTGTTTTCAGTTTAAACAATTCCAAGAAGTGTACAAAGTACGAATCTATTTATTTTTCACATTTTAGTTGTGGTACGTAGGTACCTACCTACCCCACACAAATTCGAATACCACAACGTAAATAAAAGTGAGAGAAACTTAAAAAATCATACATACAGATTATGTGGGAAAAATACATAATTTTTGAAGCTAACTCAAAAACTACGCAAGCAAAGTTAATAAAATGTATATGGGACCTCCTCTGAAGCATGAACTACCAAACAAAAAAACAAACATCAAAACCAATCATAATTAGCGGAGTAATCACGTACCAAACATACAAAAAAGAAAAAACACAGTCAAAACTAAAAGAAATTTGGAATACCTAAGGCACTAATTTGTCGAGCATGGTCCATAAGACATTTTTATTGCCAACCACTTACGACATTTTTGTTACAACATACCTTCAAAATGATCCTACATAATGAGTGTAATAATGCACCGAGTCCAAGAAAGTGTGGCAAAAAAAGAATATAGGAAAAGGGTAGGAAGAATTTGCTTTAGGAGAAAATAACTGAGTGGTCGAGTTCTCTTAATCAGCAGTGGACTGTATTGAGGTGTTGATGATATTAAGACATAAGACGGCATTTTTTTTTTTTTTAATGCCTCATTCTGGCATTTAATTCATGAGTTTTCAGACGAATTTGTTTTTAAGTTTTAAACAACACAACAAAAAACGACGGCTTACATTGATGATTGATTTACTGAATAAGTATAGATACATACAGTAGGTATATCCCTAAAATACTTAATCATTTTTAATAAATATTAATTAATTCCCAAGAAGTGTATATAAAATAGTAACCAGGAATTCAGGACAATCGAAAAATAAAGTAGGTAAGTATCTCAAATATGTTAATGAATTTCAAGCACGTTTTTTCAGCGAGTGAGAGCAATGCAAAGTGGCCACTTACTTTCCGGAAAAAGCAGCCACATCCACGTGCCGTACGTCCACTTACTATTAATATTATGCCACACGTAGTTTTCCTTTTTATTTTAAACAAAATTTCGCTGAAATTTACAATGAGAGTGAGACGTACCTACCTACTTCATATATCTCCACAGTAGGTTTGGTATACATAATTACATTTAAGTACTTAAGCACCTGCGTCTGATTAAAAAAGATATTACTATGATTTCCTGAACACTGTCATTTTTACTTTTTTTTAACAGGCGTGGCCAAAGTCACTTTTATTCCTATATACAGTATGTTAACTAACAAAGGGCGTTCTCGTTAACCTGCAATAGTATAACGTGTATACATGCTAAAAAAAATAATACCACAAAAAAAAAAAAAAAAAACATTATGTATTGAAATGTTCACAAAAAGATTAAATTTAAACGTAAAATAAACACTGTACACACGGCTACACATCAAGCTATACATTTCCAGTTTATGGTGATCTCGCATTGTATAGGATTTTCGTACAATGCGAGGTCAGCTTATACTGGAAATGTATAGCTTGATGTGTAGCCGTGTGTACACGCACACTTGTATTTCAACGTAGAAAAACAAGTGTGACAAGTGGGCGTGTACGGAGAGTTTATTTTGCGTAACAATTTAAACGGAATAACTTTCTTCATGGAATTTCTTCTTCAACGTCTTAAAACATAATCAGCCATCCCATACGAGGTAGGTCGAGTAGATTTTGGAGTGTTTGTGGCGGTATCTACATCACCACGAACTACGCTCCGAAGACCTGACGTCACACAAAAATCCTGACGTCACAAAAATCCTGCATCGCGCAATTAGAGTTTACCGTGCAGTGGACATATATACAAAAATCCAATATCAATCATTGGGCAGTTGCCCGCCAGACACAACACCCGGTGTACTATGGTGGATGAGTGAACTTAACACCCTGTTCCTCATACCCCTAAATGTTGTATGGGACAGCCGACGTTAGATATTTTTTCGCGATTATGATGTCGGTTCCATGTAGAAAGTTGTTAAGTTTGACAACCAAACTCTTATCACCTTTTTGATAAATGCTGTAGGTAAATGTTACACAGGGCTTTAGGTAGGTACTTGCATCCTACCTAGTAGAAGTTAATTCTTAATTACCCAAATGAAAATTATCTGTTTTTTTTATCCAGGACTACTTGAGTGCCAAATTCCATACAAATCCGTTTATTAAAGTGGGATCGACTAACAAACGTCTGACACTACAACAACCAAAAACTACTAAAATTTACCTATATACGTTGTATGGGTTTTTAAAACTTATTTAGTTGTGTATCCCAAGGTCTATCAGCGAAGAAACAAAAATCTAGAGTACCTATAAGTACCTACTCACCTAAGTAGGTCTAGGGTACCTTTATCAGTATCTACTTATGTCTAAAAAACAATTGAAACAGAATTCGATAAAAATTCTAAATAAAAAATTTCTTCATTGTAATGCTGCACCTACAATATGTATTGTCGTCGCGATGAATAATTTCGTGAGTCCTCGAAAATTTCACATAAACAACTATAAAAACGTGCCGCTTTTTTTATGAAACTCCTACAAACGGTAAATATATTTGGGGGGTATTGGCAAATGACATTAAAATATCATGAATCTCAATTTACGATTAACATCAAACTTGCTTCTTGCTTCACGAAAAGAAATTTCGTGTGGTTACACGTGATGTGATGCGTGAAAAAACAAAAATATAATTACGCGAAATAAAACTAAAATATTACATCTGCATGCCATCTCCGATGATAATAGGCATTCGGACGGACTTACAGGACAATAAATGTAAATTAAATCATCGATAGACTTGTTGTATCGCGTGCGACCTGACTCGTGAGTGCATCACCATAAGTACTGTAGGTATGTAGTCCGGGCACCTGGTTTCTGTCACTAGTTTTTTTGTCATAAACTATAAGAGAACGCCTACATAGCGCTTGCGACTGTTAACATATTAGGGGATCAGCAGCAAAGTGATAGCGGGGCTGATTGCCCAGGGAGCGCCAGACGTAGGTGCCACTGTATAGCCAGTTCGCCACTCGTGAAGGTTATCTTGCACCCCCATGAATTGCTCCAACCCTACTTCGTCTTAAGTGTAGGTCTATGTCAGACTCCTACCCAGAGGCGGCTTAAGGCGTGGGCGACTGCGCCTCGCGGTCCGAGGGGCCTCGCACTTCAAAGGTTCGTCCTAGGCTTTGCGAAATGTACCTCGTCCACGCTAAATTTAGATCTTGCCCCGCCACTGCTCCTACCGACTAAAAAAATCATAGTGACGTTAATTCCAATTATAATATAGCGATACAATATTGTGAAAACGAATTATTTAGTAATCAGTTTGAGTGATGTCAATCACTTTCACCGAATATTTTACTTGTAATAAATAATTCAATTAGGTGACCTAAAAAAACAAAGCATATCTGCGAGGGACATTATACAAAAAAGACAGCTATGGAATGTACCAGGCAAGTACTAGCACAAGAAAAAAAAATCTTGGCTTTCGTTATCATTTCACAGCACCATTAAGAGATAATATTTCTCCAGACTAGTTATTTAATTTCATTATAATTTGTGATGTAACTTTTTGAATTTCTTTTTCAATTTGTAAGACAGGCACATTACTGAAAGTACCTACATTTAATAATTTATTTATTTATTAAAACTTTATGCACAAGTAAAAACTACTGTACAAAGGCGGACTTAATGCCTGAGGCATTTTCTACTAGTCAACCTTAGGGTGATGCAGAGACAGACATGGCAGGTGCAACATAAGATAATACATATAACTTGAAAATAATGAATAATAATTAATACATACATAGATACATACATATCAACAAAATAAACTTAGTTGGGAGAAATAACGACAGGTAGGGGAGAAAACGAATCCAAACACCCCAATTAGAATATTATTAATTTGTCTATACTTACATCATTTGTATAGATAACATAATAAAAGGTACTCTAAGTAAAATCGTATCGGAGTCAAAACTGTACATTGAATATTTTAGAAAAAAAAAAATTGCTACAAGGTCTGGGAACTAGGTACTATTATTAATACTGATTGTGGGGGAAAATTGTGGCCACATTACAAATCTACACTAGCACACAGTCGCACACGTATATCTAGCGTAAGTAGTAGGTACTTCGTCCATTTTAGTTTGTTTTGACAGTATAGCGGAAGTGTCACTATAATTTACGTAGTTTAAATTTTTTTTGGGATACAAAATTACACAATTCGATTCGAGAACAAACTACTTTCATAATGTGCATTTATTTCAGTTACACATTGTATATTTTGAGCCTGTCTTCTGGGCGTTACGTTGCCCACAAAGCATTGTGTTTATGGGTACATGCAGCGGTTCAGGGTTTGGGGATATTTAAAATTAAGTTATGACATTTAAAAGTTGCTTTCTTTACAAAAAGTTGGTTTGGCCTTCAATATCTCCGTAAACAGAAGGTTCCTAGGTATAGTCCAGAACAAAAAAATATATCACAATGACGGGAATAACAAGTGACTTTTGGCTTCGATAAGCGTCTTTTTACACCCGTTATAAATAAAAATGGATACTTATTATCTGTACCTTTTCAGACCGAGTTTGCGTTTCCTTTAAGGAAACTGACATTAAAGAAAGACAAAATCTTACAAAACAAGTGAAATTTTTTTTTACATGCTATAAACATCATCTATTACAATTCAAAATGTCGACAGTCGATTTCAATGTTTTCACTTTTGTGACAAAAGAGTCATTGCTAATACGCTTACCAATTCTAATGCTGAGTACCTCTTGCTAACTCTATCATATTATGCTTCAATTATTCCGGCACGTGTATTGAAACAAATAGAAGAAAGGAAACTGTACTGTGCAGAGTTCCCTGGACTGGGAAAACGTGAGGCGGGAATGTACGGTTGTGCGCGCGCCGGTCACTCACCGCCGCACACGCATGATACCAGCCTTTCCAGAATGTATCGACAAGTGACCAACATATATCATCAATATTAATACTTTCAAACGTTTCAAGGACTTTTTTATAAGGAGTCTAAGGACGCGTAGATGTTTTATCAACATAAAAACAATTTACGAATACAAATTAAAATGGATTTCAAAATCGGTTGGCAGGACTTTAAGTTATTCATTTTCCTCATTAGTTATCAGTGAGTTCCAGGAATGTTTTTCAGGCATATAAATACTGCTGATAAAAATTGACGCAAATACTTACAAAAACAATGACGATGTTACACTTCCGTATTTTTTTTGTATTTTTGTTTCCGCAGTTTCTACGTACATTTTCATTAGAAATCCGTCGTTTCATTGAATAAATAAGTAGTTTATTTTTTAATGAAAATTGGAACCTATTTTGTGTCGGCTAATTATTTACTTTTTCATCTATTCAGTCAAGTGTCTCAATCTATTTTCAGGTTCCTACACTGAATGTCGATTAATTAAATAATGATTAATCTAACAGATATTTTTATTAGTATGAGTGTACGTAAAATAGTTCACTTGAAAAGCTAAGTACGGAATCTAATCCCAATAAAGGTTCCCGCAGACAGGCACTACGCGACTCTGGTGGAACAATTTCTATGAAAACTTCACGGAATTGTTCTACCGGTATCGCGTCGCGCCTGTCTGCGACAGCCTTAACATAGAACATGTATTAGTTTTGTAAGAACGAAGTTGTCGGCTTTCCTGGGCATTGACTTGTTCAAAAGGCTGAGATAGGTAGATTCCGTACCAAATCAGCCTTCTATATCTATACGGAGCTAAATCACTCATAGCGAGTGAACATTTCGTATACTTTGATAAAATGATTGCATATTCCTAAACATAGTGAAGTGTCTCTTTAAATAGTTATGTAAGATTATAAATGATTTTTTTCTGTTTATATTTGAACTAAAACAGAACACAATGACCTCAATTCAGCTTGTAGTGCGTGAAATTAATCTTGAAATAAAATAAAACAATGTAAGTCCCTTACCCTGCCTTATAAAACATTAGATTTGATTTCCAACAATAATAAATTTCGATTAAATTAACTCCAAGTTCTGTCTGACTAATCGAGTGTTTCATTTACTAGCGTAAAGGCAAACATATCCCACTATTAATTATACAAATATTATTCCAATTGGGAAAACCCCAGGCTCAGCCCGTATCTATTTACCAAATATCTTGTAGATATTTGTACTAATTAAACATACCAAAGTAACGTACATAGGCAAATTTTAAAATATGAATAAAACATAATGCACATAACGTTTACGTAGAGAACTACAAATATACCTAATAGATGAATTTTTCAATATATATATAAATATATCTTGCACATAAGCAAAGAGGTACTTAGGTATAATAATCGGGTACATTCACATTTCCCTCTAGGTGTGTGACTCTAAACGATGCAGACAATGTTAAACAAAGCTAGTATTAGAAAATAAATATCCTGCCTCCTAAAGATGAATGAACGGACGAGTGATTGTTTTAGAGAATATCGTTGTTCTTATATCGAGTCATAATTTAATCGGATATGGATTTCGTACTTTGTAGCTGCATGGCGATGCAGCATGCCCAAATGACCATGCTACCATGCAGCGTCTGTTGGTGACTTTCTCGAATATGCGTTAGCAGCGCGTTTGTATGGAGCGATCACGATAAGCCGCAACGCTTTACGAATCAATCAACACATTATTGTGAACGTGAAACACGCTCAAGGCAGAACACCGACAAGATGGTCAGACGCGATTAAGAAGGGTGTTAGAGGCAGAATGTACCTAGCGGAGACCGCATAACTTGAATGGACCGCGTTGTATGTGGTCGCGATCCTCAGCATTGAGAGAATGATGAATCAGAAGTTATCAGCCTCATTTACTCATTTGTATAATTTTAGAACACCCTATTTCTAACTAATATTATAAACGCGAAAGTTTGTAAGTTTGGATGGATGGATGTTTGTTACTCTTTCACGTAAAAACTACTGAATGGGGCAAACAGATAGTTTATAACCTGGATTAACACATAGGATACTTTTATCCCGATATTCCCACGGGATCGAGACTTACGCGGGTGAAACCGAGGGGCGCAGCTAGTACTTTATAAAATAAAGATACCTACGATAAGTTGAATATAAAAAACTTTACAGTACCTTATGATTGGCTGTGTGGTTTTCTTTCCGTCGTTGCTCCTTCCGAGTGAAGTTGATACCATTCTTGAACTGAAAATTAAATAAATTGTTATTAACAAGTTAAAAAGAAAAAAACATTTTTGCTTCGCCGTAGTCGGGTTATAAAAGAGCCTTCGCGGAGCTCTAGAAATGTCATAAAAACTTGGTAGTAATAATTAGTTGGTTGCTACCTCGAGTTACAAGCACCTATCTGTAACGGGTTATTGTGAACTTCGTAGCGATGACGTATATACGATTAAGTAACAAATACATGCAACATCTTCGAGAAAAATACATACTAAGCTACTAAATTACTCTATAATTAAATTAAATTATGTAACCTGTTGTAACACTACTCATGTAGTTAGTTCACCGAAGTGCTACGGCGTAGGCGTTCTACGAATATTGATTTATCAAACTGCTATCAAAGGTGCGATTTCGTATAATTTTGTGATTCTTGTCAAAGGAACTATAATTATTTTATTTCGGTTATTCTTTTTTATCGACCAAACGAGAAACTTGGTAATACACTTGAAAATTATAAGACACTAGCCGCCAAATTGTAGCCTATATGTTAGTCAGCGATAGTAAAGCATTCCACTGATGTTTTTTTTTTTTAATCGGTCGACCTTGTTATTTTCCAGTAGTTTATTAATTACAAACAAAAATACAAATATTTTCGCTATATAATAAGTATTAGTGTAGATATATTATTTTATTTAAGACATATATTAAGGTACCTACTTCTAGCAAAAGTCTTAGAGACTTGCAACGCAGTGCCAATTTACCTGTGGAAGTTGTTTAATAATACTTAATTGGATTATTATACACTATCATGCAAAACCAATCAAAAATGTTCAGTTCTTGCATACCAGTTTTATTGACTATTTTCAGGAGATGTTCTTATTTGGATATTTGTTTTAATATTCCAAGCAGGTGCTAAATACTAGAACAAGTTATGTATTCAAATCCTAATTTTAGAACTGTTTAATTTGTATTTGTATCCAAATATTTACACATATTCGTAAATTCTGACAAAAGTTTGACATCAGGGTATCGTGTTACCCAGTAAGTGGGTTGTGACAAATCGGCAGTCGCTCCATGTAAACTACTATTCAGCTGCATCTAGTTAGACTGAAAGCCAACCCCACCATTTAAGTACTTAGTTTTGAAAAGTCTAGGCAGATTGATTTTGTCTCTAAGCTAACAAGAATAAAAAAAGTAGGTAGGTAACACCTTTGAAAAACATCGAATTCAATAAAATATGTAGTAGTAGTAGCATCGTGTAAAAGATTTAAAAAATGTGAAGGTGTTTAAATGAAAATTGTAGGTACGTGTACGTTGGTTTGAATGGGGATGATCAGGTTATAAAAATTGTAAGTATTTTCATATTCTTGTTTCGCTAACAATAAAAAAAAACATGAATCTGTTTCAACTAATTAGGTATTACTATTTATGAACTTATGTTTTAGGAATAATAATGAGCAATAAAATAAAAAAAAAACCAATCCGTACAGAATAAGAAACAAATTACTATGATGATTATATGTAAAGATTTGTCAATTTACTGCTTAGGTGACGTGACGTAAATTGACAAAACTTTACTTATAATCATCAAGGTCAAGAAAAGATAACGAGAATAAATAACTAATCAGGGTGTCCGGCTTATTAATAATTAATGAAGCATATTATAGGTAACGTAATGGCTGGGAGCGTAGTACACTTTTTATTGCAGGTACCTAATCATGTATAACCTCATAGACTGACTCGTTGGTCTAGCTCTACTGGTAAATATGAGGTCGAGGGTTCGATTCTCAAGCTGGGCTCTTCCTGGGTTTTTCTATCTAGAATTTCTCAGTAACAGTCCGGTGTCTGCATTTTTGACCGGTTGATGGCAATAGGTTCGCCCACAAATACATTATACATAAACATAACTGGCAAAATGGGGGTGCAATATGGGTGCCTACCTACACCTCTGCCCAACCCTTCGGGGAAACAAGGCGTGATGTTATATCATGTCACATAGAACAGTCTTCTTCTTAAAGTGTGTCCATGGCAATCTAAATACAGTTGGGCCAGAAGTTTGAACCCTTCAGTAGTGTCCATCAGTTTCTGTAATGTGCAGAGAACAGGACGCGCAGGACATAATAATAAGTGCCCCATATAAAATTTGAACTAGATGTTTATCGCAGTTTAATCTTTGTAGTGTATGATTTTCGTGGATTTTCCAAATGAAACGTGCGGAAAAAAACTGTGAGGCCCATAAATAAAAGCGTTGTCAAGGCGACATATTTTTTCGAATTTGAACTCTATACATTAAAAAGTACAGTCGCGCGCATAAATACATTAAGTACTATGAACAGCTCGGGAATAATATCTGATTTCATGATTCATCCATTAATATCCGTCTTCAAGATGACGGCAAATACTTAGGTATTTGTGATCATTTGTTGAAGGCATATACAAGTGGCAGCACAAATATGTGCCGCATGTGTGTGACGCATATTTTCCCGCAACTTGTTATTGTCGTATATTTATTTGTCCTGTCTTAGCGTCATGTTTGCCGCAAATAAACGTATTTTCTTTCTTCTTTCTTTCTTTTACATCGAGGGAACACCAAAACTATCTGACGAGACAATCGACAACATCTTGTTTACTAACAGCGTCATTTGAGCCTGTTAACGTCATTTGAGCGCGAGATAGGTAATTGAGTATGATAAAAGTTTAATAAACTTACAGCGCAGTGAAAACAGCTGAATAGCGAGGAAGGCGGCGTGTGAACGAGCCCCGGTGGAGAGCCCGTCACCTCACACGACTCACTGAGGTTGCATTTCCCCACCACCTGCCGATAAAATTTAAAAAAATGTATCATTTAATTTAAGAGGAAACGTTTCCTTTCGGACAATGCATACATTATAACATGCGTAAGAAAGCGGCTTCCTTACTACAACGCTTGCGTAATACTCGTAGAGGTATCCTGCAAATCGGCGAAAAAAAAAAACTTTCATTATACAGGGTGTAAGGGTAAACACTCTTGTCATTCAAACCATGGGTAGTTGACTTAAATATAAAAATAAATGACCGAACACAACAAAAAAAAAAACGTTATTTTCATTAAAAGATTTTAAAAAGTTTTCATCCGATAACGTGCTCGCTAGCAAAACAGCTGACTGACTGAGGGAGGGGTCGCGCTCGCGGCCCGTCAGGTAACGTCCTGCACCCCCCGCCCGTGTTGAGACGCAAGTTCGTTACTCTAGGGCATAGGGCAACGAACTTGCGTCTCTTGTGGTAAAATTTAGATTAAAAAAAAAAGAAAAAAAATGTTTTAATTTTTCATTGATTTTACGTTCTATAAATGAAACCAAACCACTGTTTGCAAGGATAACGATGTTTACCCTAACACCCTGTATAGGCTACTTAGTTAACAGTTTTTGAAGAACCAAATACCAATATTCCTTGTGGATTATTTAACTCGAAATATGAATATTTCAGCGATATATCAACATTATTTAAAACAGAACAATTTTTTACGTAACTAGCTGCTGTCCGCGGCTTCGTCCGCCTGGACCCTAATTATTTTTTTAAATAAAAGTAGGTAGTCTAAGCTGCTCCTTATAACATCAGCTATCTGCTAGTCAAAATCAGTCCAGCCGTTTCAGAGATTAGCTGGAACAAACAAACAAACAGACAAAATTTTTTTTTGCTTTTCGGTACCGTATATACTTTTAATATGCATTTAGTAAAAAAGGGCCCTCCCGGTGAGAAAACTTCACCAGGGTCTTCAGAGACACAAACTTAACTTATTTTCCTGAGCTATTATGTTAGATTAATTTCTTTAGAATTGAGACACGGTTAATGTTAAGTTTATGTACCTAAATATTGACCTATAAATTAATAAAAAAACGTGTAGAAGAATCTAAATCTAACTGTATTTAATAGGTTTAATTCAATATGAAATCGGAATACTATCACTAGTTGGATCTAGTATGTACCTATAAATCATAGCTCATTGCATTTTTATGGTTATTCCTTATCAAGTCAGAGAATCTACAATTAAACCTAATTATAGAACAAACCAATGTTCGTGAGACCTATTGAGAGATATTCTCATAACTTAGCCCGTTTCTTTAGATCACGGCTCTGGAATACCTAGTCATCTTTTGTTTTTAGGGTTCCGTTCCCAAAGGGTAAAACGGGACCCTATTACTAAGACTCCGCTGTCCGTCCGTCTGTCACCAGGCTGTATCTCATAAACCGAGATAGTTACACAGTTGAAATTTTCACTGATGATGTATTTCTGTTGCCGCTATAACAACATATAAGTAGTAAAAAACGGAATAAAATAAATATTTAAGGGGGCTCCCATACAACAAACGTGATTTTTTAGCCTTTTTTATAGACAATGGTACGGAACCCTTCGTGCGCGAGGCGAGGTTTTTTTAAGTAGAAAGTACTTTATTTAGCTCCAGCATTTGCCATGGTCCTTTGTTATTCAAGTACATAAGTAAGTAGGTAAACTAACTGCCACCATAGCTGACACAAAGGTCTGTTGGTATATACGTACGGTTTTTGAAAATGTCATTGAATAAAATCAGGGTCAAACGAATATACCTAAGTTGAAACTAGTTAATCGTAACCGTATTCGAACAACTTAATCCTGTTATCAGAATTTACCAGTATTCTCAATGTGATACAGGAAAAATATTTTAAAAACCGCGTCGAAAGAAACATTTTTGCACCTCATCACAGATTTGCAATACTTAGATAATAATAATATCTACCGTCGATTATTTCATGGTAAATGCTTGAACTAAATAAAGTACCTAAAATGAACTAGGTACCCTACAGTCTACAGTTTCTTATCAAAGTATATTTTATCATGCATTTCCGTTCGCCAATCGCCATCCTATAAAAAGGTGAACACTGTCAATCAAATGATGAGTAGATACCTACCTAGGTAAGTACCTACCTACGACATCATAATCATATCACATCACATATTTATTTTTATCATTGTCTTGATATCTGCTACATAACAGAAGAAGTAGGCACCTAAGAAAGACGTAAGAAACATTAAACAAAACAAGAACAAGAAGTAATTTTATACCTTTTCAGTTGACTGTTTTGTCTTAGTTGGGTTTTAGTTTTATAACTTTTATTTTTATTTAATATTTTGTTGGGGTTATATTATAAACCTACGGCAACAAAACGGCATCATTAAAAAAAATATTTTTTTTAGTTCATGATTATGTCCTCTAGGGGGCGCCATATTCAATTTAATGTGACGTCACATTAAATTGAATACCGTCCGTCCCACCCTACCCCCAGAAGTATGGCCGAGGGTATGGTGGGTCCGGAGTGGTCTATACATAATTCTTTAAAAGTAAGTTATCCAAACTTGATAAACTTATTAAAGCTCTAATTATTGAATTAGGGCTTTAATTTATGACTAAGTTGGTCAAGTCCGTGGGACTTGCAAACCAAAACAAACGTGCTTGTCCAAGTTAGCTTGCTCTGTTCCGATTTGTATAATTACCTACGGTCATATGAAGTCACATCATACATGAGACATCTCAAAGGACCATGGGAAGAAACGTCCCCACCCACCAACACGCTTGAGACTAGTGTCATTCGAAGCGTCTGGTGGGTTCGATACTTTTTTACTATGGCGACATCTTTCAAAAATGTGGGGTTTTCCTGGAATATTACTTTTTTTATTCAATATTAGCATTATTTTACATTTATATATTTTCTTAGTTTGCACTTAAGAGGCATAGAATATAGCGACCTAAATATGGTTCTCATTCATGACAACCTTTCTTTATATAAGGGACCATTTTTTTTTTCTCTGATACCTTTTTTTAAAGTTAGGTTCGGTTAGGTTATGTTTGGTAAGGATAGGTAATTATAGCTTAGGTTAGGTTAGCTAACCGAAAAGTTTAGGTTAGGTTAGGTTAGCTAATCGAAAAGTTTAGGTTAGGTTAGGTTAGCTTCTGTGCGCTGTCAACGCGGCTCTACGTGGGAATCGTGCGATCGATGGCCCTTTACGGGGCCCCGATCTGGGCGGCTGACCTGACGGCCGGTAGTATCGCAGTCCTGCGCAAGCCGCAAGGAGCGATGGCCGTCAGAGTCATCAGGGGGTATCGCACGATCTCCTACGAGGCGGCTTGTGCACTGGCCGGATCCCCGCCCTGGGACCTCGAGGCGAAAGTACTCGCGTCATCGTATCGGTGGCGCGAGGAAGCGAGAGTGCGGGGTGAGCAACCGATGCAGTGACACATAGAGCTGCATCGGTCTCAGCTTCGCGAGGTCTTGGTGGCGGAATGGCGGGACAGGCTTTCACGCCCTACCGCCGGCCTCGACATCATCGAGGCGGTCCGGCCGGTGCTCGAGCGCTGGCTCGGGAGGAGGCACGGCTCCCTGTCGTTTCGGGTGACGCAGGTGCTTCGAGAAGTACCTGTGTCGCATAAACAGGGAGCCGGACGCCCGGTGTCACCACTACGTTGAATGCCAGGAGGACACGGCGCGGCCTACGCTGGCAGAGTGTCCCGCTTAGGAGGGGCCGCGCCGTGCCCTCATCTCAGAAGAAGGCAGTGACTTGTCGCTGCCGGCCTTAATCGAGTCGATGGTCGGCAGCGAGGAGTCCTGGGACGCGGTGGTTTCCTTCCGTGAGACAGTCGTTTCGCAGAAGGTGGCTGCGGAAAGGGAGAGGGAGATCTCTTCCACTCACCCGGCCCGCAGCAGGCGCACCGGGCGTCGGCGGAGGGTGGTAAACGCCCTCTTCCAGCCCCCCTAAATGGGTCCAGGGACGACGGACTCGGGGACGTCCGTCGCCCCCTACACATCAGGACCCGAGGTGGCGGTGCGTAGTGTTCCACGCGCGCCCCTCTTAGACGTCACGGGGGGAGTCAAAAACCTCACTCCTCGGGTCACGGGGGCCCCTGACCCGAGGAGTCCCGCAATGGCGGGCCAGTCTGGGGTTGCGGAAGATTTTTACGTTCCCGTGACCCCCGGCGAAGGTGTAAGGTGGAACACTGGGGTGGTTTTTAGTCAGTAAGAGTCTGAAAGACCCCTCCGCCCGCCCCAGGGCAGAGGTCATCCATGAGGATTTAAAAAAAAATAGGTTAGGTTAGCCGTTTTTTTTAAAGTTTTTTGTACAATTATCCAATCACAAGAATACACAAATGCTGTTCATCATTGAGGAGTTCCATTTGACCTTCAAAATCCAAGATCAAATTATCACTGTTAGGTTAGGTGAGGTTAGGTTATGTTTGGCAAGGATAGGCAATTATAGCTTAGGTTAGGTTAGCTAACAGAAAAGTTTTTTGTTATTACAAAAAAACCCCATTGATTTTGCAATGGAGCAAGACAGTAAGTCTTTCTCGGGATCCCTAAAAACATATTGACACGTATCCTATGACTGTTGGGGGGTGGGGACGGAGTCCATACAAAATCCCCCATGGTCCTTTGTCTCTGCGATGTCAATGCTCCTGCGATGCATCTGGTAGGTACTTATTGCAGATGTCCATAAGTAGGCGGCGCGGCGGCGGTAACCACTCGGCTAGTTTGCCACCCAAATTATAATAAACTTAACTTCGATCAATAATTATTGATCGAAGAAACTTAACATGTAAGTACTTACCTACACTGGTTCACACATTACATTATGATATACTATTAAATGATCCTTCCTGTTTGTTTGATGTTCCGTTTGATATCCCATAACTCTAAAGTATTAATGCGACGATGTCAAAGAATCAACTGGCATAAGAATTATTTTTCAATTAGGTACCTAGTATTATTTTTTCTTTTTCATTTTTCATACAAAAATAATTCGACGACGTCACGATTATTCATGTAGTCTTGTCATGTAGTATTATATACTTACTTTAAAAAAAAAGATTATTTTAGTCCATAAAAAATCCATAAAAAGACAACGTCGCTGTGTGGTTCTTTCCTCAAAATACCATTTCAGCCGCTAATCTACATGATCCTCATATGGCCAGACCAAGATTATGTCTGGACTTTAAAAGAGACTGACCTTTCTTCTCAGAGTTGTCAGATAGGAAACACCGACCAGATCACGCTTATTTGTAATATTTTTTTAAAATGACGTGTTAAGCTCATTCCGATATCCTATTCACAGAATAAACAATTTGTTTGTATGAAAATTATTAATCGTACATAACAATGAAACTTAGATACACACATCGAGAGTCTAGTGTTATTCTAGGACTTTTTGTATTATTTTTGCTTTTAGCATTTATTCTTACGAGTTATGGGTCATCAGGAACACCTAGTATATATTTGTTCGTTCCTAGGTCTCATATCTGGGAAAATTCGTTTTCTCTATTTTCACCCGAGCAGAGCTCGGTCGCCCAGGTACCTACTTATAGTACATATATAAATATAGGCGGGTATGTATGTAATATACGACAACAACAATAATAGATCCAAAAGTGTCAATAGTATACAGTCACAATTATCACTTTTGGTTGTTGTTTCTGATCAGCCAGTCGATTCTGTAAACACCTCACCGTGAAAACTTTAGGTGAAGTGAGCTTAAGTGAACTGTCACTGCCTTAACATTAGTAGGTATTGATGACAATGACAGGTCACTCCACGCTCACTTCACCTAAGTTTTCACGGTGAGATGGTTTACAGAATAGCAATGCTGTTCAGTAATACCTACTTCTTAAATTCATTGCTTGCTCTGACGTAAGTAATGTCTTTATTAGCGACACCTTGCCCAATTTGGTCAGTATCGGAATTTGTCGGTCTCCGGTATCGGTCACCGTGTCCGGTCTTCGAGCCAAGGCCGCAAGACAGTGGTTCTAATAATCCATAAATCCGGTGACTGGTAACACAATAGTATCAAGGTAGCAATTTTTTTTCTTTTATATCCAAGCAATTATGTGGAATTATGAGGAGGTCGTGGCTAAGTCATAACAGCCGCACGGGTCGATCCATCAGGTTAAGCTACGCTTGCCGAGGTTGGTCCGTGGATGGGTGACCATCTTTACATATCGAGACTCCTCCGTGCCTCGGAAAGCACGTTAGGCCGTTGGTCCCGGCTGTCATTTGTGGATCTTTGATCTTTGATTCTTCTTTATTTAGGTTTTAAAACAGCACCCTAATTGCGTAACACACTATCAATCACAATCTGAATCATCTGAATGATTTTGAAGGATATTGCATCCAATGCTTCATAAATTAATTTGTCGGCTCAACAACTTATATACAACAATTGATGCTGTTGAAGTGTCAAAATGAAAGCCATTGCTACTGTAATTTGCACATGTCCACTGAGAAGCGACGCGACGGACCGTATTCAGTAACTCTACCTACCTATAGGTACCTACCTATAGGTACTGGCATAGCAGACGAGGCCAGTGCAACTTGATCATTTGACCAATAGCAAATGTTTATGGAGTGTTAATGGCATATTGCCCAGTGAGCTAAGTGAAGCTCCTGTAGTCTGGTTGGACTGCTCTCTAGGTAGGTAACTAATAATGTCGTAGGATACCCAATTAATTACCCAGTCAGCGCGAGAAACTATAGGTTGTAGTATTTTTTATAGTAGTAGTAATTGTAGTGGGTAGTCGTTATTGTTATAAGTATTTTTAATAGATAGGTATTATTAATGTCAACTAGCAAACGTAGCGAGCAAACGTAGTTGAAATTGCGATCCCTAAATTCGATTCGAAAAAAACAAGCGTTAAACAAATATGAATATTTATGTGGTTAAACTACGTACATGCTACGTAAGTTCGTAACTGTTAAAATAATTCAAATTGTGTGATAATGATAACCTTGGCAGGACAAAGAACAAAGCAGATGTGGCGCCCAAGTGCGTGCTCCACATCGCAAAGCTAGCGACCGCGACGTTGGGATGTTAGGATTTAACATACGACGTTATAATGCTCTGGTTTTAAACCTAAGTAGTACATAATGACTGCATAAACAATACGAGAATTTGCATTACTGGTTTTATGCTTGATCATCATTTTGAAATTCATGATGCAGAGTGCATCATGAATTTTTGGCAGTTTAAAATCGAAGTGAATGACCTACCCACTGGTAGGTCATGAATATTCGAGTTTATAAGAACAGAACTGGGTGACCTATTGAATGAATGGTCAAATTAAGACTCGATTTATAAGAAGTCTTGTAGTTTAAACAGATCTAATAGGTACCCTCGTAAACCATAATATCGCAATGTAAATATCGTCGTTACTTTAATGATCGCATGGATTAGCAGCACCTGCGAGACGCTGTAGCTGGCTAGCCCTGACAGGACCCCGCGCAATGCAACGCTCGTAGAAATATAGATAGTGTTTCGCAAAACGAGTTGAATGCACCAGTGTGCGCCGTCGCGGCCTTGTCAGTGTGCACACGCACGCCAAGGCGTCGCACCGTGATAACGACGCCTCTCGCCACTCACCGATACTCACATTCGCATTAGTTGTTCCATCAGCAGTATAAACTGCTGAGTAGCTCTCCGGCGGAAAGTTGAACATCACCGATGACATCTCCTCGCGGTTTCACTGCACTAACACTGGGTCGGAGCACACAAACACTATGAACTATGACGCGATATGTCCGGCGCCGGGGGTCCCGTTGACTCATTATTCCTTATTGATCAGCGCGAGGCGGATGCGGAGTGCGACATGAGCGCAAACACGGAGGACCGCGTGGACGCATCGGCTCGAAGCCGGCGCCTTACAAGCGCGGATTATCGCTCCTTATGCCGATAATGAGTAACGTAAACTTCCCGTAAAATTTGTGTTGGTCACCGTGTGCGCCGATTGTGCGCTATCGACAGCGAACGTTATCGCGGAACCGGCCGCGGTGCGACTGGTTATACGAGACGTGTGTATTTGTTGTCAGTTTTAACACTGGAGACTGCGGGTACGCGTTCCTCATTCCATTATTTATATTATATGTACCTACACAATGTTCAATAAATAAACAATTGAAGTTGCTGCAGATGGAGTTAGTGCGAACACACACACAATGGACCTTGTTACTGACTGTTATCTTCTGACTCAAATTAATTTGTTCAAGTTGGTAAGGAGTTGGCCATCATTATTTACCTTTCTGTGAATCAATTACATAAAAGTCTAATGGCAGCAGCAGGAGGTTGCTGGAAATATTTTATTAATTCACTTCGAGTTACTTGATAGGAGACGTACATACATAGGTACTGTCACACTTTTACAAATACAAATGAACATAACACTGAACCGAATAAATGGAAAAACATGAACATTGTCCGCATCCATAAAAAGCACTAGAGCCGAGTTCAATTACTACTACCGTCGGTACTTACTAATGCTATAAACAGGAAAAATGGTATGTTTGTTTAATTGTGCACTTCTTGTTGGCATACAAACGACTTATTACCCTCCACTATCGCATACTATGTAGAATAGGACATCCATTTCAATTCGGGATACATACGTTCTATTAGTAAACGATTCTTTTCACCACATACACGTAACGATTTATTTCGCAAATTTCTTCCAACACACGTAACGATAAATTTACGTGTATGGCTAGCATAACGCTTTCACGCGCGCTTGTCGTCTATAGGCATCATATCAATACAACTTTCTATTGTTCCGCGAACCGATTAAAAGGATCAAAATGTTTCAATTCATAAGTAAGCTGCATCCAAAATTCTGTTCAATGAGCCATGAATTTTACCGAGCGGTTTTCTTCAGTATGAATGCACCATAGACAATTAAGAACTAAAGTTTTTTGTTATTAGTGCATCTATTGCTAATTTACTTTATATGCCTTCGATTAAAGGAGCGAAAAAAAAAATGTGCTGTACCTAAGGCGCTTCATTTGCGCGTTTTATCGTTATGTATCCACATTCCTCATAATTATCCATTCATGTTTCCTGCTGACTACTGACACTACAGTGATATCGCTATGATCTTTACGTACCTATTCAATTAATTATGCACAAATTAATCAATATCGCTATGATCTTTACGTACCTATTCAATTAATTATGCACAAATTAATCAATATCGCTATGATCTTTACGTACCTATTCAATTAATTATGCACAAATTAATCAATATCGCTATGATCTTTACGTACCTATTCAATTAATTATGCACAAATTAATCAATATCGCTATGATCTTTACGTACCTATTCAATTAATTATGCACAAATTAATCAATATCGCTATGATCTTTACGTACCTATTCAATTAATTATGCACAAATTAATCAATATCGCTATGATCTTTACGTACCTATTCAATTAATTATGCACAAATTAATCAATCCACTCAAACATATAATCCACTGTTGTTTATCTATGCACATATCTATGCATCATCTAGCCATAACATTATGTAAAAAATTAAGATTTATTGGTAATAACATGGGATCGAACGATACGTACTTAATTGCGTTCGTTTGATCCCTTGCTGTATCGTTATTACTTAACATTTAGTAATGCAATTAATATGTAAGATTCTCTCTGTAAATCATACACTTGAGAATCACGATTTCTTTTTAGTTTCCTCGATAGAAAAAATCCAAAGTAATCTCTAAAAAACAAAATAAACCCTTAGTAGGGAGTAAATACTTAATTTTTTAAATTTTAAATTTTTCAATAATATCTAACAAAACTACAGGTTTACTATAACGCATACATTTTACATTTTGTGTATTAGTTTTAATAATTCGAAGGAAATATCTAAATTAGCGCTCGAACCGCCCATTCTTTATTCCGCCCATCCCATTCATTAGCGCAACAAGCTATCTGCCTTAGCCGCCATTTTTAATCGAATATTAAAATAGGTACCTGTCGTATAGCTAAGTGTCAAAACAGTTGCAATCTTTTTTGCTCTCATAAAATAATCATTTATATTGCTTTTTGCAAACTGCTACAAAATAAAAAAAATTCGTTTGTGGTGAAATAAATCTCTATGGATACTCGTTTGGACTAAAAAACAAAATAAAATTTTAAAACATTTATTACAACATACTTACCATTTAAATACATTCAAAGTTTCCAAATGCTGGTCCCACTAATTATCACAAACAATTTTATAAATACTGTTATTTTTTAATTAAGCGTATACTTCATTTCATTTTACTATCTCGGTTTAACTGAAAATCTGATAAACCGATTTCCGAAATAAATACAGAGTCATGTGACTTAGTAACAACGAAATCATTAAATGCAAACACGAGATTAAGATATAACTACATAGTAAAATTCACAACTTCTTTATCGGAATCATATGACTTGGGTTACATGTTACTACATAGCTAGAGGATAATTATAGCACGTGTGCGTTATCTAAAGCCATCCTGAGAAGGTATTTTGAGATTCAGGGATGATGTATACTGTATTGAGCCGTATTTGAGCAAAAGCACGAACATTTTGTATCTAAGTGTATTCATACTACACTATGCGCGTCACAGTTAAACAAAAATGTATCGCATCGCATCTCAGCTCGTATGTAACGCATCGTATCTCAGCTCGTCTCATCCGTAAGTCCAGGTAAGCACGGGCGATTTTTTAACGCGACCGTTTTTATCGCGCACTGGTTTTTCAACTCTCAATGCTCGGCTCAGAGCATTGATAGAACAACAGAACGCATCATACTGCGTCAAAAAATACATTGTTAGATTTTCAACTCTCGCCGCTAAGTGGTGCGTTGAAAATCCAGTGCTTGATAAATATCGCACGTGGGTACGAGAACTAACAGGTATCACTGATCAGTCAAGTTCTTTGTAAGATGGTGTTAGTGTATGTGAGCAGCTGCAGCGCTCGCTGTGTCGCAGGATCCTTCGCCGAGCGCTCCAGCCGCTGGAGGGACGTGTGCACGGCCGCCGACACGCCCGAGCTCCGCAACACCAGCTTAGCCTACACAAACCAGAAAGAAAATAGTTATCAATACCAGCCTATTGTCCCAGCAGCTCATAGGCGTCTACTAATACAGACAAGCCACGAGCATTGATCACCACGCCTGCTCAAAACGGGTTGGCGATTTCAGACTGGAACTGGGGCCTACCACCATCACTTACAGCAGTATTATTTTAATCTTACTATGTGGGGGAAAGAGATGGAGCTATACGTCCTGTAGATCTTCATCTTTCCTAACCTGAAGTAATATTAAAATAATACTGTTGTAAGCGGTTGTGGTAGGCCCCCTGGACTAGTTAAAATGGTTGACAGAATACAAATGTGTATTTCGACATGTTTGCATAATCACCTTCACAAGGACAGATTACTTGAATACAAATTAATAATACATCATATGTATTTGATTGACATTTAAACGGCGAAAGCTGAATATGGATATTATTTCTGATCTGATAAGTGAATAACATAGCAACGAGCAAAAATAAATTGAAAAGAGCAAGTTTGCGACGTAGGTAAATTACTATTGTAACTTGAAGATGGCCCCCAGATTAGCCTGTAATGACTTACATGAGCGTAATCATAATTAAATTAACTTAAGAAACCATTGAAAAACATTATCATTTATCTTATGCAATATTACAGTAGAAGTAAATTTATATAAATACATATATGGTACCAAAACCAGTGCTAAAAAGATGATATCAATCAACTTTTAAATGTAAATTGATCTTCAAAGACGTGTTGATTAATCAAAATTTGCCAATAGGGACACAAAAACTAGTAACTAGTTTGCATATTTAGGAGATACATTAAAAAGATTATATAAAATACAAATATCTCAATCCTGTTTAATTTATTATGGTGATGATCTACACGATCAGACTGAATTACATTGAACAGTTTATTGATTTATGATATACTGTTTAAAGATGTGATTCCTAACTAGACTTTAGAAATACCTAAAAGTTGTATTTAATGTTCGCTCGAATTGGCTGTTTAAACTTGTCTGCTGTATCATGTGTCTCTCCTCCCATTAGTGACTGCAGAGTTTCGACTCCAAAAGAGAGTACTCTTTCCGGAGACGTCGCAATTCGCCACCCACCTCTTTTCTTAGTTGGTTCATAAATATCAAGTGAGCGACAACGTTATTCAAAAGAAAAGGCAGAAGCTTTTTCTTGCCTCGTAAAGATATCCTATAAAATAAAAAACATTATTCTTCACTAGCTTCCGCCCGCGGCTTCGCCCGCGTGGTATGTCGATAAAAAAGTAGCCTATGTCCTTTCTGTGTACCAAATTTCATTTAAATCGGTTCAGTAGTTTTGACGTGAAAGCGCGACAGACAGACAGACACACAGAGTTACTTTCGCATTTATAATATTAGTAAGGATTGGGAGGTGTTTGATAAGGGCTGGCTTATTCAAAATGGTAAGTTGATCCTTACCTTGTGATTATTAGCAGCTAACGCCCAGACGGCGCGCGCAGCCGACACTATCTCCGCTGTGTCGCCCGTCAGGAGCGTCCCCGATAACAGCTCCAGCAGATCAGCTGCCAAACAGTCCATCATAAACTAAACTGAGTTTGATACGGAGGCAGAGTGGTTGAAAATGTACGGTCAATTGTATGATCCATGCGTCATTTTCGTGAACGGGCGCCATCAGTAGGGACTGGTCATCTCTTAGCTGCCACGGCTTATTTAAATTTATTTAAATTTTTGAATTGTTTTGTTTTACTTTTAATTACGGACGCTTTTAACGTGCACTGTGCATGTTGAAATTATGTAACCAATATATTGTAACAATATTCTGATTTAAAAGAGTGTCCGAGGAGTTTCTTGCCCGTTCTTCTCCATAGGAACCTACTACGCTTTGGAATGGGCAACTAGTTTCATCTTTCTGACTGACCCACCCCTTGACAATTCAAAAGTGCCTGTAATTGGTTTATTTGAAACAAATGCTTTGAGTTTATGAAAATTGGTTACAGTCATTTATAGACGCCTGCTGAAAATTGCTAGCTATAAGCTTCCGTTCGTCGTATATTATATTAGTTGGCAGTAGAAGCTATGATCATTGAGCATTCCACGTCATGGTTTTTATGGTCTTGTTGAAAATACGTCCTGGACCAAACAATAGTAAAGGGATTCCATGTTATGAATTGCGGCTATACTTAATAAACAGATGTATAAATATTCATAATTCCCTTTAAAAGTACCCAAAAATACACAGGTCTGTCAACAGTAATCGTCATATGCATATCATTCGAAAAACGTCCAGCTCTGAATAAAAGCCATCTCAACCATTGTCTGCGCCACCAACTTCTTGTGACCTATCAAATGTATCTATCTGGGTCTTACTACGTACGCTGCACCTCAAACATTGCCACATATAACACAACACTGAACGACTCACCAGACTGCAAAAACGTGATGCGGTGATGATGAGCCGCATGAGCCAAGGCAGGCATGAACCGCGCGCGCACGTTGCTGGGCAGCGCCGTGAGCGGCGCGGCGCCGGCCGGCAGCGCCAGCACGCCGCCGGCGCCGTCCGCGTGCCGCGCCGCGCGCGCGCACAGCCGCGCCCACGCCGCGGGCGCCGCGCCGGCGCCGCTCACGCGCGAGCGGATACACATGCGGTACATGCTCGATAGTACCTCGCTCTGGGGATGAGATCATTTTCTTTGGAATAACACGTAGCGAAATGTGGGTGTACCATACTGTATGTTATCTAACGAAAGGCGTTCCCATTAACCTGCAATTGTATAGCGTCTATACATGCAAACTTGAAAAAAACTTGTATAATAAATACGTTATACTGTAATGCACATTCAGTTACAGGTAAACATAGCTTACGCGAACTTACAATATTGAATCAACCAAACCAAATCTACAATTGAAAAGAGAACTTGGACTATTTTTAGTTTCAACTTTAATGAATCTTACCTTAAGCAGTATTGTACGGCAATGATGATGCGGCAGCATGCGCCTGAGCGAGTTCAGACACAACAGCAACAGGACAGGAGGTCGTTGTCGAGCGGACAGGGAAGCCTCGCGCGCACACAACGCGCACAGTTCTGCGACCAACGTGCGCGCTCCCACACACACGCTCATGGCGCCCCACGCTAGCAACATTATTAGATCATATGAATTAATAGTATATTATGCAATTAGTGAATAAAGGACGGATTTAAAGCGAGGGCCATAGGTGAATCACGAGCAAGTGAAGGATTCTAACGACTGAATCACGACCGTAGGGAGTGATTCATGATGATTGAATCACGACCGTAGGGAGTGATTCAAGTGTTAGAATCCTGAACGACGCGAGCGATTCATGGCCCTCGATATAAATCCGTTTTATTCAAGAGTTGCATACTATACTTTATACCATGACTACGAGAAAAAGAACATGCAACTTCGAGTATGTTGTTATGTCAATTTTATGCCTTGTTTTTATAGAACCTACACCGTAGCATAGAATACATACTCCATAAGGTCGATGACTTCTTTTTCTTCGACAACTCATTATTATAAGTTAGGAAAACAGACTCTGAAAATGTGGTCAGCTTGATTTTCATTTTTCCATTTACTCAAACAAACAAACAAACTCACACTCAAACTCATCGTAGGCTTTGATGTAAACCAGCCGTGATTTGTTGGTTAGCAAGCTTTCTACTATATAGGCCGCCCTATCTTTCATAAACTCAGGTGTTAACACATCTTCATCACTTGAAAACATTTTCAATCGATTTATTATTAAGTAACCCTAAACTTTTTGTTCGTACAACTTACAATATTTAAAATAGCGCCCATTTACTAATGACAGCAAAGAACACAAAACAGTTTTAATTCTAATGCTAAACTCCTGTTCGAAAATCAAATCAAATAGGAGTTTGTATATCATTGAGATGGAGTTCGAACAAATTGGTGTTCTAAATTCAAACACCAAAACAGTGATTAAAAGTGCTTTTTATTCACTGTTTTCAGTGAATAAAATAAGCTTTTTAGAGGGGGCATGGTAAAAACTAGCTTTTGCCTGCGGTTTCGCGTGGATGTCAGAAAATATCCCACGGGAACGTACTACCGGGATTAAAAACCGGCCGTTCAGCCTTTTTTGCGCCAATCCGTAACATAAATCCGTAACATAAAAACACGTCGTTACCATTTTATTATATGTATAGATAATACACGATATAATATGATTTTATTAGACACCATATAAACAAAACTATGAGATATAATAACACTAAGATAAAATTGCGAAAAAAATCTAGCATTCTTTTTTGCTAATTAGTATACAAATACTTAGACCCTCAGTTGACATCAAGTCAATACGCAAAGAGGGGTTATAAGTTAAATAACGTAGTGAAAGGTTATCAACAACAAGCGGTTCCTTTGATCTACTTGAGTTCATCTTGCGTAACTTGAGAAACCGCCGGCGTTTTGTAAAACGTGACCTTACGCCTGCTACCGTGCGTTATTATGGACCCAGTCATAACAAAGTGCCTGGCAGATGACGTGTTTTACGCACAACTACGTGCGAATCTTACGCGGTATGTATTGGGTTCTAGTGACTCGGCAACGCGTGACGCGTCGTAGAAAATCGCATGCTAAATTTCTTATCTGAACTGTCTCATAGTCTTTCCCTGCTATAATTATTCAAACTCAACCATACCTTTGGGACAATCATTAGTGAAGGTATAAATGAGATGCATGACGGCTTGTCGCAGTTGTTCGGTCATCATACACCAAGGCCACAGCCTGTTAAGAGAGGTCGTCATGTTGTCATCCACGAAGCTCTCCTTAGCGGCAAGACAGTCCAGCATCGAGCAATCCATGACGACCAGGAGCCAGTACAATGTACGCAGCACCAGATTCTGAATAACAAATACGAAAGGTACCTTTACATATGTATTGCGAACACATCTCTGAATTATGTATTCTGTCGATCGCCAAATGAATTAAATAAATATCGTACAATTTATAAGATAAAACATACCAAGGAAATTATTTATATAAACTAAAATAAATAGGTGTTGCACCTGCAAGTGCAAAAGTAGACCAAAATTTACACTTGTTTTGTTGTTCAGAAATGATAATGATACTCGTATAGGGCTTGGCTTGTTTTGCCATCATGGGATCGTTAATCCCGCACAGATACATAAACAATTTCCTTGACGTTTTTATAGAAATTGTTCCATCAGAGTCGCGTCGCACCGTTTTGCGTCGCGCCTGTCTGCAGGCATTATATTTATCCAAAATAAACCTTAAACAAAAATAAATAATACTTTACAGATTGCATTCATCTTCAAAGATATATATTTCAGCTTAACAAAAAAAGAACGAACATACACCGTTTCATAATAATCATAATTTTTTAACTTTGTTTTCCTCCATTGATACATTTTTTTAAGGTTTCGAAGTAGGAAACTCCTGTAACACTAAATAAAACTCCCACTCACATTGTTAGCATTCTTGATGACTTCAGCCGGCTTCCCCTGCATTGACAGATGATCCCTCACAGCCTGCAAGGTAGCGAGCAGCATTCGCGGCAGGTGTCGATGTACGGCGTACTCTCTACTGCGACCACTTACGGACAGGACGGAAGACAGACAGGAGCATACGCGAATCCAGCGCTCGTCTGAGTAGGAAAGTTTAATTATTTATTTCATACTTCTTGCACACAAATGTACAGAGGCGGACTTAAGTTTATCGGTTACTTTCTTACACTATATTATTACTTAATACTAATTATGAGGTTGCATTCAAAAAGTTGGCACAGAACCGGTCGAAGTAGTGGTGCTTGGGGGAGGTTTATGTCCAGCAATGGACGTCTTTCGGCTGAAGTGATGATTAAAAAAGTTGGCAACGTCGCAACAAGAGTTAATTATTACGCTATTTTGATTAATTTGTCCATATTAATAAATTAAATTATGAATATACTGAATATTTAGTTTATTGAAGTAGTTAGGTTTTAAGTATTAGCCAAGTTCAATATTAACACTTTTAGTGCCAATCACCCGACTCACGAGTGCAACGATAGTTCGTTCGCGCGCCCACAACTCGCATCCGGGTCGTACATATATATAGATATACGCGACGCGCTAATGAACTCGACTGACTAATTGTTATAGATATATGAGACACATTTTATGGCATGCTAATTTGTATGCAGTATATGTACTTGGCAGTAAAAGTGTTAATATTGAATTTCGTAATCAAAATTTCCGTCCTTAACAGACCAAACAACAAAGTTGTCAACGTTGTCAACAAAGTTAGCAACACTTTGACGATACATAATTACAAATAATACAATAACATTTGCTCGTCTATAGATCCAGTAACATAGCAACCGTAACTGACCTATCCACTGCGATGGTTATCAAATTACTGCATAAACAAAATAGATTTACGACAGTTTAATTACATAAACGAAGGTAATGCGTACTATAAATCAGATGAACTGTAGTCTATTAGGAGTATAGTTGAATAAACAAGATGCTCAATGTCCATGTCGAGTTATTAGTTGAAGATGTTTATCATGGATAGTTTATGTTACGACATTTTGAACGCAACTACAGTTGTTGATTTAACTGCATGTATTAAATTAAAGATTGCTGATAAAACACGTTTGGTAATCCGAGTACGTATATCTTTCCCTCAGGAACATGCACGAGCTAATAAAGCACATACAGCAAAGTCCGTTTATACGTTCTTACCTAATTAATCCATATACATACTAATATTATAAATTCGAAAGTAACTCTGTCTGTCTGTATGTTGCCTTTTCACGCCTAAACCACTGAACGGATTTCGATAAAATTTGGAAGGACATAGGCTACTTTTTATCGACACACCACGCAGGCAAAGCCGCGGGCGAAAGTTAGTATAAATTCAGTCGTAAAGCTTGTCCAGTCTGTAATGACGCGCCCCACTACTGCATTTTACGCACACAGTAATGCGGAAATGCGCATTTCAGAGTGGACAAGCTATAACTAAAACTCCGTCACGCGCTATTGTGCGGGTCGATCAATAAAAACATAACATTAAGTGGGACTCAGGTAACTAAACAATTATTTATGGAAACAGTGTAAACTGTTTCCATAAATAAACTATCAAACTTAACAGTGGTTTGGTCTGAACTCTAACTAGCTACCTTCAACGACGAGAACAACGACAAGGTCTGGATATTTTTTTTTAAACACTAAATAGTTAGGTTATAATTATTTGTTACATTTTGCGGATGTTTCATCGATTCAACTACTATTTGAAATCTGTGGTTTGCGGAAGCTAAACATAGTTTGTTTATAACAGTCGGACAAAGTAGTAACCTTTATCGTTATCATTAATCGAATTGAAACATGGGTTTTCTCTAATGCCAATAATCAGTGCCCCGTGCGTTCAAATCATCATCAGATCACCCACTGCTGGGTATAGGCCTCCCCTTTTTTTCGGTGATTTTAAAACTGAATACAAACTACCATATATTGGGTGAAATTGGCGTTTTTTTCAAACAGAAAACCTCGTCACGACGTTCTATGATTTAAAATATTCATCAATTGCTTGCTTATTATATCGAATAATGACCATCATAGACAACTACCAATAGTAAAAAACCTTTTTAGTAATAGTTTTCTAAAAATAAAAAATACGTTAAAAACGACTCCTCATTTTGTAAGCAGAAATGACCACTATTTATTGTTTTAACTTAGCCAAAACTTATTTTTGTCGCTTAATCTAAGTGGCAAACGTTATCTTAGTTTTTAAACAGTTTAAGTTTTAAAACATTAATTCATGGAAATATAAATTAAGAAAATGTTAGTACGGAAAATACAACTTCTTTAAAATTCCCCAAACAAAATGCTGATTTCATAGGTGGGGACCTAATACTTATGAGATGAATAGTATTTGCCTTCGTGAGGGCTAATCGTATATACAGCAAGCGTGATAGTAGTACCTTATAGGTGCAAAGAAGAATGAAGGAATGTAAATTACATTACATGGGCATCAGCCTCTATCATATGGGATTTAAACATAACTGGCGAAATGTGGATGTACTATAGGTACAGTCACGGACTTTAATTGATGAGCCACCTGGCACTGTTCGTATTTTAGCCGTGTAATGCAAATCGGGTTTATTCGGTTCCCGACTCGCAAAGTCATATGTCTTCGTATTAGAAGAAGAAAATTATATTTCATATCTTTACCGGTTGGCTAACCTGAGAGCCAGAACTACAAACTTGACAGCAGAGTGACTCCCAAAGTCAACCAATTGCAGGTCTAGCAACTGTAACCTAGCAACGGTAAACAATAGTTGCTAGGTTACTGTTGCGATAGAAACGTTAGCGTACGGAGAAATAATAATAGTCATTTCGACAAGTTCGAAAGTAACGTCTCTGACATCTATATTTCAATTGTCAGTGTCTTCAGTTTTGTTTTCAGAATTACGGGTTAATGAGCTATCATTCAAAGGAGGTCGGTATCAAATAGATTGGATAAACTTATTGCAACATTGTATTTATTATTATCATTGAGAACTTATTAGTTAACCTCTATGGATAAGACTATTTCCGATTAAGTAATTTATTTGTCATCTTGTTTACGAGCGTGCGATTTGAGTTCGTGTTTAATCGTGTAATCTCGTGAATGTATGAAACTGCAAAATTGAAAAGTTTGAAGGTGGCTCGTCAATTAAAGTCCGTGACTGTACAACTCTGCCTAACCATTCGGTGATTACAGACGTGATATGTTATGGGAATTCGTATCTTATCAATCTCTTAACATCTTCCCTTGGCTACCTAGCTCTCATGACAACAAGGGAACGCAAAGGTCGTTACCTAAAGATAGCTGGCTCAATTGACTGCACTAATTATTAAAAATATAGCCACCAAAATGTAACATACCTTGACTAGACTCATATTTCTTGTTCTCCATCGACAGCTTCTGGTACAAATTGATCAGGGCTTTACAGATCTCTTCAGCCATATATTCTGGTTGACAGTCCTTAGTTCTGGCACTATCTCCGGCCCCACACCGTTCTGTATCCACTCCGTCCCAATAAGGAGACTTCAAGTAATCGTAGAACTCTGAACAACTGCAGTCTCTTGTTTGATCGATGTGCTTCTTGTGTGATGTGGATTGTGTCAGCTGTGTGAGGCAGTAGAGGCCTGCGTCTTGTAGTTCTGTAATGTAAGACATAATATATATATAAATAGATAGACGTCTACCCGAAATAAGAGGAGTAGGCATATATAGAAAATCTCGGGTTTAAGAATTTTTATGCATTGCAATAATATTGAATCCACTTTAAAAAAAAAAACAACGCACTGTTTAAACCACTAGGTCCAGGAGCATGAAATTTTTGTACAGCAGTTCCTTATATAACGGGGGTGAGCACCAAGCAAGGATTTTTGAAAATTGGTCCCTTAAATGGGTTAAATGATTAAAGTTTCTATGGAAGTTCGTCATTTTTGCTAATGGGAAATCCCATCGGGCGCACGGTTTGTGAGGATAGAAAACCCCCATCAGCGGACTTGGTTTTGGTTTGATTTCGTCTCAGACCTGTTCCGCAAGAAATCTATCAAATCCAACCGTACCACGAAGCCATATTATAAATGTAATCACATTTCAAACAACAAGTCGTTTTATGACGACTTCCGTTCTTTTCACGTATAACATAATAATATTACCAATTTCATCACTCTCCAAGCACTGCAACAGTAAATGGAAGAATTCCGTAGCATGCGTGTCTTTGAGTTGTTGCCACACGGTATTGACTGCCGCCTTCTCTCCCAGCAGCGACGCGAGGAGGGACATAGCCTGCGCACGCGCCACCATACAGCTCTCCTCGCTATCATCTGCAAATTAATATAGAAATCTGTTTTTATAAATGCTTATATTAAGTTACAAAAATCCCATGTAATAGAAGGCAGTGGCGTGCCTAGGGTTCAAAACCAGGGCAAGCCGACAGATTTTTAACGATTTAAAAAAACAGACAAGTGAGCGATTTACGGATGAAGAAGAGTTCTACATATTATTTCAGGCTTCAGTACGGAATTGTCGTAAGCGCCATCTATTAACGAATGCGCGTAACCACACCGCTTCGCAGGACCTTTTCACCATAATAAGTTTGTCAACGCTTGTCACATAAAAATTATTCTATCAAAAGCCGCTAGATGGCCCCAAATTATCGATTTATTGTTTTAACTAAATTTAAGTTTTAAGTCGATTGAAAATGTTAAATAAGATATTACATTGGGTATATAACATTTTTTATTTAACCATAATGACAATAGCCAACTCTAATCTTTATTTCAAAACGCCTTTATTTCAAAGAATATCTCCGATACGAAAATTATTGTGTTTTGTGATCTTGATGAGATGTATTCTAATAAGTGGTTTGTTTTTTAGTGGTTTACCAAAACTACAATTGCCATACAAACAACACTATACAAATTTTGATGTCTTTCATGGCACCAGCTAGGCTACCTAAGTTTGGTCATACTCTTAACTTTATACATACTAAACAATCGAATGCCAATTTCAATATATTCTTCGACTGACAAAAATACCTACCTAATTGTTTATATTTCCGAGTTATAGTAATTCGGGGTTTATTACGGTGAAGCAAAGAGTTACTTACTGTCAGAAAACTCAATGTATTTACTTACATACCTTTTCGAACACAGTTTCCAAATTCACATTTTGATGATAAAAACACTACTAAGCATAAGGAATGACATAGCCGCAATAACTATCACATCATTTTAAATAATAAAACTAGGTAATTCATTACCTCAATTGAAAAATAAAATACTGATCTCAAAATATTATTTCAAAACAATAACAAATTGAGTCGCTTCGCGGACTTGTAACTCACTTTACGCGGGTCAACATCGCGGCTAGTGCATTTGCGCGAACTTCAAACACACGATTCGTTCCATTCATAAAAACTCAAAAGCCGGGCTTAAATATTAGAACATTTTGCAAAATAAGTACATTCTAATAGTATCAACAAATTACGCATTTTGTATGGAAAAAGTGAGAGGTCTAGAAGCTGGCTTTTGCACCGTTGCCGCAAGCGAGTGTGAGCGAGAAAGATGCAATGTACTACAGAATTGACGTCTTCATTCATGGATGCGATCTCGCCTAAAGCTATAGTGTTAGAGCGAGATCGCAACTTTGGCAGTTTGGCAACGGTGCATTGTTTGTACCTACTTATAGCGCGCGGCTGGTGCAGCGCGAAGTTTTTATGTTATTATTCTTATCAATTCTTGCGACATGAAGGATTGACTTGGAAGTATAGAGTAGTTTTTTTTTTTTTTTAATTGATTGTATCAGTTTTGAAGGCAAGCCGGGCTTTTCAGCTTGTATGGCAGTACCGCCGCTGATAGAAGGCGAGTTTATTTCCATCAACCGGGAACAAATTCAGACTCCGGACTGGTACTGAGAAATTCCTGACGGAAAAACCCAGTAACACTTTGAAACTATCAAAGCACTGTTTACTTAACGACTTCGAACGCAAAGCAGCTAATAACTTGTGGAAGATTTAGTTTATTAGTTTCAAACGTTATCTAATAAGTTATTAGTTCGTTGTAAACGTCTGCTTACAAGTAGCACATTACTTATTGAATTATTACTGACATAAATATTATTAGTTATATACTAGTCCCTGCTAAGTCAACTTCATGTCTTGGTTCGTTATGTCAACAAGCTCTGTACATATTCTTAGCGTTGTGGGCAAACAGTCCCTTCATTGTACATGATAATATTGAGTGTTTTGCTTGAAAAACAAGCATTTCTGAAGTGTTTTCCTTGAATACCTAAGGGTCAGTTCACACCGAGACGCGACGCGAAACGCACTTTTTTTATAATCCAATACAATATCGAATTTATTTACTACACAATAAGATAGATAGATAAAGTAAGAAGTAGCTAATAAGGTACACCCGCTGCGCAGCACCGCGCATCTCAGCATACTTTGACACGTGTCAACTCTCGCACTGAAATTATACCTTTTCGTGAAGAAAATAAGTTCGATAATTGTTAAAAAGTGTGCGGAGCGTCACGTCGCGGTGTGAACTGACCCTAAGACAGCACTGATAAAACTAAGAATTATTTGAACTGTTTGTCATATTTCCGAAAAAGTAGATAACATAGATAAGAATTTCAGCAACACAGCTATAGGTGTAACCTCCAAAATTTTACTTACTTACTCGTATTATAACTGTGGCCATAACACGACCATAGTTTTAACCCTACCTTTTGATATATAAATTATGTGGCTAATGGCAATAGCATCACCTTTGTTATTATTGTCTTCTGTGCTTTCTGCCTTATTATAACTTTTAGTATTTTAGTATTCAAACTACATTTTTTTTATTTATTTGTTTGCATCAAAGCCTCCCATGATCCACCATTTACAATAACGATACTGGTATATTAACTCCACTACCAATCTTACCGAACAGCTAAATATATAACACGACATAGCATTTTTCCATTTCCCTCGAATACAATCTTACTATCTATTTACAGAACTCACACCACGTAGATAAAGTAACATACCTTCTCCAAACGGTGTTAAAGTTATTAGCAAGTTGTAAAGACAGTCCTTAGTGGCGGCGAGGGAGAGACGGACGCATTTGTGCGCTGTCACTGCCTGAAGCGTTCGGCAGGTGGCGCCGCGGATCTCGTATGTTTCTGTCGTATCATCACCGGTCCATGAAGTACATCTGCAAAACGTTGAGTAATAGGTTTTAGATCTTCTAAACAATGAAAAATGAACTTAAATGCAACATAATGAGGATGATGTGTTCTCCCCATAGTCCTCCTTCCTTACTCAGCAGTAGAATAGTCATCATCATCTGCCTAGCCTTTTCCCAACTATGTTGGGGTCGGCTTCCAGTCTAACCAGATGAAGCTGAATACCAGTATTTTACATGGACCTACTGCCTATCTGACCTCTACAACCCAGGACTGGGTAATAAATACGATACTCTTTGACAAGACTGGTTTTGGACTTTTTGGCTTCTGACGACCCGTAACGACAGTTAAAGATCCATGAATGACAGCCGGGACTAACGGCTTTCCGAGCCACGGAGGGGTCTTTGTATGTAAAGACTAGCTTCCGCACGCGGCTTCGCCCGCGTGGTTTATCGATAAAAAGTAGCCTATGTCCTTCCCCAGGATGCCATCTATCTCCTTGCCAAATTTTATCGAAATCCGTTCAGTGGTTTAGACGTGAAAAGGTAACATACAGATAGACAAACCGACAGAGTTACTTTCGAATTTATAATATTAGTATGGATAGTATCCCATCGACGGACCAACCGCGGCAAGCGAAGCTTAACGATCTGATCTGATCGATCGACCCTTGCAGCTGTTTACTCATACAACTTAGCCACAAGCCCCTCAGCATTAGAATAGTATAGGTTGACAAAAGAAATAGTCCAAATCCCGATACCTATTTGCAAGTAACGCGGCCGGCATTACAATAATTTCATTCATTCATTAATATCCTACTTTGTCACACACTGCACATGTTGATAGTAACGCAACTGCGTTACTTAGGTGTTTGACAAATTGAATAAAGGCTAAGATAAGAATTACTTAGCCTAAGAAACAGTTAGAGCAGGCTTCGAAGAAGACTAATGTTCTCAAGATGTAAGAAATATACAGGGTGTTAGGGTGAACACCGTTATTCTTGCAACCAGTGGTTTGGTTTCATTTATAGAACGTAAACTCAATGGAAAACTACAACATTTTTTTTTTTTTTTTTAATCTACATTTTACCACAAGAGACGAAAGTTCGTTGCCCTATGCGCTAGGGCAATGAACTTGCGTCTCAACACGGGCGGGGGGTGCGCGATGTGACCTGACCGGCCGCGGGCGCGACCTCTCCCTCAGTCAGTCAGCTGTTTCGCTAGAGAGCACGGTGTCAGATAGAAACTTTTAAAATCTTTTAATGAAAATAACGTTTTTTTGTTGTTGTGTTCGGTCATTTATTTTTATATTTAAGTCAACTACCCATGGTTTGAATGACAAGAGTGTTTACCCTTACAGCCTGTATGTATTTCTTACATCTTGAGAAATATATTGACAAATATGCTAGCCATATTTACCGCAACAGTATTCACGTTCGCGTGAGTGCTCGTAAGTGTGAACCGTCGTGTGGGCTGATGTTTATCATTACTTAGGACTAATGAGTCATTAGTCAACAGATGTGCATATGCATTAGAGCATTCATATTACTTGTATGATATTTTAAGATGGCATATACAACATTATTTTTTGTTTATGCTAAACCCGAACCTGACCCCTTGTCACTGTACTCATCATTTTGAACAACTTTTTCTATGGGACCAACCTTAAAATCGCGAAAAATAATCAGCAGTTCCATACATTTTGTCGATTTAAGTGAACACAAATGTATGGAACAGCAGATATTTTTTCGCGAGAAAAAGTTGTTCAAAATGATGAGTACAATGACCCCTTTTCGGGTTTAGGATATTACAAAAAACAATGTTGTAGTAATAGTAAATCATTCATTTATTTTAATCGTCAAGGAGAGGAGGGAGGAGGGGGGGAGGAGAGGTCCGGGGAGAACTACCACCATAGCAATTTCTGTTCTAATCTAAAAGGTACGTTTCGGGGGATTTTTTTTTACTTTAATGTAAGTATACAATAAAGTATTAATAAATATTTCTATTGTGTCTCTTTATTTAACGCATGGAAAAACCCTTGGGCGTTGTAATGTAAGTGGCGTCTATCAATATCCAAAACGACATTTCATTTAAAAAAATTACGTTACTTCATTTTAGTTGGCGAAAATTCATAGACTAGATATCAATATCTAATACTAGGGTATCAATATCTAATCGTGAACTTCGCCAACCAATTTCAAGTAGAGCTCTATGTATTGAGATCTAGAACTAATTGGAAGGCTACAGAACCAGTCTTGGCGATTGGCGTTAGATAAAGGAAGCGGAAACATTATTACCTGCAAATGGCTTTGCAAGTTAGGCGCATATGTACGAAGCGTACCTAACTAGTTCGTTAGATGTAACGATTGAGTACCTACTAATCATCTAGGACTGAAATGATATGTTTAAAGAACCTTATTTGGAAGAATGTGAACTGCACAATGAAACCTACAAATAAATTAAAATAAAGTCGTGTCTGTCTGTGTGATCGCTTGGTTCTTCTTAAGTACACACAATTGATTTAAAAGCGGATAAACATAATTTAAAGAATTATTCCGGAAGGTGTATGTCATATTCATTTTCTAACTTTTACTTAATAAAGAAATCTCGATGTTTTGTCAAGGTACGACTTGACAGTTTAGTAGTAGTTAGTAATAAAGCTAGTTTCTAATAAACACACTAATTCAATCAATCAAAATGAGCTATTGTAGTTGGTACAAAACAACTTCTGTACTTACAATAAAATTGTGGTTAGTGCAATATAAATAATCGTTTAAGTATATAAATCATGTACGACTAAGGGTTGATTTCATCAAAGTCAGATATCTTTTATCCGTGGAATAAAATTGTCGTCTGACAGTTTTTGTATGGAAAAACTGTCGAAAATTCAAAATTTATTCGCAAGATAACACTTATACTCGGTATAAAAGTTTGATGAAATTCGCCCTTAGTGTTTTGTTTATTTATAATGTTGATTCGCCGAACTATATCAACCACTTCTTAACAGAGGAAGTGCACTTATGTATTAGGGAAATCCTCATTTCTCTTGCATTACTTGAAATTTTATAATCAGAAATATGGTATCTGTAGCATCCACTACTAAAAGATTAAGATAGAGAAAGGCATTTTCTAAGAAAATTGGCGTAAAGTATTTCAACAAGATTTAATGCAATTTCCTCGAAGTCATTCTTGCGCAGGATGTAGTATTAATAGAGACACTAACATTTTGCAGAGTTTCCGCCAGTTTAACAACCAACAGCTGCTTTTAGTACTAACTCGCTGGAAGCTATAATTATTTGATGCATATTCTACGAACATTCGCAATAAGTACCTGAACAAAAGTCGGTACAATCCTCGTTCATTCCAGGCTTGGACGGGGCAGTGTTTGAAGGCGCTAACATTGTGTAGTGTGTCGGCTAGGGATGTCACAAGTGTGGCAGTGGGCGGAGGGTACGGCTTGTGGGTGACGAGCGCAGGAGACACAAACTCGTCCCCTCCCTTCTGCGCACGCACCTCAAACTCACCCCGACGCTCCAACAAACTTAACGAGACGTTCCGTTCTAGAAAAAAAAACACAGTTATTGTTTTATCAACATACTTTTATCTACCAATCAGTAGGCACTTAATTGAAACACTGGAACAGTGATTAAAATACTCAATGTGATTAAAATTCCTATTACATGAATATGATTATGATTTAATATCACCTTTCTGATAACATAATTATTATTATGATATTGGAATTATTGAATGTAATTGTTTATGAGTCTAGACTTTATGTAAATAAATTAATAGTGAACTAGATCTAATCATTTTATTTAGTTTTTAAGACACTGGGCCTGCCTTAAATATTGAATTCTATTAATCTCACGTAACTTGTAATCTTTAAACTTAAATCTAATCTAAAAGATGTTGTTATTTATTATCGGTGATAAATAAACTGCGAATCAGTACGTAACACATATAGGTTCCTGTTATCTTACAAGGATGAACTCAAGAAGTCTCATATAAAGATAGTCCAACTCACCGAACGATTGCTTATAATCTTTGGTATTGCAGAAGTCTACGAGAATCTCTATACAATTTTCTATGAAATTATTTTCGTGCAGTTGTTCTAGCACATCACACTCCAAGACCTGAAAAGTTTTTAACATTATGAAGACCTTTTTTTATTTAACTTACACAACCATCATTCCACCAAAGAAACAAATCATTATTCTTATTTTCGATGCGGTAAACAAGCCATATTTAGAAGTGGTGAGTGGTACCTACATTGATCAGGTACATTACTACAATTTTCATCCCAAAATATCCAGTAGATGTTTACAAAAAACAATACCTCAATAAAACTCATAAATTTTAATCTGAAGACATTCAATTTTATTGCACGTACGGATTAAATTGCAAATGAGTAGTAGGAATTTCGTTTTTTATTCAAGTAGGTTATCAAAAATGGCTCGATTCAGCGGTTTCGACATCTATTATGCATACAATAGGAATCAGTAAACTTGTAGGTATGCATTGTTCAAGTAAAAATAGCGCGTAAACACTGGCATTTCTTAGCTAGACACATGTCGTGAGTTACAAATAAGCAACCAGTATAGATATATAATATGTACTACCATAACACCTTCTGCACCGGCAAATTATCACTAGTGTTTTAATGAATACAACTTGAAGCAAGTAACTCGAGTATTTTTATACTATCTGAGAAAGGGAATCCTTAAAGGTTTACATTCCAGCCACAAACGAAATGTTCATTCAATGTTTGAGTTTTTATTTCCTAGCATACGTTGTTACTCATTATTTTTTCAATGAAGTAGTGAGTGATTCAGTAGCAGGTAATAAGGTGAAATTGTAGGTTCGTAAGCAAGCTACTTTTTTAGGTACAAAACAATAGGAAAACGGATAAGGAAAGTTAAACATAATGTCTGTTTTGATTCGTATATTGTTAAAGTACACCATAATACTGAAAATACACAGTTCAGGACACAGATACAAAATATAGACAAAGATGTAGTAACAACAACTCATAAAAATCCAAGTCTATAAGATAAACATTGCAATGAATTAAGTAAAGGTTAAGGTACAAAGTAAGTTGACTATTAAGGCTACAATAGGATTAATGAAATAAATTATAAATATTTAATTAATAATATCTAAAGTCATTCTTAGGAAGTTGATCAATTCAAAACCAATTAATTAGCTTCCAAAAAATCATCTTAATTCATTAATACATCCATCCATTCTTTAAGTTTTCAATACTCATCAGCAGACCCGTTCATTAAGATTTTAAATGCTGGTCATGTTTTAAAGAATTTTTATGTAACTACGAAACAGTCAACATAATGTAGATTTACGCATACTTTCGTGCTTTTATGCCGTAGCACCACCAATAACTAAATGCGTTTAGCGCTTTGTCTCTGTCATTTTCAAACGATTGTCTGAAACAGAACGATGTTTTTAATTCGTTTAACGCTAAACGTACTATTTAGTGTTTCTACTATCCTTAAATTACCTACTTAGGAAAATTGCTATTAGATTGATCGAAACGTGCCAGGTACCTAACTAGTGAAACCTGGCTATATGTATAATGTGTTATCTGCCTACACCACATAGACTTCTAGAGTGCCAGATGGGGCCCATAAAGTAGATTCTACCAACACGCTTATAAAAAATAATGTTTACTGTTTCAATTAAAAAGTAATGCCTGACAATAATGAATAATGTCTGCCTTTGTATTATTTTAAACATCATAAACCTGTTTATTGAATCAGATACGCCAGATAGCGATGGGCCCCAAGATATCTGGTAGGTACACATAATAGTAAATGTAAAAAAAAAACAGAATAAGTTTTAAAAATAGACACGGTGCGCAGTGTGCGCACTCAGTATTCAAGTCAACATTTAAACAGGCCAAAGACCAATCAAAAGACCCCTTTCTGCTGTCGGTCGGTATTTAGTACAATTACTTGACCAATTAACTGCCTCGCCTAGTTTAGTGATTGTTTACTGAAGCAGCTGATCGATTGTATCGGCACCTCGGTTCGGTACACATATAATTAGTCGTAGATCGATTCACTTGATATGTTTGCAGCGCGTAAATCATGTGCTTAACTGGATATCTGAAGAAGTTACTTGCGAAAAGAAATTGTAATAATGTGGCGCATTGACATCAAAGAGCAGATGTACAATTAGTGTGTTTATTAGTGGAACTTTATTTTTAGAAAATAACAAACCGCTTTGAAGTATAATTCAAGTACACAACAAACATTAATCGAAATGCTCTATCTCAGGTTGTTCTTATTTACTTTTAACAGTTTAAAATTCAATATTATTTTCATACATCATTGAAAAACATATTGTGATGTGCTCAAATTTATAACATAATTCGCTTGTATTTCCGGAAGAGCTGGGCAGAAGTGTGTGTGACACCCACATTTCGCCTGTTAGGTTTAAAATTATGTTTCACTATTTTCCTTCTGAAAATTTCCTTTATCTCCGAAATTTCCACAATAAAGCTAAATATGTGTATATGAGGAAAACAATAACCATACAAACAACAGTTAGACTTTTTTATAATAACTTCAGTGACGTCATTGTGTATAGGTACTATCAGCTCCGTTACATAGACGAGTAATTTGTAACCTAAAACAATAGCAATATAATAATGGTTTATGATAACTGTATCCGCATGATTCACACAGTCGAAGAAAGATAATGATATTATTATGAATAAATAAATTTGTATTTATTATATCAGTGCAAATTACGTGATTTCTTGGAACTATTGACTGAATAGATATATACTATTGAACTATTACCACAGTCTACGGCTGGCACAACAGCCAAACACAACAACGCAAACATCGTGAGGAAACTAGCATGCCACCCAAGTGAGAGGCCCATGGGCGGCTTTAAAACTCTGACACCGGGTTAGTAAATTTACACGAAAAGAAGAAGACAACATCCCTAGCCAAAAAGGTGATTCGTATTATGAAATACACGATATAAGAATTATATTATGACTAAGAACTTAAATAAAATAAATAAGAGAATTTTTTCTAAACACATAATCACTAGACGCTAGAAGAACATACATGAAGTACGTAACGCTAATTAAAATTAAATGGTAATTATTAAGTCTTATAGTGCCTTAAAGTGTAAAAAAAACCCAAAGGTGGGAGCCACGCGTCGCGTGGTTAGTGTTCCATAATTTAACTTTCAGCCCTATACAAACATCTTTAATGTTAGTCAGGTAATAAGAAGCAAATTTTTCCGACAATTCGATACTAATTATTATTTCTAAAAAGGACAGTGCTCAAGAATCCCATCAAAAGCAAAACCGATCAATCAATTCCAAACTATGCAAATCAAGTAGGTACTTATTTAGAGTTATTAATTCAAGAGAATTCTTTATTAATTTTCAAACTCAACTTTTTAGATAGAGGGCCCTCTTCGTGTCTTACCTTACTGGTAAGACGAGAAGACTAGAATTATCCAATAATTTTTCAATAACCATCAATTCATGTTTGCAGTAAAAGGGAGTTTCCAGAGAGGTCGAGCTATATGCAGCCAGACGTAATCATTTGAGTCTTGTACATACATATATGCATGCATTTATGTTTACGAATAAATTGCTTAGCTCATTTATTGGGCCAGGTTTCGTCGTGACTTGGGTTTTTTGACCCCACATTATGAGCACTGACCCCACCATATTTTATTAAAATAAATATTAAATTTCAATTTTTCCTGTTTCATCCCTTTTCTTAGGTCTCATTTTTAAGGCTTTAAAAATGTGACTGGCTGACAAACAAAGCACAAACACTTGTCTGAAGTCTTTTCAGTACAACACACCAATAAGGTAGGATTTTTTTCTGTGTTATTTGGCAACAAATTTCAACCATATTCCTCCTTTGTTCTTTAGCATCACGCTTCTTGGGTCGTACTCGATCTGCGCAGTGGTTCGCTCGCAGGGCTCCACCATGAAAGTACTGAGGATTGCAGCCAACCCGGCTGCCACAGTCAGCTGGGCGAAACGTGCACCTACACAGTAAACATTTTATATCAATATTATCATTACGTTATGCGCTTGGTTCATGTACTAAACGACTTATCATCCGATATTAATTAGCTAATCATTGCAGATGCGTCATCCAAATATCTGTTACGGTAAATGCATTTATCAAAATTTCAGTTCTAGCAACAATCTCTTAAATATTTTGTTGCTATGCATAATTGTAAATGTAAGACCCAACTAAGCATATAGAACGAGTAATGTAAATTGACATAATCCCAGTAAGACTTGTTTGATAACAGAGAATTTTGTCTGTGGCACATTGTTTATGTGGACACAAGCTCAAGTTTTGTAAACACAGGTATACTAACGAAACAATGAAAAGATTTTTAAATATTAGTATTCGTACCTAGACAATGAGAACAATAGAATGTTTAGTTTAGAAAGTGTTTTTTTTTCCGCGGCATAGCCATAATATCAGGCGTAGCACTCTATTTACATAATTTTAAATAATAATAATCGACTGCCCGCAGCATATAACTGATAGAACATATGACGTCTATCAAAGTTTACTTACCGGGGCAACTCCTTGGACCTTCACCGTAAGCCATAAAGCCTGCCGGATTTAAATCATCTTTGAAGCGATCTGGATCGAATTTATCCGGATTGGGAAAATACCGAGCATCTCGTTGTATGCAATGGATAGGTATTAAAACGGGGTCCCGAGCTTTCAGGGTAATTTCTTCATCGAGAGTAATGGGGGCTGTGCAGAGCCTCGTGGTCATCGGCGTGGGTGGGTGTAGGCGCAGCGTCTCCGCCACCACTTGGTACACCAGCCGCATCGCTATCACTGCATCATAATTCAGCCCATTGTGCCGTTCTAGACATTCCATTATCTCCGTTCTTACAGTTTCCTGCATTTCTTGATCTTTTGCTAATTCATATAAACTGAAAGACAAAGTTGTGGCCGATGTCTCCAGCCCCGCTAGCATAAATATGAACGAGTTAGACGTTATTAGAGCATCCGTCATTAAGAAACCCGAATCTGGTTTCTGTTCATTTAACATAAGTTGAAGGAAATCATGCCTTTGAACTCCAGATCGTCTCTCTGCCAAAACCTGGTTAATAATGGAAGTAAAGAAAGTTTCCACATTTGGGGAATATGACCTCAAGTTTAACCATTTAAACAATCTGGGAGCGAAGGTGCGGCAGTAGCGTTTGAGCACCGTAGCACGATCTATCTTAAACATTTTTTGTGACATCTGTAGGAATGGTGAATCTGGATTTTTGAGTGATCCAGGATCTACGCCGAAAGCGCAACTTCCGATAACATCGGTCGTAAATCGTGTCATCATACTTGGTACATTGATATCTTCAACTGATTCTTTTAGCAGCACATTTTTCAACGTTTGAGCACATTCGGCTATCAACGGAAACATAGCCTTCATCTTAGCTGACGAGAACGTCGGCGTCACTATGTGTCGCATCGCCTTCCACTCAGCGCCACCCATGTTCGCCAGGTTACGAAGAAGCGGCTCGCGCTGGATATCTGTAGACACCGACACACGATCACTGAAGCTCTGAAACTCCTTCGAGAATATTGTTTTTGCCATATCCAGATCAATTACCATCAAAGTTGGTCTACGAGCTTGAAAAAGTCCAACATATTTCTGGTGTCTATAATTATCATAAAAATATTGTAGCATTGTTGTGTAACTTCTTCTCATTGTAAAAGTAGCTCCAAAGTTTCCAAATATGGGACAGGGTTCCCTGTAAGGCACATTTCTGAAGAACCAATACTTTCTTCCCTTCGATGAATAGTGGAAAATAGCCAATAAAAGAGTCAGCAATAGCAAGAGCACCACTAGCACCAATAAAATACCACTGAGCCACATTTTGAATAACGTTCACTTTACTGCTTAGATTTGAATAAAAAATGTTTGTTCAAAGTCGTATATTTAAAGAGCCGGCATTTCGTACGTATGTAAACAACACGGTCCGCGATACAGGCGGGGTGCCGGCAGCGCCTGCGGTGGCGGCGGCGGTCAGTGATCAAGTGAGGCGTATCGCCAGCGCGCGCTAAGATAAGCCCTACGCGGCTGTACTGGGCAGCTCGCACGACGCCATGCACTCAAGGCCATGCGTGTTGATGTACTACGCCCGTGACTCGAATGTAGCCGCATATCGATCGCTTACGATAACCATTGTATTCCGAAACGTGAATTGTAATAAGAAACACCTTTTACGCATTTTGCAGTTCATCTCAACAGATGCTAACTGCGCGTTTGCACTGGCGAAACATTTACAACAAAACATGTTGAAATCTCTATTTCCTGTCAAAGATTTACAGAAAATAGAGATTTTAACATGCTTTGTTGTGAACGTTTCGCCAGTGCAAACTCACAGTAACAACGAAGAACGAAAATGTTTGTTTACAACTCAGGCGTAGGTCAATAACTTCGTGAAACAACAACTTCACCTCGGTCTCTAACTCACCTGCGGGCCCCATAAATAATGTGGCCAATTATATTACTTACCTACTAAGTTCCGCCTGTAACAATTTTACCTTTTTAAAACTGTATGTAAAATACAGAAATATATTTAGACATGTAGAGTTATATTAGTGAAATGTATGAATATTTATAGTGCCATTCATATTAATAAGTTCTAAGGGTCAGGGCCAAGATATATGTATAAGTGCTTAATATATCCAAGTTCATTTCTCCATTAAAGTAAACACGACATGTCAAGGAATATAGTGGTATATAAATATACCACTTAACGTACCTACGCTTGTATGATCTATTTTGGTGTCCCAATCGCCCTCAGTGGGCAAGTAGAACAAGTCCATTATGACTTATTTGATGGGGGAAGTAATTGAATTAACAATTGATCATAACTCTTACACTTTATTTTTTTGTCTTTGAACAATGCGCTATATTTTACTATTAATAAGGTAATATAGTATTTTTCCCATTGTTGAAAAGCAAGATTCTGCGCGAGCTACCGTATTCGATCCATTATTTACATGTGATTTATTAATCAAGCCGCAGCTTGCACACTACACATGCATGACAAAATTACGTTTTAATTTTATTGCAACTGACTTATTTAATTTTATTCTCCGTGAAGGTAACGCTAGAGAATGTTTCGCAAACCAGCTCATATTACTGAGTTACATATATCTATTCGACATGTTGTGTCATCGACGTTAGAATTCAGTTTCAATGAAATTTAAAACAGCTACATAATCACAGTGACTCAGTCAGTAATTTCTATGGGACTCGGTGATATGAGGATAAAATCGCGTATTTCCCAGCGAGCAGTTGCCTAGTTTCAGCCACTATTTAAGACCGTAGCTAAAGTAGTAACATGATGCTATTTTCACAGTCCGCGGGTGGTCCCATTCGTATTCGTTAGTGCTGTACGTAATTTATAGCTCGTTATAGCACGTGCTCAATGGCCCTAAGCTTGTTGATCACACCTTGTATGGGGACAATAAATTACTTTATTTAAAACGGCGATGTTTTAATGCCTTTGAATGAACAAACAGTGATAATATCCAGATATATTACATATTTTACTTTGAGGAAGAATGGTTCAAATTGAATCTATTGTGCAGTATGTAAAATTAAAGAAAATAATTTAAAAAAAAAAGTTAATGAAAATAATACCCATTCCCTTAGATTTTAGTTTGCAAATTGTGGGAAACAAGTATTGTATCTTACAGTTGCCAAAGTATGCTCTCACAATGCTGTTAAAAAATGTTTACAAACATTTTCTAACACTACTACATCAAATCAGTCAAGTGATCAAATGTTTGATAAATAAAAAATAATTACTAAAATTTTTTTTTATATATTTTTCTGTAGCTAGGACTTTACAACTTTATTTTGTGTACAAGCCAAAATCGCACTTTGAACATGTTGATAGAGAACAAAAACACATATTATCGCAAAAAAATAACAGACTATAAAAAGATGCGTCTGCAACGTTTTATGATTAACGTGTGTGGTCACTTTATCGGACATGACACTATTTTGCGTACATAGCTACCCAACGATGATCACTGCACTATAAATAGTTCTCATTGTTATTAAAATCAATAGCTGTTTTACCTACAGCAAGCTGCTTGTAGAAACAATAGAAATATTATAAATTGTTTATTCATTTTAACATAAACTTCATGTGTCGAAGACTCGAAGTCCTCCTTCTCCATATAAAGTCTGTGCCAAAGAGCATTATTTTTAGTCAGTATCATCATTCTAAAAAAATAAATACGAATGTCCGGTGTTAATAAAAACATAATCTCCATAAATAATCATAAGCTTTCTTGTCCTAATAAATGATAATGAATTAGGGGAAATGCATGACTAAACGAAAAATATTATCGATATATTCTATTCATGATACTGGCTAGTAGGAAACGAATTGATAAAATAATAATAAATGATGACGTTCTATGCTATAGTGGGATCTCACGACGTCTATAGCGGTGGGATGGGCTACCGGCTCATGTTGAGTAATATTAAACCAAACGAATACCGTGCGTGATTATAAACACGTGTACGCATACCAACGCCTCACTCTGGGGTTTCCCATGTGAAATAATTAATAACGGTATTATATTTTGTTGACAGTCACATAGTCGCTATGTATGTAGAGGAAAATTCTAACACTGTAGTAGAATATTAGCATGTCAAAAAAAACGAATGAGACATAACATTTGGGAACAGACTGCTCGCACGAAGCCCAAAATGGGATCGAATCTTGGTCTTCAAGTGAAAAGAACGTTTTGTTAAATTAAAGTTCATAACCTAAACCTAATAAATTTACGATGGCATTAACATGAAAATAAAATATAATGTTTCTTACATCAGATTTTGGTGAAGCCCGTGTCGCGATAGATGCGAGTAGGGCAGCTGCAGCCGCGCGCACTGCGTTCGCTTCGCCGCGTTGAGAAAATATATTCGCAGCAAATTGAGACAGAGATGATTCTTGAATAGCTTTAGAATAGGAGAAAATTATTTTTTTATTACAGTATGAAATTGGCGTTGCAAAATCAAATGTTTACAAAATTGATGATTATATTTTTACAAAAGAAGTTTTGGAACATGTGCTTAAAACGTAAAATTAAATTATAATTTTAATTTTACGTAGGACAAAATCGGATTTCTGGGCATACTCAACTGCAACTATTACGTACAAATAGAATGGTTATCCATAAAAGTTGTTTTCCCATTCAAACAAGACTTCAGTCACAGAACCTCACCTTAAAAGAAAAGAAAGAAAAGAAAGAACCTTGCATCAAGTGCGGCATCAGTTGCGCGTAGTGCGCAAGCGCCGCGATAACTTGCAGCGCCGCCGCGCGCAGTTCAGCGCGTGCAGCGGTAGTACCCTTCACCACGGTGCGTACCACGTCGCTGTTGAAGCCTTCGCTCCACCTCTGATGCAACGGAACAAATGTTTTTTCTTTAAATATTATAAATTAAAGTGGCTTTTCTTGTCAGTTTGTGTGACCGTGTTGTTCTTCCAAACTGCGCTACGGATATTGATGAGGTTTTCACCATCATTCAGAAATTGATTTTGGAAGGTTTTTATTTGTTTAGTAAATTATTAATATAAAACTTACTTATTCTCTCTCTTCTAGACTTATATTCTCTCTCTTATTGTAAAAGAATCGCTAACGATTTGTAAGGGACTCCTACTGCCATTTAAGGCACCAAGCTAATCTTGCTGCCAAGTGTGCATTTGGCACTAATCCACGACTATCTGTCATTATAAACCCTAATGGTCAAGGACGCCTGCTACTGCTATCAATTATCATGTTATGATAGTGGCTTAGTGCAATGATAGACATTGACGATCGGCATTAAAATTAGTCTCAAGTCTTAATCACTTTATCGGTTCAGCTGCACAAACATAATACTTTTAGACATTATGTCACCGGTATTTATTGTTTTAAGATAAACCACGAACCAAAAATGTCTCAATTAGCACATTATAAAAATGCTTTTTTATCAATTTCTAACTGGTTTACTTAACACAGAGGCACGAAGTGGCGAGCAAAAGGACGTGAGTTTTATCCTTGCCTGATTGAATTAAGTGAATCCAAACCCAGCACAAGGATATTATTATGATTAGTGGGCGGAGAAATCTAACTAATATTATAAACGCGAAAGTTTGTAAGTATGGATTGATTGATGGATGGATGGATGGATGTTTGTTACTCTTTCACGTAAAAACTACTGAATTGATTTGGATGAAATTTGGCAAACAGATAGTTTATAACCTGGATTAACACATAGGATACTTTTTATCTCGATATTCCCACGGGATCGAGACTTACGCGGGTGAAACCGCGGGGCGTAGCTAGTACTGGATATTATCGTGCAATCCACATTTCTAGCAGATAAAAGACAAAGAAATCATATCCCCTGAAATACTCATAAAAGATACGTTCATAGTGATCACAGATACTAAACGGAATGAACGACACCTACAGTGAGCTGTCGTCATAGAGAAAATATTTATTTGTTATCATCTGACAAAACATAATTTGATTAAGCGCTTTTATCTACTGCATAGCACTTGAAAATCGATGTTATGCGGAAATTACCCATAGTATTGAGAAATTATTAGAATAATGATACTTCATTTCTTTGTAAGACGGATTTAGAAAAGGAAATCGAACATCTATCTGTTTGGTCTATGGAAGATCATATGGCCAGAAAGGGTGGGAATTCTGAGATGATAGCTGGAAGAGATTAATGGAAAAATAAGAAAACCCAAATAAATAAAATGGGATAAAGGCAGGAGAATGATTCGATGATCTGTTTGGACCGGAAGGTTATTATTTATTTATATTCGGACCTCCAACAAAAGGAAGTAAGAAATTAGGAATAGAATAAGAAAATAAGAGAGGAATAGTAAATAATTATTTGATTATATTATGTGCTTGGCCAGACAGCAAAAGCGTACGCGAGATGGGCGCAGCGCGACGTACTCAAACACAATAATATGAACTTCATTAGAGCGTCCATAGTGGGCAAGCGGGCGCGGCGAGAGTGCGCGGGCGGCAAGCGGGAATCCGCGCGAGAGCGGGGGATCTCAAACTAGTTCGTCGAGCTGACCGCCGAAAGAAGCCGCACTCGACTTCGGGCAGGAAGACAGCGCGCTTTAACTCTCGCGCCGCTCCCCGCACCGCGCTGCCAGTCTAGCCAAGCACTGAAGGTACCTACCTGAACGGGTATAGCTTCCTCATGTATCTGCGTTAACAGCGCAAGTAGAGCCAGGTTCGCATCTAGCCGGCACGCCTGTCCTTTACATCCACCACCAGAGGCACACCCACTCAATGTCCTGCCCACCAGTCGCAGGCATTGGATCAGGGTATCTTCCGATAGCTTGCAGTAGCGGGAGTTCACAGCGTAGCGTATACAACGCATCAGTTCGTTTAGGTATCCTATAAATAGTCTTAAGTATTAGTTTTATCATAATGGGTAGGTAGGTGTAAAGCCAGTTTCTCGAACGAAATAGATCGCAAGATTAATGTGACAAATTAATTTTGCGCCAATCGCAGCAGTTTACGCGCATCAAGCGCGCGTAAACTGCTGCGATTGGCTGTTGATAAATTATTCAACCAATCACAGCGGTTTACGCGCGCATGACAATTTGTCCCATTAATTTCCGTTCGAGAAACTAACCCTTAGTCTTCTTGCCCTTCTCCTATGCAACTCGGGTCGGCGAAAAACTTTTTTCATTCACTCTATTTTTATTCTTATGCTTCAATCACATCTTCAATTTGTTCTTTCTCTCCCTCTCCATCCATCAATCTTTTTAGTCGAATGCTTTTCATATCGTATCATAATGGGTTCACTATTATCACAACTGGTTTTTACGCGCAGCCTGTACAGTGCGTTTGCGGTGAGCGAGTACTCCGAAAAAAAACCGTTTGTAAAAAAAAAGATAGTCATAAAATTAAAAGGAAACAAAAAAATAGTAAGCAATAATATGTTTGTAAAATTATCAATGGTTTCACTTGATTACATAAGAAATATTTTGACGTAAAGTGGTCCGTATATTATCTTTGTGTTCCTGAAATGAATCAGCGATTTCTTGGAAATCAATCAATCATATTATTATCTAGCAGTTCAATGTCCGATGACAATAAAAAGTAGGTCCGATACGGAACAAAACAACTCACCCAGCACATGAAAGTTTTTCAGATCTATTTTTTCCAAGCAGGCGAGTAGTATTTTGAGTAAACTTTCTAACTTATAGCTGTCGTAATCATCCCAGTTTTCAAGCATCATGATGCATCGTAATAGAACTTTGACAATGTGAATGTGAAGTTGGGTCACCTCTATGCTCTCTTGAACCGTTTGCTGAGGATACAGCTGGTCTCGACTCAGGAGAGAAATTATGTTCGCTTCGTTACCGATGAAGGATGACTTTATCCAGGACATTGTACCGTCTACGAAAAAATATAAAACTACAAATATTATATTATACTAGCTGCGCCCCGCGGTTTCACCCGCGTAAGTCTCGATCCCGTGGGAATATCGGCATAAAAAGTAGTATCCTATGTGTTAATCCAGGTTATAAACTATCTGTTTGCCAAATTTCATCCAAATCCAGTCAGCCGTTTTTGCGTGATTGAGTAACAAACATACAAACACGCCAACTTTCACCTTTATAATATTAGTAGGATTATATTACTCAAAGCATTGGGTTCAAATCGAACCGGTCTGCTGCTGACAATTACCTAACAGGAAAACATTACACATTTGATAAAAAGACATGGTATCTTAACTTCACACAGTTGTATTTGAGAATTAACCTTATCATACGTATGCCATATCTACGCATCACTTATGGTACTCATGAATTATGTAATTTTGAACAATTACAAGATAAGCGCGACTGTCAAAAAAATTATGGGCCATGTCCACATTTTTTAGACATTAGCAAATACTTTGTAAAAAGTCCATTACAAAAACTTGCTCGGAAAAAAAATGGACTGTTAAAGGTCCCGAAGATCAGTTTATTGCAAAGATCTCGTAGGTAGGCTAAGCCTTTACCTCAATGTATGCTACGACAAGTTTTTTGCTTATTAAATTCTGCACAAAAAAGTCTTCAACAAGATTCCCATAACTAGTAATTCTTCACTAGGATTTTTGAGAAAATATCTTATTTTCCTGGGTTAATCGAACAACATTGGTAAACTCTTTTCATGACGTTATTTCGTATTAGAAAAAACTTGCTATGTACATAACTGAACAACAATGATTGTCGTCGTACTGTGTTTGTCGGTTCATTATCGTTCAATGGGGAAATGTCCCATACATTTCAGCTTCCTTTAGTACCCAAAACAAACTTACCAGAATTAGGCACATTGTCCATATACGCAACTACAAAGTGCAATAGAGAGCAAAGCAGTGATGTGTCGCGGGTCGAAGCGGGGGGTGCGTCTAAGAACCGCTTCGTGTGTTGCCATGGCAACGAACTGAACTCCTTTTTATCGGCGTAAGATGAAGGAACTAAGTATACGTAGCTAGAAAAAAATAAAGCAATTCAAATTATTCTACAGTTTCCTATATTTTGTAAAACTGTTCATAAGCCGAAAGCCAGTTTGTATTCCTTAATTTTTGGTTAAGCTGTGTTTTATTTAAATGTAGTGTCATTCTACAGATTTATACGTTAAAAAAAATGAAAATAAAAAGGCAATCAGTAATATGAAATAACAAACCTCTCCAACAAATGCAGTGCTTTAGTAACATGTCGATGTGTAGTAGCATTCTGAAGAGCCATCAAAGCTCTTGTGCAGCTGAATATGGGGCAAGAGGCTTTCAAGGCGGCTAGGTCTCGGGGGGCGGGGCGGAGCGCTAGCGGGGCGACAGGGGGAGGCTCCGAGAGAAGTCGGGCACGACCAGAGTGTGTGCACCACCAGCGGACACGCACTGCCGTCCGCCACTCTTCATCGGCTAACAGCCACTCTGTGTTGAAATATACTTATTTGAAAAAAAACTGAATGTGATTGGCCTTAAAAAGTGTTCAAATCAAAAAGGACAAAATTTCATCCATTTCCATCCATAGCATGACCACAATAGAAACGGGTTTTTTCGACGGAAGAATAGACAAAGTGACAGATAAACAATCACAATCTGTCATTTTGTCTATTCTTCCGTCGACAAAACCCGTTTTTATGGTTATCATGCTACGCGTGCGGGTAATCAATTTCGAAGTACGTTTATTTTTTTTTAAGTTTATTAGTTTAAAAAAGAACTCCCATTCAAAAAATCGTGGCCGCATTATTAATCAAAGTTTTTTTTTAATTGTTTTATGAGGATTATCAGTTTTTGCAACAGTATGACATTGACGCTCCCGTTTTGGTTCACTTCACCGCGATCTGTTTACGCGCAATCATCATGATACAACTAATATCATGCATGAGCGGTATAGATGTTCGGAACAACTCTATTAAAAATTCACCACACACATTCTAAATTATTGCAAGTAATTTAAATTCGACGCATTAATTTGTCCAGAGGAAGTCATCGTGACGTCAATTTGATCATACGTCACAATATCCTAATTCGAATTCGGCGAGAACTTAGTACCAAACTATGTAAGGAAACTGGAATTCTATCAGTCCTTGAGAATTGTTAAATATGGCCACGTGAAGCGCATAACGATTTTAACCCTTCGGTGTTCTCGAACAATATTGACACTAAACGTATTAAAATATTCTACTAAAGTTTCGGGCATCCATAAAGGTGCCAGCATATTGACATAAATCATGCATGCAGTCAAAATGGATTCATGAGACAATAAGGGTCAGTTTAGACCGCGACGTGAAGCGGCGCGACTCTGCTCGCACTTTTAAACAATTCTCGAACTTATTTTCTTCACAAAAAGGTATAATTTCAATGCCAGGGTTGACACGTGTCAAAGTACGCTGAGATGCGCGGTGCTGCGCAGCGCGTGTACCTTATTGTGTAGTAAATAAATTCGATATTGTATCGAATCATAAAAAAGTGCGCGTCGCGTCTCGGTGTGATCTGACCTTTAGTGTGTATTTTTATGTTTTTACAACTTTCATAGAGACTTTTTTGCTTCCATGGTAAGCATCAAACTTGATGGTGGCTCAGTACCGCGCTCCTCTACGCAGCGACTCGGTCTCATGTTCCGATCGCCACCATCCAGTTTACGTCGGGCTGTAACTCTTTGCTAAGGCAAGCCAATTTCAGGCTGGCAGTACACCTTGATGTTTTGAAAATCGCATCAAGGAATCATTTCAAAGATTCAAGTTATTTCGGCAGGTTGTTCAGTGTGCTTGATACCAAAATCACTAATAGAAAAAAACATTAGAATAAAATACTTACCTACATACGAATGTTCAGCATTAGGGCTGGTATTCCAGTAGCTATTAACCGCAAACGGTAGCGAAGTTCTCTGCGTGACACTGAGAGGTAGCGCTGGTATACGATGTCGCGACGCATTCAACTCCTGTAGAGCGAAGCCTGCCCACGCCACCAGTGCTAAGACTTGTGTGGCCATCAGTACTGTCGCATCGTTGGCAGGAAATACTAGGATCACTGAAATATTAAATAGTGTTTCATAACTGTTGCTGAATTACTAGCTATCATATTTCGCCGTAAAAAGGAACTCGTAACAGTGCATGCGCCTTGAGACTCCCAGTTCAACTAGACTGGGGCCTCAAGTAATGGACTCTGGACAGTTTACCGCACATCTATGGTAATAAAATTACTTTAACAGCTCTTTCGGAGTAGAAAGGCAGTTTTCGTAGTTCCAGTGGTCCAGACGGTCGGCAATAATCAAATATTTCGCCGTAATTGTTTAGACTGTGTTCATAGAACAGGCCAATAGTTACATTTCATGTTCATCTGAGCATTTCTAGCCTTTTGTGGCTAAATATCATAATTATATGCAAAGGCTTGCTTTGGTTTACACAATAATAATTGGGGAAAACACTTTGTAATTCCCACCGCGTGCAGGTGAATTATTTGTGTACTCAGATATTTAACACCTTAACCATATGAAGCCATGTGAAGCACCAAAATTATCGAGTTACGACACATGCATGTACTCTAACAAATAGAGAAAATATTGAAAATAATGGCGCCGAAACAAGTCATGATAGCTATCATATTAAAATTACCTCTAATGAGAAGTGAAGGTAAATCAGGTATTTTGGCCAAATTGTGCCTACTGGGGAAACAAACGCTGTTCAATACAGACACGCAACTGATTGCACACTCCGGAAAGGCTAGATAATCGTCCACCATCAGCGACATTCTGTGAAGATTAAGATAAAAAATATATATTTAGACTACCGTTAGGCATATTGAGATAGTATACATTATTCTGTATCTGTTAAAACAATGTTACGTTTCATAGGATCACGTATGATCCCGAATCGACTACAAAAATGACGTTATCAATCGTAATTGATAACATCACTTTTGTAGTCAATTCAAAGATAAGGTAGGAAGAGGGTTAAAAAAGACCTAGTACTCTTTTAAAAGGGCATCAGATACTGCTATCATTCTTCTGCCCTTATCCCATTTATTTGGGGTCGGCGCAACATGTCCCTTTCTTCCATACTTCTCTATTAGCCGTCATCTCGGTAGTCACCCCCTTTCTAGCCATATCTTCTTTCACACAGTCCATCCATCATTTCTTTGGTCTTCCCCTACTCTTATAGCCATCGATCGACATTCATACAAATCCGATACTGCCAGTTTTTTTTTTTTTTTAACTGTGTTGTCTTATGCGCTCTCAATTTAACAGGTCAATTGCGAAATCACTTCAACACATCAGTCAACGAGAAAGTCTTCTGATTTGTATGTATAAAACATGTTTCAATATTTCATTTCAGAACTCAAAATACTCGAATGTGTTTCAGGGCTGAATAATAAAAAGCAACTTAATATTAAGTCAGCCTTTAGTTTCATGGTGACATTGTAGCGACGGAAAGATTTTATGTACAACTTCAAGTTAAGTGCCGTTTGAGTAGGTACTTATTTGGGGGTAACAACAACATCATAATTATAATAACTACAATTTAATTTCAACTCTTTGATAATTATTCAGATTTCTTACAGTTGTAATAGCAGTCACGTCATTTGGTTTTAATTGTTTTTTTTTAACATTAGTCTGATATAGATTCTTTTCTGAATGATTTTGTGAATGTGAGAACATTGTGTGACTGTAGATTTGTTGAACATTTTCTATTTTGTTAAGTACCTGGTACTTGCTGAAAGGCCTCCCATGCCTACTAACACTGTAATTTGAAAATATTGTAAAAGCCAACTATTTTTAAAAGAGTAACTGTGGAGTTTCTTGCCCGCTCTTCTCCATAGGAAACAACCAATTGGAACCGTACACCTAGCTTCTGACGTTTCATAAGAGCTCATGTAGGTTTATGTGAAATAAAATACTTTGATTTTAATCAGTTTAGAACACTTACCTGAGTGTAGCCACGATAATCTTCACTCCATCGTATTGTAAGAACACATCATGCAAATTCTGTTGACGAACTATGACAGCTAGTTGCTGCAACGTGCTACGTCGTAACGATGGTTCCAATGTTGGTTGCACTGTTGGCCGCGAAACATATTCACCGTGTTCGTCAAGAATTATGTCTTGTTTCAACACATCCAGAATTTGAGTTAAACCTGTCGTCTAAGAACATTTTTATTTTATAAATAGAATTTAAGACTAGACATTATAATTTGTTCTAAATTTCATGATTAGTTACATACTTGTGGAGCTTTAGACGGTGAACTGTTAGTGTCAATGTTAAATTCTTCTCGTTTCACTCTTCGTAATGCACTCAACAAGATATCCGCGCGCAAAGAGTCTCTTGGTGGCAAATAACGTTCATCATCTAAAAAGATATTAAAACAATAATATATTACCTTTTTATACTGTGTAATGTCGTATCCAATATAATAGTTACTTACCTAATGACCGACACAAGCCGTGCGCCGCATCAAGTTGCACAGCAACGCATCGTACGAATAATAGCCGAACCAAGCCAGCTGTCACCTCTGCCATAGATACACCCAAACAATCCGCTATGTCTTGTTCTAGAGATTTGCATATTGCTTTGCCTGTTATAATAACACTATTTAGATAAATGCACTATATTTCCGTCACTCTCTTTTTGATGTTGCTGTCTATTTAACTTATCGAAGATGTTTTAATTAAACTGCACCCTAAATGCGTACCACACTTTCAATAATAATCTGAATGATTTTGAAGGATGCTAATCCTTGAAAAGGTTGCTAATCCATTGTTTCACATGTTCGAAAAATGTATCTACTCAACAACGTAAATCAAACTCAAACTCAAAGCATTTATTTCAATTAAACCATTTACAGGCACTTTTGAACTGTCAAAGAATCGGTCAGTTAGTCAAAAAGTTGAAGCTAGTTGCCCATTCCAAATCGTAGATCTCTATGGAGAAGAACGGGCAAGAAACTCCAAGGACACTCTTTTAAAAATGGATATAGATATAACAAAATCCTGGGTACAGTATTCTTGGTTCTTCTATATGTGAGAACAATGTCAAATGAAAAATAATCAAAAACAATTCAAACTAAAAGATTAAAAATAAGCCCTAGCAGATGAGAGATGACTAGCCTCAACTGACAGCGCCCGTTCACGAACATGACACGTGGATCAGCACCATCCCGCTCAACCATTATGTAGGGAACCGAATAACGCAATGAATTTTATTGAACTGCCAAAAGTCATTGCTACTGTAAGTGTGTACGTAATTACCGCGCTGGTCAGTAACAGAAAACAATTTTCTTCATCTGAAGAAGTGGTTTGTGCGCGGATGTGGAAATATTGTAAAATCAATACCATTATTTACGTGCAACCGGCATAAGCGGCAAGTAACAGTCAGAAACGACAACTTAATAATATATTTCGAAATCTTCCAGGAATAAATAAATATATTCTTAAAAAGATCCTCACCTAATTGCGTTTCATGAGCGGCATAAACATGTAACAGCGGCAATACTGGCAGCAGACTGGCCAACAGCCGCCACCAACAACTCTCGCTTAGTACCAGTCGCCCGCGCAGCAGGTACAACATTATTTCTGAAGAACTTTCTTCTACCTGTAACATTATGAACACGCATGTAACACTATTCTATGGTACTTTGCGCAAAAGACGCAATGATAATACTGTATAGTTGTGTTTCTTTTGAATTTTGGGCCAAATTAAAGAGAAGGTTGGTGAGAACTTTAACATAAGGAGTCACAGAAAAAAAACTTGTTTCGATATTTAAAAAAATGATACAAACCTCTTTAAACTTGGAAGAGAGTCCATGACAGCATATTTCTGTCAGTATTCCAACATCACATAATAAAGTAAGAGATTTCTCATTTTCTTCTCCCACCAAAACTGACTTCACCATCTCTGCCAATAACTTGTAAAATGTTATTTGCACCCAACCCGCATTGTGACCCATTAAAATTAGGGAAATACTTCGGGCAATAGACCAGTCGTTCTCATTAAAATCCAATTCTTTAGCCTTATATAGCAAAATATCTGCTATATCGACCAAAAAGTTTTCACTTTGAAACAGCTCTAAAACTGGCAGAGAAGTTTTTATGCATGAGAGAATTTTCTTTGATTTATGCAGGTTTTTATTATTCATGAATTGGACAGCTCCATCCATGCTCGCGAATAGTTTCTTCAGTTCTCTGTACTTGCTTTTGTATTCTTGGTTTACAGTTATTCTAGTACTCTGGAAAGGAAACGCACGGTGTCAATTTTCGAGATAAAGTAGTACTTTCCACTGTTAGTGAGAAAAATTATGTCCTTTCCCAGGATGCCATCTATTGCGGGAAAGTCTTAAAGGGATACCGGGGGGAGAAGTAATTTGATGATTTCGCACCCTCAAAAAAAAAAAGAAACAATGCCATCTATCTCCTTGCCAAATTTTACCGAAATCCATTCAGTGGTTTAGGCGTGAAAAGGTAACAGACAGACAGACAGAGTTTCTTTCTAATTTATAATATTGTATGTTGGCACTGTAAGGAGTTAATGAAGGTAGACTGTGAGATATAATTTTTTATTGTGAAAACACAATAAAAAATTATATCTGGAAGCAACTAACCTGCAAAACCATTTCTATTTTCTTACTCAATGCCGGGTAAAACAGATCAATGGCAGGGTCTATCTGTGCTATTTGTAAAGAATTGACCAGGGAGGTCGGCGGCAGAGCGGAGTCCCGCGCCCAATGCAGTAGCTTCTCTGCGCACATCGTCAAACGTAACCACGCCACGCGGTGGTGAGTGCGGTCGATATCATCGAAAAATGATTTTCTGTAAATATGAAGTATGTTATAATAACTTGGAATGCCTGCATGAGGTTAAAACGCCGCCGATCTAGCACTGCCTACTATAAGATTACACTGGAGTTCCTTCTTCGAAACCCGGTATTTTATTCCCTTAAGTTCGATTTACTTACACGATTTATTATTATACTCCAGCAGTAAATAAAAACAATAATAACTAAAAACCTGCCTACCTGTATTTGAATAAAAGATCTCCCATCAAACGCATGACCATACAACTTTTATGAGAAATGTCCCTGTAAGTCTTGGAGCTATGGTCCATGCTCCAGAAGGTATCGTTAATGCAATCTAGCAATAACTCGACTAGGCTTTCAATCAAACAGATGCATGTGTTTAATTCCCTCTGAAATTAAATAAAAAGAATAAATATTTTATACATATAACAAATTAAAGTCGCTTTTCGTGTCTTATTGTGACCGCGTTGTTCTTCTAAGGGCGAATTTCACCAAACTTTTATACCGAGTATAAGTCTTATCCTGCGAATTAATTTTTGACAGAGAATTTTTGACAGTTTTTCCATACAAAAACTGTCAGACGCCATTTTTATTCCACGGATAAGACTTTGGTAAAATCAGCCCTAAACTGCACAAACGATTTTGATGCGGTTTTTACCATCATTTAGAGAATTTATTCCGGAAGGTTTATGTGCAAGTATTACAAAGAAAACACAAAACCAAAACAAACTACTTATTACACAGAAATGCAAACGTTTAACGTAACATCACTTTTGTATCGCCGCCGGCGGGTTAAGCAGAGGCAAACTTTTACTATAAAGTAATCACAATGTTTTGTCAAACTGTAAAAACCGCGCGTAGCAGGGGTGGGTCGCTATTATTTTATAATCAAATCATGACAACTACATTCTAATCAGTGAAGCCAGCTGGACCGGCTATACGTCACTAGTCAAACCAACACATCATCTCATCAGCCTAGCCTTTTCCCAACAGTTTTGGGGTCGGAGCCGGATGCAGCTGAATACCAGTGTTTTACATTGAGCGACTGCCTATCTGACCTCCACCACCCAGTTAATGGATAACCCAATACCCCTTGGTAAGACTGGTTGTCAGACTTTCGGGGTTCTGACAACCCGTAACGACTGTCAAAGATCTACAAATGATTGCCGGGACCAGCGGCTTTACGTGCTTTCCGAAGCACGAAGGGGTCTTGGTATGTAAAGGTGGTCCCCATCCACGGACCAATTGCGGCAAGCATAGCTTAACCTGATCGATCGACCCGTACGGCTGTTATTACTTAGGCATAATTAAGCCCCTCATCAGTCATAGTGAAATCAAATGATGACTTGCGATATCCTTGAAATCTTGAGCTCAATTATTTATTTAGAGTAAAAAACCACAACATTTGAAATCTCGTAAAAAAGTATGTGTCACTCATACGATCACATTAAAATTACTGGGATCTTATAATCTTGTAAACCAGTAAAAGATGAAAAATGTTCAAGGCAAAAGTTTACCACCTAGCTCGATAGATGGTGTTGGTGTCGAATTATACGTTATACGGCTGCAATATACTGAAGCTCGGCGACAAATGAAATGGTGTATAAACACTCTATTATTCAAATTTTTGAAACGAAGGCTGCCTTTGTTCAGCCTTTGTATAATATTATAAAAAAACTTATATTTACAAAAGGTTAAAAAAAAAAACCGCCCAAGTGCATGTCAAACCACGCACAATGAAGGATTCCGTATTGGTATGGGTATAGCTTAGCTCAGAGGAGCTGAGCCGCGGAAAGACAGACAGACAGACGGACATGGAGCAACTATAAGGGTTCCTTGTTGACTACGGAACCCTAAAAAGCGTATACACGTGATGATGTGACTATACGTAAGTTCGTCCAATGTATGTATAGTCGACCTCGTAATTAATTTCCTCTTATTAGCATATCGATCGGCAATTTTAATGGCCTCGGCTCAGATTTCGGCTACGACACGATATTTATTATTAATTTCTTAACCACTTTTGCCAACAACTCACAATAAATTTAAACATCACCATTATTGAAATATCTGTCACATTTTTCTTGAAAGCAAAAATAGACCTTGTCGACCTTGACACGAACATCATCCTCAGGAGGACGGACGATGCCGCCGGGGGCGGACTACACACATAACGCACGGGTTGGATCGAGGTGGCCCTGGAAACAGATGCTTGGAAGGATTTGGGGGGAGGCCTTTGCTCAGCAGTGGAACAGTGTAGGCTAACTTTTAAAAAGGGTAGAGTGGTAAAGCAATTATAACTTCAACTTCAACGGCCAATCGGCGAAATAAACCTAGCTGTTTGACTAAAACATTCCGCGATATAAACAAATTGTCGTCGGAGTTCAGTGACAGAAGTAAATCAAGCCGAATATTGGAGTCCTATACCAGAAAACATACTTACTATAGTCAAGAATTCAGTTCTTTCAACGGGGTCGACCAACACAACGCTCCTAGCCATCATGGTCAGCACTGCATGTAGAGTGTCAAGCGCATACAACGGGGCGGGTAGTTGTCGCAGCACTACTAGGCCATCTTCTTCAAGAGGCGTGCGCGGGCGACTCTCACCGGCTATCTCTTCCAGCTCCGCGTTCATGCCCACGTCAATAACGTCTCTATGTTCGTCTAAAACCTGATGAGAAATGTACGGTATTTTATTCTATTGATAATGCTCCTGGTTAGTTATTATGAAACAGTTTATACGGTAGAATCAGAAGAGTTGAGTTGAGAATGAGGAAATATAACAAGAAAATAAGTTTCGTTTTTTCATGCATAAATAGCACGTCAAATTCAAGTGGTAATCATTACCGGCTAAGGGCTGATTTCATCAAAGTCAGATATCTTTTATCCGTGGAATAAAATTGTCGTCTGACAGTTTTTGTATGGAAAAATTGTCAAAAATTCAAAATTTATTCGCAGGATAAGACTTATACTCGGTATAAAAGTTTGGTGAAATTCACCCTAAGTCTGCCAAGATAAGTATGATGACAAAATATGTTGAAATGCAACTCGAACTAAAACAATAATAAAAGGGGAAGTGCCAGACTGCCAGTCTAACTACTAAGAGCTGTTTCGTATAATGTTTTTATATTTTCTCATCTATACCTACCTTGTTTGTTTCGTGTATCAAGTCTAAAGAAGACAGCTGCAACAGTCGCATGCGAAGAGCGCGCGTAATGTACAACAACACGCACAGAGCTTCGCCAGGCCGTCCGCCATTATTACCGTCAGATATTGTTAATAAACTCTGAAAAAAATCAAGTTTACGAATATAATAGGCCGCTGTTATGGTGATGAATGTTATTTATCCTAATCCTATCTTAATATTATCTTAATATTATAAATGCGAAAGTGAGTTTGCTTGTTTCTTTGTTACGCTTTCACGCTAAAACGGCTGAACGGATTTGGATGAAATTTGGAATAGGGGGAGGCCATGACCTGGAATAGGACATAGGATACTTTTTTTTTATCCCGATATTCCCACGGGATCAAAAACTTACGCGGGTGAAACCGCGGGGCACATCTAGTTAAAAATACTATGAAAACCGAATAAAGACACTTTTTGAACACTATGTAAAACTTTGCAAGCTTTGATAAAACTAACATAAAAAAAATGAACTTTAAAGGAATTTAAGTTAGTCAGAAATAATAGTGAAAGATCTAAAACAAAGACCAAAAAAGAAGTTTATTTTAAATTGGTTTTATCTAAGGATATAGAAAAAAAAATTGTTAGTATCTTCTATTATTACCTTTATAATTTCAGGTCTATTCAGAAATATTTCTGCATAAAAATCACGGAGAAATACGTCACGAATAAACCTGCAGCATCTTCTAGTTGATTTCAACAACCTCAGGGCATCCTCTACTAGGAGTAATGTCTTTTTGTCAGATGGGCACAGCTCCACCCAGGGAAAGAGCAGTATTCTTATACTGTCTGTAGTGTTTAAGCTAAAAACATCAGTGAAGAACATGAACTTGAATTCCTTTGATAATATTTTACATTTTTGCCTCTATTTATCATAACAGATTTGGTTCAAATGTATTCAGATTTAGCGAACATCACTTAGGCATCAATCAATCAAGCATTGCATAGATTGGTTGTTTCACCTGATAAGCCAATAGCCACTTTATCACAATGAATATAAAGGCTGCCCTGAGAAACTTTTTTATGCATTAGGATGAATAAGCACATTTCTCAGAGCAGCCTTTTTAGATTTAAGTGTGGTATTCCACACCTATTTCTTGGTGACCTTTCCACAAAACTCACATTTTCATAAATCTTTCAGTTGTTTCTTACCTCCTATATCTATTAATGTCAGAGTCATCATTAGAAATGGATGTAGCCTTTGATGACTGAAAATTAGGTTCCAAGTTATAATAGCCGCTGCTTGAGCCCGCATCACTTTCTGAACTGAAATCATAAATTGAATAAAATAATATGTGTAGCTATTGATCACAAAAATGTAGGTAGTGGTGCTTTTTAAACAATTTTTTTCTAATAATGTTGTATAAGCTAGATTTTGGTCTAAAATCACAGTGAAACACGTAGCTTATTTTTAACCACATACAGCTGTCAGCGCGGTTTAAAAGAGGGGACCTTAATGTGCTAAATGGATCTGTTTGGCGGAGGGAGAGAGGAGCGACCGGCGCCAACTATTCATGTGCTAATCTCTACACCAATTTCGGCTAGCACTCTAAAACTGTGCACGTACCTATAACAATTAATCATGTATTCTGTTTTTATAAGAATCCATATAATAATGAAATTCTGTGTATATTTCAAGACACACAGGTATCATCAATTCCACATACCTTGTGACATCTGGGAGAGTTAAACGTGGGACATCCACATTGACCTCTGATTCAACAGTGTTAATAAATCTCAGGGTCTCTATAACATCTGCATATAGTTCTAAAGCATCTCTGACAATAATTTGTCGGATCTTATTCAGTTTGGACAAGATGTTGTCAATCCCAAACTCTCGAGCAATATAAGTACCAGCTTTTGTCTGAAATATTAATCATTCAATAGCAGTTTAGTTATTTAGGGGTATGAGGAACAGGGTGTAAAGTTCACTCATCCCCCATAGAAAAGGGAGGATCCTCCTACCAGACGGGTGTTGTGTCTGGCGGGCAACTGCCCAATGATTGATATTGGGTTTTTGTATATATGTTCACTGCACGGTAAACTCTAATTGCGCGATGCAGGATTTATGTGACGTCAGGTCTTCGATGCGTAGTTCGCATGTGGCGATGTAGATACCGCCACATCACTCCCCTCCGGAGACCGATAGTGGGCTGAGTCTTGTATCTTGAGATGCTTGCCAGTGCCAGTTGTGGTTCCAGTGAGTCGGAACCGGGTGCCGCATTGTTCGCGGTGGGTCGGAACTGTTTGCGACGATTGTGGTGATTGCGGTGATTCCCCAGTGGCTCATGGTGATGAGGTTGAGGTGATTGAGGTGATACCCCAGTGGGTCGGGGTGATGAGGCTGAGGGTGATGACCAGGAATGCGCGTTCGCTGCATGCTGGTGGTCAGGATACCCGTTGACGCCTCGGGTGCTGGCTTGACTGTGTGACTCGCCTCACTGAAAGCTTGCGGGAGTGATGATGATGACGTCACGCTGGAGTAGTTGCACGAAGGCTGCGTTGACGTTCATATTCGGGGTCACCAATTTAGGGGTATGAGGAACAGGGTGTAAAGTTCACTCATCCACCATAGAAAAGGGAGGATCCTCCTACCAGACGGGTGTTGTGTCTGGCGGGCAACTGCCCAATGATTGATATTGGGTTTTTGTATATATGTTCACTGCACGGTAAACTCTAATTGCGCGATGCAGGATTTATGTGACGTCAGGTCTTCGATGCGTAGTTCGCATGTGGCGATGTAGATACCGCCACAGTTACTTGCGTGGTGGCTTCTTTAAGGACCAATGTTCGTTTCCAGTTTTCGGTTTGCAATACTTACTTTTTTTTAAATTATTATTTATTATAATCTGTATTATTAACAATAATAATAACATACCTACAGTCTGCCAAGTTAACATGGAACATTAAAAAACCAAAAAATATTTACTGAGATGTGGTCCAGTGTGGTCCAGCAGCCCTTTTTTGGCCAGAGGGTCGTCTGAGGGGCAGATAATCAGATATTTACATGAAAAATCTCAATAAATAAAATTGTATACCTTGATGGTTGTAAGTAGTAACTCCAATGCCTCTCTTTGCAGGGATTGCTGCGGTGTTTGGAACCATCCCAGAAGAGCTTCTAACAATTCTCTCGTACCCGATAACTCGTCCTCTAGCTCCCAGCCCAATTTTAACTTAGCTTTCAACAGCATAAGTGAACGCTCACGAATTTCCTTCAACGGATGACCTGAAATGTAATGTAATGCAGATTGTAAATTACAGTAACTATGCAATAAAAGTCGGTGTCTATTAAATTTTCATTCCTACTTAGTTTTTTTATATACATGGACAGTATTTCGGTATTGGCCATAATTTTCTTCAGAGAAGAAATCTTGCATTGTTTTGTTTACAACTTTAGAGTAGATTTGAAAATTGACATTGACAACAACGTTTCTTTCTAACCATAGATTCACAAGTGCACAGACTAAGTGCCTATATGTAAAGAAAACAGACGATGACGACGACGGGTAGTAGCGACATCTGAGGGCCTAGACAAGTGACAATCGCTACGAAAGCGTTTCGTATTTCTACAACGACTTTCAATTCAACAGCAGGCGTAGCATGAGCACCGTTTTGTCGACGGAAGAGTAGACAAAAATGACTTTTCTCGCAGACAGTAGACAGTACGAGACGGCAGCAAAGTAGAAAGAGTCAACTGTACTTTTTACGAAATTCACTCTTTTACATAATTCGACTCAGAATTCTTTGTTTTATCATAGGATTTATCGGTTGATAGTGTGATTTTGACAGTAAGGATAGAAAACTATCTTCCGAAATAGTCTACGTACAAAAAGACCTAGACAAAGATCGTTAGAAATGAAAGACAAAATGACAGATTGTAGAAAGATTTCTACAGTGGATGTCAAAAATGAAAAAACGAACTGTTCTTCGTAGAGATAGAAAACGCCATGCTACGCCTGCAGGATTGACATAAGCTTTTCGATAGCTTAAGTCAGTCTTATACATTTTTGCCTTTTCCATCATCGTTATCGCTGATAGAATGACACTTTATCTAGAGCCTCTGAGGCCTTAGTGCGAGTTTCTTTTAACTATCTTCACTTTACGCATCGACCGCGTTCGGCACTCCGATTGGCCCTGCACCAGTGAAAGCCAGTAAAAGGCCAATCGGAGCGTCGAACGCGGTCTATGCGTAAAGTGAAGATAGTTAAAAGAAACTCGCACGAAGGCCTCTGAAGTGAGCAAGTGGCAGTTTTTATCCTCATTCCTTCTGTCAAAACTGTAGATCAGTGGACTGTGACCATTGTCTGACACTTGAGTGATTGGTAGACCAAAATCTGAGAAATAACTTTTAAAGGGGTGATAGACGTGCGAGCAAGTCCGCGTACTTATGGCTCGGCGAGCTTACTCGCCCATGTTCCATGTTAAGTACGTGGACTTTAACCGCCGAGTAAGTTCGTCAGCGATCCAACAGGTTTGAAATTTTGCTAATAGCCCGCCTTGCCCAGTCGTCTGTCATTGCCACGAGCCGCGCCGCGCGCCAATTTAACAATGCAATTTTGAGCAAGCTTCACGTGTGTCACCGATGACGAGCAGAGTAAGGTCGCGAACTTAAAAGACCGCGTACTGTAAGTACGCACGTCTATCATCACCCACTTTAGACTTGTGATAGCTGCTTGCTTTGTGTAAGCCGGTGTAAGCCCTACTGAAGTATTGGTTCATGAAAGGTCCACTATAATCTATGTGAATCCAGCTGCATTTTGTAGATCTAGACTCTAGATAAATCTAGAGACAGCTGCATTGGCTCATATAACAAGCAATTTTGGTAATGGGCTCTCTGAAACTGGTGATAGACGTGCGAGCAAGTACGCGTACTTATGGCTCGACGAGCTTACTTGCCCATCTGTCATCGCCGCGAGGCGCGAGCCAATTTGACAATGAAATTCTGCGAAGGATTCACGTGTCACACGTAAAGCCTTCTAGAACACACGTGACGTGTGTCACCGACGGCGAGCCGAGTAAGGTCGCGAACGTACGCACGTTTATCACCCACATAACCTTCTATTCTGTATTCTGTCTATGGTTGTTTTGACGATTACATTTTCCTTGTTTTTGATCGGTACATTTGACAGTTTTGTTTCTGTTTTTGACAAGCCGATAGTAAAAAAAACAGATTGCTAAAGTTAGTTTGGTGTATCTTTTGCATAAAACTTTCTATTAATAACATACTATTCGTAAATTTTTAGAGCTGCATCCTTATATTTCACCACATCTCCCATTCCCAAAGATTTGTAGTAATTCAAACTCATGAAACTGAGATAGTAGATAGGTAACCAAAAATAAACCTCTGCAACTCACTACAATAAGTTATGTTACTTTATGATTACTATCAGAACTTTCTGTTTATTAGATACGGCAATCACCGAATACCAGCTTGGATTGGCTCCGAATGTGATTATTGAGCCTAGAATTACTTCTACAGTTCTAATACTTTCTCTGGCCCTTTGTCTAATACAAAGGCTCAGCAAAAAAAAAAACAAGACAGCGTTGCGAACAATACAGTGAAGCATGCCAAAAACTACACATCCACTCTGTGCATACACGCTCACACGCATTTAATTACTACCATTTACAATCGAACTACACCTCCCTAAAAGTGCAAACATGTTCACGAAACCAGCCTCACGTCACTGTTGACAGTGCTCTGCACTCTGTCTTGATGTTTTATTTGGTCTGAGTCCCAACAGATCATTATATAGAAATGCAATAGCTTTAGTAAGAATCCTTACTAATTTTAAGCTATTCCTTTACTTTAAGGTACACAAGCTTTATTGGTTCATTACCAACCACCAGTTCACAAAATTTGCAAGAATGTAGTAAATTGTAATATTATAAAAAATTCTGAATTTTAATTTCAGATGGCAGATATTAAAGCTTTACTTAAAGATGCAAGAAAACGAATAGATGAGAAAAATTTCAAGGAAGCCCAAGAATGTTGCAAAAATATATTACGGAAAGACAAGCAAAATTACTTTGGTCTTGTCTTATTAGGAAAATCACTTCAAGATTCTGATCAGGCACCACTAGCCTACCAAAAAGCTATAGCAACTAAACCAGACCATGCACTTGCCTGGCACGGTCTTGCCAATTACTATGAAAGAAAGGAAGATAATACTAATAAAATCAAATTAATTGGAATTTATAATGAAATGATTAATTTACCAATGGAAGAAGAAAAAACTATTGAAATTATATCAAAACTTGGCCAGCTAGGTTGTGCTCTAAAAAGCAACGAATCCTTGAACTGTCTGGCTAATTATTTGGCCAAAGAACTTGGAAATACTTTATTTCAAACAGCTGAAAAACAATTTCTGGAACTCCTAAAAGCTGATATTCCATGTGATGAAGAAACCATACCAGTCATCTTAAAAGTTTTGCATAAAATCTACAGTGAAGATCCTAGAGATTCTCTTGAAATACTGCAATGCAAAGTTATCATTCAGAAACCTGTCTTGGCATCTGCTGTTGAAGAAATTATACAACTTAATTTCTTTCCATCAAATGTGCTATTAAGAGACTGGCTCTGCAAACAATTATGTATAAAATTTGTGGAGAGAATGTCATTTTGTGAATTTAATATTGAACAACACATAGATACAATCAGTGAAGGCATTATGAACTCTAAATATCCTAGCCTTCTAAGAAGCATGATATGCTATGATAAAGGTTTATATCTAGAAGCCTACAAACAGTGTGTTCCATTAGTTAACTATCATGAAGCAGACATTACTGAAGCAACATTTGTAATTAAATGTACAATTATGTTGAAAAAGTGGTCTGTGACACAAAAACTTGCAACCAACTTTTTGACCAAAGTAAAAGACCAACAATTTGCAGTGGTTCTCAAAAGGTTTTGGTTTTTGTCCCTGACGAAACAACAGAAGTGGAAGCAAGCAATAAACTGTGCAAAAGATATAGCTATTGATTCAATGGAAACATTTGAGATGGCCAGTCTTGCCGAGTGTTATATGGAAGTTGATGAACCTTCTGACCACATCATGAAGCATTTAGAAACAACTGAGTACTATAAGCAGCTGCAAGCTCTATTACTTCAGAAGCAAAACAAATATGATGAAGTGGTTAATTTACTAGAAGGTTCAAATAGACCACTTGATGTGTTCTACTTGGGGAAAGCATATTGGGAACTGAAACAATATGATAAATGTTTGATACATCTACTAAAAGCAGCTAAACTTAATCCTGATCATGCTGATACATTTTTATATTTAGGTCACTTTTATCATCACCATAAATCTGATTTAGAGAAGGCTAAGAAATGTTATGAAAAAGCTCATAGCCTGAACACTATCAACATCAATATTGCTAAGGATCTCAGTGAAATCTACATAAAATTACAACAAAAAGATGCTGATTTTGAGTTATTAAATGAATTGATAAAAAATATTTCAACCATTGAACCATGGGTTAATTTCAGATTAGGCCTGCATTATTTAAATAAGAGAGAATGGGAAAATGCCATTTTGAATTTCAGGAATGTTATTAAAATGAACCACAATGATACAACAGCTTTTGAATGTCTAGCTGATGCATATTATTCAAGAGGATCATACACTTCTGCATTGAGAGCTTACAACAGAGTAATGACTTTAGATCCAAGCAAATCTGCACACTGCCTTACAAGAATTGGCCATATTTATTCGCTGTTAACACAATACGAAGAAGCTATAGCAACATTTGAAAAAGTATTTATTATTGAACCCTACTCATTCTTAGCTCTCAAAGGAATTGCTGAAACATGGATGAGAGTTGCAAAGAAAAAAGTTGAAGCTAAAATATATGGTAGTGGTAGAGATTGTGCTCAGTATGCAATAAACTACATCACAAAAGCATTATCCAAACAAAATCAATATTTATGTTTTTGGAAACTACTAGCAGACTACTTGATGTTTGTAACTAAATTGCCGGATAAATATGCATATGTACATATGCCCCAGTTGTCAAGAGAAGGTGGTAATGATTTGGAAATATCAAAGAAAAATAAACTGGAGATATTTCCTCAAGCCATTGCTTGCTACTCACATATTGCCAAACAGAAACAGCAAGTGTCATCATATGATTTAGCATTGGCCTATTTGACCTTTTATCATGAAACCAAGAAGGTTGTTAACTGCCACATATCTTTCAACTTAACTCTAAATTGTATAAAAGAGAGGCCCACCATTTGGCGTAACTGGAATTTGCTTGGAAAAATATGTTTAGCCATCAAAAAGTATGAAATTGCCCAGCATTGTTTCATTAAAGCTCTCTTGGTTACTCGAAAATGGTCTGTTGCAAAAATATGGTGTAATTTAGGAACACTTTATTTAAAACTGAAACTTTATAAATTATCCAACTACTGTTTCTCACGAGGTCAATCAGCATTACCATCCCACCCACAAAGCTGGATTGGCCAAGGATTAATTGCTGAAGCAATTCGTGAAGAAGAAGCTATGGATCTATTCAGACATGCGTCGCGCTTGGGGTATCACCCCGAGAGTGCACTTGGGTATGCAGATTGGGTGTGCAGAACTTTGAAGAATAATAAATACAAAGAAAATTCAGAATCAAAATATGAAATAGAGGGTCTTTATGCCATACCATATGCCATAGACTTAGTTGAATGGTACTGTAACTTTGAATCTTCAAATGCATGTGCTTATAACATAATGGGAATCTTACAAGAAAGGTATGGCCTGCTACGATCTGCTATTCAATCTTATGAAAAAGCATTCAAATATGCAGAAGAAGATAATAAGAACAAAACACTTTTGAATATTGGAAGGATTCTAGTGAGGATGGAGAAATATGATGAAGCAATAAAGATATTCAAAGCAATCACTGAAGCTAGTTTTGATTCTACTACTGGTTTAGCCTTAGCACTTTACAAGAAAGGCCTGTATGAAGAATCCTACTCTGTATATGACACAGCACTTCACTGGTTGAGTAATGAAGAAGCTGAAAAAGCAGATCTGTTAGTAGCAATGGCAGGTATTGTGTACATGTACAAGGGTGCAGATGATGCCAAAACACTTCTGTTCCATAGCATTCAAATATCACAGAAAAAGCCAACAGCACATAGTTTATTTGCAATATGTTCTTTAGGTTTAATTCATTCTGATCAAAGTTTATCAAAGCTAGCTTTGGGTGAGCTAAGGAAATATGAGAGAGACAGTGAATATGGATTTGATATAGGCTTCTTGAAATCATACCTTTCTGTGTGTGAAGACAATATGGATCAAGCTATAAAGCTGTTGAGTGACAGTCTTCATGATCACCCTAGCAATGCTCTTTTATGGTTTTGTATGGCTCAGTATTGCCTTAGAGCTACTAATACGAAGGCAAAAGTTGCAAGCTGTTGTGCCCAAAAAGCTTTATGTTCAGCTCACTATGGAGAATATGATTGTGACTTCGGAAAAATTCTAGCTTCTGCCAGTATTGCGGAACATATGGCGGGCGATCGTATCAAATCCTTGTTATTAGCCAAGCAGGGCCTCCATATGTACCCAAATCAACCCGAAATTTGGGCAGCACTATTGTTTTCACTTTTGTCACACAAAGTATGGATGGAAAACAAGACCTGGCTTCTGGGTGCGTCAGACCATATGCGCAAGCATTTGAATATATCTCGACCTCTTGGAAGATGGGTTATCCTTATGGAGAAGAAACTCGGTAAATAATCATCTGTGAAGTTTTTGTACGTGTTATTGTATCACTTGTAGCTACATAATATTTTAATCCATCATTATTATTCCTGTATTCTCCCAAAGGATTAGGCAGAGCAGAGGTGTATCAATATTATTAATACTGTTTAACAGCTGTTTCTTAATTATTTAGACTCTAAAGACTAGAACATAAATATAGCCACATATTTTTCTTTTGTATCCATTTATTATGTAATAATTGTAACAAAATAAAGTGATCATGTAATTCAACAATTATTTACATTTCATGCTTTATCAGAAATTCTTCTGAATACAGCAACATATTTATCCCCGTTATTTCTGGTAACTTTTTTGCCTTCTTCTGTGCTTTCATATAATTTATCCACAATGGGATCTGATTTCTGAAAAATTAGAGATATTATTTATAAGTGGTTTATTGTCACTATGTTATCATCGAAAGTCCCTGTTTTGCACATAAATGTGTACTGCTTGCTACAGGTGAATGATATTTGGCCATTAGAATAGACTAGAATACTCTTTACCCAGTTTTTAAAGAGTTTATTAATGCACTCAAGTTTATGACTGGCGGTGGAGGAGTGGCATCATGGTCGGAAAGCAATCGAGACCGACGCGAAAGACTTCGCCAGCTTGCGCTGGAAACCATTGATTTGAATAAAGATCTCTACCACACTATAGACTCATGGGAACTTGGGAACATGGGAAGAATCTTTAAACTGCACTTCGAATTTGGGCCTTAGTCTCCCGGAGTTTCACAAAATAGGTAAAAGTACTTACCAATTCATTATCTGGTATTCTTTCAAATAATGGGTTTTCTTCAAAATGAAATACCATCCATTCATTCAAATCCTTCACATCTGTTATAGTATAAACAATGCCCTGAAAATAAATCATTTGTCAATATTCATCAATTCATCACAGATTTCAATATTATAATATTCATGTTATTTACCTGCTCAGCAAGAACATAAGCATATTCAGATAACAACCACTTATTAATTATCCTCCATTTATGTTTTGCTTTCTTGAAATGCGGATCGGGATACAGAAAGAACATCTTTTTGAGCTGAAATAAAGTATGAATTTAGAAGCTTTATGTAGAAAGAAAGATAAATAAAATAATTTTGTAAGTATAGGTTACTGCCTTACCTGTCCTTTATGGAAGAAATTAGGCAAATATTTCATAGCATTTGTTCGCAACACAGCAACGTTTTGGTATTGATCAGAATGTTGAGCCCTCAATGCTTGAATTCTATCATTGACATAATCAGATACCTTTACACGTATCTCCAATCCTAACATTAAGTTTTCGGGATACATCGGTGATAAAGTAACTGTAATTTAATGGATATTCTATTATGTAAGTGCTGTAGAGAAGCACAGAAATGAGGATTTTAGTAGCATTATCAGTGAGCTACATTTCCTATTATAATGGCAATTCAGTAAGAAAAACAATGTAGAATCGTAAGTTGTTATTATACAAACCTAAAAGACCTCCGTATCCACAGCCAACATCTAAAAATTGAACTTGTTTATCCTTTTCATCTTTGTTTATGCTAGGGTACAAAACAGACCAGTCGTAATCATCTGGATGAGTAGGGCTGTAATGATCATTCAATTTTAATTAACCTCTGATGATTAAGTGCTCAGCCCATCAACTTTTATAGATAAACAGAACTTACTATTCAAAACAATGATCGGCGATTGGGTTAGAATGTGCACGCTGTCTGTAATACTTTTTCTGTGGCAGCGACATTACAAGATTATCAGGTGAACACCTAGCTAAGATATTAATGACATTAATTTTTCATTCCCTATAAATAAACTAATTTATTTTAATTCAGTAAAAAAGATAACACACTAAAATGAATGAACTTCATGTGCACCAGGAACACACACGTCCATGTCATTGACAGACTGACAGTGACAGTGACAACAGCAAACAATATGTATCAAGAAAAAAAAAATCAGGTTTCAGAACCTAGTCTTTTGGGTACCTGTGACGGTATCCCAACTAAACACGTATGTGATTCTGTCAAAGAGGGTCCAATTTTCGAAGAAAGTTGTACACCTAAATTATCGATACGTCAGTTTTTAGTAGTTACTAGACTGTACTCTAGCGAGAAGAAATTGAAATGTCAAAAAATTCAAAAAAAAAAACATGCGCGCACTGCAACAATTTGTATTGTTTGACTAACAAAGAATGAGATAATTAATTTCTCATGTTTGAATAGTAAATCATTGTTAATAACAACATATTCAGTGCTACATCATAATGTAAATGTAGTGGTTATTGTTCGCCACCTTCTCATCGTATATTGATCACACAAGTAAGTGGTGATTCTTTTTGATATTGTAAATTTCCTTTATTTTTAATAATTTACATGAATTATATATGGACTAGGATATCAAAGCGGTTTCCTCTATAGCTATTAATATGAACAATTTTATGTGTCATAGTTTCACTTAGTGTTCTAAATTTTTGCCATCTATTTGTAATTTGAATTGCCTTTATTAATTTTGAATGAATAAAAAGACAAAGGAATATACGTGAAAGGCGAATGTTGGTTTAAATACATATTAAAATTTAGGTTGATGTTGTATAGAAAAAACATAACTGAAAATAATGTTAGAGTTTTCTTTTGGCCAAATTCTTCCTGTATATCCATTACTTGATAATAAATTGTAAATATGTAAACTATTTAAAAATTATTACTTCAAGGTAACCATGTGGAATATTTCAAATTTTTATTAATTCTTGCGATATATAGTGTTGGTGTCTTAATTAATAAAAATATTGCGATAATCTCAATGAACACATATTAAAATCAATAAGTATATTTTATTAAAAGTACATGAACATAGTACTTGTATTGAATTCGAAACAAATGAAAAAAATATATGGAGTTTGCTGAATTATTTCATTATGAAAGTACAATAATGATAGTTTATTCACTGCATAGGAATTAAAACACCACTTGGTTAAATAAACTGCAAGATTTACATTTACATTGAAATGGTATTTTCATTCAAGTTGTATGTTTTTTTGCAACTCAAACGTGATAACCTACCTAATTATAGTTATGTCTAGTGGAGTCGTAAATGTTTCACTTGATGCACATTCCTTAAATCATAAACCTTAAACAATATGGTAATACATAAAACATATTCTGTTCTAACTCACAAGTATATGACTTAGTGAAGATTTAATCTTTTTAATTAATAAAATAATGTTTGTTCTCAAAATGTTTTTTGACCTTCGACACATAATGTTTTAAAATGTTTTACAATCTTTTAAACCATTGTTTGCTCAGTTTAAGAGTTAACACTATGATGATCACCTTAAACGACCATACTGAATCCACTAAAGCCTACAATATGTGGAAAAAAATTGCAAACTTTAAGATTCAAGAGTCTCGGCGGCGCCGTTGTTTTGACGTCGCTTCGTCGTCACCCACGTGCGCCCGCCGCCGGCCACCGCGCCGCAGTCTGTCTCTGGCGTCGTCCGCGCCACACGTTACTTGCATCGACGTATGCGCCCCATCTTACTGTTTGCGAAATATTATGAATGCTAAACCTTGAACACCACCTTGTGAAATAGTTTGTTACTCTCATTGGTGAGGTGTGACCAGTTCTAAAATGAAGAAAGAAGATTCTCAGTGTGGTCCTAGCAAAGGTGTTCGCGGTTCGAGGTCGGCTCGGTTGCTCACGGATAGTATATCGTCTGACGAGGGTCCGGAGACGGAATGTCTGCTGACGGCGCAGCTGCAGGCGGTGGTGGTGAACCCGGTGACGAGGCGGCGGGAGTCACTGACGGCGCCGCCCTCGCCGACCGAGTCCCGCAAGAAGAGAGACAGCCACCGCCAGCACAACTACAGGAACCACTTGCACCACCTGATCCACTGGAGAGATATCTGGAGCGGGGAGCCTCACAAAGGTCACGAGGTATAGAAGTATGCTCTATACAATAAGAAATCCTTACCGGCAGTATTAAGCACTTCTGAAATAGCGCATGTCTACTACTTGTTGTTGTCGTTTGTTGTTGTTTTGTGCAATGAATCGTCGCACCGTGCAAGAAAGTCTTGCCATTGTTTCGTAACGTGCGTGTGGTACCTATGTATACCTACCTAACTCCTCTTTCTCTATAGAAACGCATTTCTCACATTTTTTCAAATTACAAGCCACGGTGTCATTTCAGTAGATACAGTTTCTTTGATCCCTAAAACTAATATAAAAAAATAACGACCACATTTTTGTTGTAAAATGACATTTTCTGCCCTTGATTTTGTTTTTATGGATTGTGTAAACCTGTATCAGGTATCTTGTATGCATTTAACTGAGAATACGGATAAGATTTCTAATTTTCTAAAGAGTTTTCCTCGTAAATCTCAGGGTTGGCGTTTTGTTGAAAGAGGTCATTCATATAAACATGAACTGGAAAAAATGCATTGTCTCGGTCTGATAGTGTCTGGTGTTATTTATAAAGCTATTCGTGATAAGGTCGGTGCAGTTATAGACCTCAACCTTTTACAATGGATGGCCTTTTAGACAATAATATTTAATAATAAGGCTAAGTATAATATTTTATGAGACTTGCAAAGTTGCAACGCTGTATTTTTTATAAAGGTCGCTTAACATTATTTCATAATGAGTCACCTCATCTACCTACAAACTTTATGTTACATGAACACACTCTGGTTACACGTGTTTGTAATTTTTAAGCCTGCTGTGCGTTCTGTTACTGAGCAAACCGTGTGTAATAGACCTACCTACCTGCCCATATCAAATTTCCTCAATGTCGAACTAGAAAACTACAACGCTCTACAGCGACTACAGCCTTTACATGAATGTTTAGTCGAATCAATTGCCATTGACCTAGCAGGGTCTTGTCTTGTTCCAACAAACCTGAAATTTGTGTCAAACGCTCTTGTGATAGGTACCTACATATTATGTATTCGTATATCGGATGCGTGGCCGATTAACGCGCTGTGTCAACAATAACATTCGACAGTTTTCCTCATTTGTTCACAACATCGGTCCATTTTGCTCTTCTAGACCCTATTCGGTACCTATATTCAGGACAAATAGACTACATAAATGATTATTTTTATCTTCCGATACTATATCTTAGATATTTCTGTCAGCTTTACTTAAATCTAGTAAAACACCGGTTATATCGATGCGCGGTGACGGTTACAACTGTACGCAATAACACTCGTATGACAGAAGGCGTAAGTCTGATAAATTACCGAGAGCGAACCGCGTGCATTCAATTTAATTCTGACAATCAACTATCATCACGATACGTACGTTTACATCTGTGTCATGATGATGTATGTAACAATCCAATCAAATGTAACATATTTATTGAACCGAAACAAATTATTGTCATATGTAGGTATGTACCGCTATGTTTCCTATGTTTTCAAGCACCTAATTTATAAATCAAGCTACAGATAATTATGAAGGGAGCAATTTACTAGTAATCAAAGTCAAAGTCAAATAATTTATTTCAAATAGGCACATAATATGGCACTTTTGAACGTCAAACAAAGAAATAGAATTGATTCTAGTTGCCCCTTCCAAAAGGTAGTGTTCGTATGGAGAAGAATGGGCAAGAAACTCCACCGTTACTCTTTTAAAAATGTTGTAACTCTTTTAAAAACTCTTTTAATAATGTATCAATAACTGCAGCACTCAAGGAATCTACACGTAAAGTAAGTTTTGAGAAAGTTAATAGACAGTAGGTACTAATTTCTGCCAAGAAGTGAAAACTCTTGTACTTAGCTAAAGAAAGCAGTGAAAACTAAAGGACTGAGACGTTAAATGACCCAAGAGTTTTAATTCAGAGAAAATAGGGAAGCCAAGGTCTTGTAAAAACTAGCTCAGCTATTTCAGAGCTTACGTAATCCAGTCCAGATTCCCTGTATCATAATGCGGCAAATTCATAGATCGCAGATATAGCTGACCTAGTAAAATTATCTTATAGGAAAAGAGAAAACCAGATACTATGACCCTTAGGGAAACTCACTAAGCTACATAGCAAGAAATAGGCACAAGGTGTGCTCATATCAACTTGCGTGAAAGCCATTTGAAACCGTATTTCAAAACGGTCGTCTAGATTCAATTATGTTGCCTACTCGTATATTCTTATAATTTTCAACAAAAACTAGCGTCAACTTGGTGGAACTGCCGCAAATAAAAACTTACGGCGCGGAAGTAATTTAGTTTATAATAACAAAAATAATCATGACCAGTTATTATTTTCTAAATTATTATCTCATCATCATCAGGCATTAACTTGGAATTTATGCAGATATGGCTAGGTGTAAAAATTAGAGGAGATAAGTACTCAAAAGTTAATGGTTCTCTTGCTTGAACTGGACTATTTCTGAATATAATAAATAATTTATACCTACTAAAGTAATTACGGTTAACGGTTATATGCCATGAATTGTGTTTGTCATCTTGAACACTTTTGGCAATCGTCTAAAGCAATTTGTATTTCGAGACAGAGTTCTCACTCAACTGATACTTCCTTGTACGATAATTTATTTAAATTAAAGGTTGAACAAAAATATTTTTCGATTGTCCTTAAACGATTTCCCAAGGAACAAAATGATCTACCCATGTTACGTATCCACTCTTATTGTAACTAGTAAGTTTAATTTGAATTTTATTGGCACGAATAGTTGATTGATGTGTCAATTGCATTATTTAAATTGTCATTCACTAGTATATTAGAACAAACACATTAACGCAAGGCCACCCGTAATGTAAGTAATGTCTTTAAATTCTTGTGTAATACTTTGTTTATATTGGTGCTGTCTATAAATATATCTACTACTATTTTCATCCGGAACAGTTTAATATCTTGTGAAATTGACATCATTTTCTTTGTCTTCGTGGCAATAAAGGCGATAGCTTTATGGGCAAAATATACGGATAATCTCGGAACGAAAAATATTTGTTCCGTGGAGGGAATCATTCTGAAACTAGTATTGAGGGGAATCTTTCGCTCTACAAATTGCTAGCAATAACTAAATAACTTTGAAGGTCAACAATATAACAATTTCGCTTTTCAGGAACATTCGCTTACATTAGTGTTGTTTATGAATATCAGTTAATGACGGAGCGCCTGAAGCACAATTTACAAGCATTCTAGTTATAAACTGATAGGTAATGAGAGAGGAAGTGTTTTATCAAGAAAAGGTCAGAGGTATAGAGATATATATAGAGCTATTATCGCGAAACCTTTACATAAATAGATAAATTAAGTCTCGCACTGCGCGCATGGCATTTACAAAATAACGAGAAAAGGCTTCAGCCTTGGGGTATCAAGAATTCAAGATAGTTATGTGAAAGTTTAAGATCTATGTATGAAGGAGTCTATTGAATAATACCTACAGACAGCCGTATCAAAGAAGTACGTAGCTTTTCAATACAAATATTAATATTGACTTGTTTGTTATTCTATGTGCTTACAGATAATGGAAGTTATTTATGCACACAGAAACTAAAATAATGACAGATAATGATCTCTGCTCGACAATGTTTTTTAGAAGTTGGTACTTTGCCTCTGCGATTTCTTTGTTCATTGTAAATTGAAGTTCATGAAATTGCAGTAACAGCTGCCAAAATAATATGAACATGATTAATTTTTTTTTTCGCTTTTCTTCCATCAGTTTTCTTGCCCCTTTCACTTACACTGAACAGCTACACACACGCCAAAGTCCTTAGGTAATTCTAGAAGGTTCTTATCATAAATTATTGTCCCAGCAGTTTTTACCGAACAATTCTCCAACATACTAATACTCGACAGTTACCACTCATATGTCACAACTTATACGAGTGCACTCAATAGCTACTAATATCCATGTTACTCAGCAAGCAATAGAGCAAGTCATGTTTTTACTAGGAACATAAAATAAGACCGAATAGCTTATAAAGGTATTATTCTAGCAGGTCGCACAGATAAAACTCAAGGCTTGAAGTAGGTTTCGAAACGAACGCTTCATTGTTTTATTTTATCAGATAGAGCAAAAGATTAAGTTGATCATTAACTTGTAACAAAAACTTAGTTGTAATAATTTTTAGATGGATTGGATATTCTATAGGGATTTGAACTTTTGGCTTATGGCAAGGCCAGATTTCCCCAAATTGTTTCTAATGTGTAACTGAGACTTATGTGTGGTTTAGGAAAAGCATGCACGCATTTTCTCCATTGGAAAAATAAATCGATGTAACATTGTAGCCTGTCTGGTCCTTCCGTATAAAACGAGGTTTATGATTAGTATCTAGGTACCTACTACGATACAGCGTTTGCATACTAACTAATTATATTTAAGTATAACTTTGATTCCCTTGGGAAATAGGTCATTTGCGAACCTTCACATAAACCCCCCATATTTGGCTTGACCTTCGCTTTTTATCGGTTCATTAGGCTTATGGTGGAGCTGCCTGGATTCCGTACAATTCTTGTTGCCCCTATATTGTTGTGCTCTTTGGTCAGTCTGTAGAAAGTAGTGTAATATACTTTTACGTCATTTCGCTCTTTCGAGGTTTCGTGACCTACCCATACCCATATCCATTTCAAGGAAGCAGTTTTGCGTGTTGTAAGTACCAACCTACGTTATAAGTCCCTGACCTTTGTAATGTAGAAAGGTAATTCTAACTTGTTATTGTGAAGTGCTTAACAAAAACCTATAATGGAATATAGATTTTAGTACTTACTCTAGGGAAATTATTTTATCGCACTTTTATCATTATCGCAAATCGTTTAAAGAACCATTTTAAATTTTATTAGTGCGACTGTTAATTCAATCACAATGACAAATGAAGCAAGTGCTTATGTGATATGTGAAGCACTTTTGCTGGTCAGACCAATCTAAGATTTGATGTAATTTATTTATTTATTATTATTATTTATTGTATGTAATAAAATATTGTAGTCCTAGTCTTCCTGTGTAATTGATTACCCTCTCTAAAAGTAGGCTATTTGATTATTAGCACATTCACTAGCTTCGTGTTAGGCTATTCATTATGATGGATATCTTACATAACATTTTCTCATAAGCATTCATAAAACTTTTATATGTATAAAAGTACTTCTGTTTGCATGGGAAATCGTTTAAACAGTATTTATTTGCCTTGACTTCACCGGTTAGCATCAGATTACTTTGGATTCCTATTACCTTTCACTGGTGGATAGAGCAATATTCTAAGCCGCACTATACGCACCGCCAGCTGCAGATCTAAGCATACTTCTTCGTGTAGAAATGACGCATTGTATAAGGAGTGCCAGTTAGGTTTTTTTACGGCCTAGGCATAGTAGAAACGCTTATTGCCTTAGTTGTATTTTATCACATTTAATATTCACGGTGAAATTCAGATGTCAGTCCTAAAAAAGCATCAAAGACTATTGAATAATATATAGGTAGATCCTTCCTCATGTACCGTTATTCATTGAATAACAGTGGTCTCCCTGACGGAAATAATAAGCACGTGCTCTTTGATATTTTCAAGGTAGGTACCTCTTACAGTACATCTCTACATCCATAGCTATTTGGAAGGGAATACGCAAAATGAGCGGTTTGACGTGGAGTTGCGGACAGCAGCCCTTATTACTTATTACCTGGTACAATGTGACATCAATCCACCATCCTCCTGCCTTTATCACAATTTATTGGTGATTGGCACTGCATGATCTTCCTTGTCACTTGCCAGCCGTAATTTCTTTCACCTCTTTTTGAGCCATATTATCTTTTGACTTTCTTTTGCTTCTTCTTCAACCCGTATCCACTCAATCGAATGCTCAGTGTAGGATGCAATGGAGGGGCATTGCACGCCATTGTCCCGGTATTGACCGTATCGCCTTACGAAGGTGTAAAAAATCTAAATATTAATTTATAATGTGTAAGACATACATATATACTTAGACTTACCTTTATTTACCTGAGATAATATAATATACGCTTATCTGTTCTGTGACCTCAGTAAATAATAGGCCTAGATTTTTCTTGAAATTATATCTAGGTAGGTACGCGTATGTAAGTATTAGTATCTAATTCCTACCTAGCTTGACTCTCTCCTCTTTGTTGTAGATGTTGAAGATCTACATAGTTTCCTTTGTTTTTTTAAATAGAAAATCGTTTCTGGGAAATCCACTTCTACAGATTTATCGAATTTGTGATAAAGTATTTTATTGTTTTGTGAAGCATCTGATGATATTCCATGAACTTGCAAGGACAAAGAATCAAACACAAATCTACTTATAATATATAATGTTAAATTAGGCATATCTTGGTTTATTGATGTCAGTATGCGACTATAGTACCGAAGCGAATAATTTAATGCAACATTATTAAGGAAGTTTTGAACTTGGTAAATGTTCTGGTATTAATAAACATGCAAAAACGATATACCTATGCGTCAACCAATCTATCTTTATAAATTCCCTAGAAAGTTTAATTAGTATGTACTAAAATTGATCTACATGTTACCGACATAAAATGTATAATTTAAGCGGTAGGTGTACGGGTGTTGCCAAATCTTCGTAATATCGTGTTCAATTTATAGGTACTCTAATAGTCCCTTTAATAAACTTATTCAGAGTTGTTTTGGTTAGGTTTGTCATTGTCAACTGTGATTCGCAGACTAGGTTTCGTAATTAACTGTGTAAATAAGTTCGGTTGAATCGTCCAAGCAGCGCTTAGTGGTTGTTTGAACAGTTACTAAGCGCCCAAGGCCTTTGCGTTATCTAGCTTTATGTGTCATTATTCCTGATTATGACATCATGTCTCCCCACGAACACGATTGGTTTGATTTAATATAGCTCTTCGGAAAACACTAAATGGTTCATTGTTTATAATCGTTAATTCGCAATGCTTTTATTTTGCATTATTGTACGATCCTATTTCACCGTCTGATGATAAGTGAGCAATATGGGTTATCGTCTTACTACATAGCGTTCTGCAAAACTGTAGGTATTGCAGAACGCAATACTGTAGGTATTGCAGAACGCTACGCAGTCATTTGTTTATTATCTACACGCTAAGTTGGAGTTGCCATTGTCACAAAAGTCCTTTGCAATCTGCAATATTCCTAAACGAAAATACTTCAGTAACTAAGCAAGCGTTCAGACCACAGAGTAAATAATTTCTTGACTCATGTGTTCAGAGTTCAGACTGACCTACTAATCGGTTTGGGAGGACGTTTCTTAAGAGCAATGTAAATCCGCTCGGCGTTGCAGTCGATTCGATTGCCTAGTTTAACGTCACCATTTTAGGTCAAAGTTATTTGCATGGGAAATGTGTGAATTGTAAACGCTTTTAATAGCCTTGAGAGTCATAATTACTTGTGTAGTAAAATTATGAATTTCGCTGTAAAATGTACGGTCATTAGAGCGAACATAAAATATGACTCTCACAGTTATGTAAGAACCATTAGAGCTCTGTAAAGGCTACGCTCTAAATTATACGGCTGAAACATACAAGACGCAAGCACCGTTCTTGTATGCTATTGATTTCCATTTTTTGGATTTTAGGCATTAACGTGGATAAATCAATTCTCTGACACTGTTAAGATAATATTCCGTTGTTTAATTTATAAACGTTTAGTCGTAATGACTTGAAGGCAATTTGTGAGTAACTTATGTCTTAGCTACGCTTCATTGTGACACTATCGTATGGTAAAATGCACTATTTTTAAAAAGAGGTCAAGGATAGCTCCTTGAGGAAGCCTTTCTCTGTATTGATATGTTGCCAAGCGCGCGACACTGTTCCTCGACAGTTACTTATTGACAGTAAACTGAAAGTAGAGTTGTTATTTTTTGTCCTGTATAAAAGCATTTAGCTCGACCATGTCGAAAGCTTGACTTAACTCTTGGTACTTTAATTACAACCTTCGTCGGTGTTGGGATTTGCTAGCTTATCTATACGACTACAAGTGCCTCTCTCTATTATGGACAAATAGTTATTAATTTTATTACATTTGGATAGAGCCGGATTTTTTCCGGCTTCTAAAAGTGCCCATTGTCAATGTTGGCAAACAATCAAACAATCTGCATAGCTAGTAATTAATCAGGGTAAATTGTTGAAATATTTGATTAAAATTAAATTATAATATATATAAAGTATAATTCATTAATTACGGTGCTGTTTATATTTTGCCATTGTGCATTAGTCAAAACGATCTGAAAGATTAAGAAGACCTATTGCTTCTTTAAAACTGGCTCACTTATGTTATTATTTTAATTTTATAAGCAGTAAATAATCCTTTTTTTTTGTTTAGGAATCCAACTCTCTTTTGCGCCATACACATAAAAGTACACGATATTTTCGCCTTCTTTATCGCTTTGATTCAATAGTGATTCCTAGATATTATGTAAGCCGTGTAGGTAAGAATCTTATCGTATATATTGTGTTGATACCGCACTAGAATAATTTATTGCCAGTAATGTATCTATGTATTATAAATTGAATACAACTTACAAGCATATGACTGATAGGACGAAGTTGGGTCATGACTAAGATATCAGTATACAAGTTCTTAATTCCTATAAGATCAGTTAATATTTAAACTGTAAAGCAAATATATAAAAGACGTGATCGAGATCGAAATGTCTATGTCGTTTAAGAAATTAGGTACTTACTTATTCAAAGAATTGCTCATGAAATTGAATAGTCAGACACATAACTCCAAGCAATAATATTACCTATATATTTTTTACCAACTTACCATGTTTTAAATAATTAAATCTTGTCCGAATATATTACTAGGTAGATTAAATTACTATTCGCTTTGCATCCGCATTGTATATAAGTAGTTAAGTACAGTAAATTCAAATCAGTCAAGGAGAGGAAAATCAATTGTTCATTGTATCAGTATGTGAGTTAGTCTTGGTCGTGGTGCCATATTTAACATCCGATTACTCAACGAGTGACCCGACAATTTGTGATAAAATATGTTTTTTACATAAGTACCTACTTCCTACAAATTTTAAACGTAATATTAATGATGATAATTGAAATGTCACGTGAAATCAAGATCAACGTGTATAGTCGTAGGTACTAAATCAAGTTAGGTTATCTATCAGCTCGATAGATAATGAACTATCCGTCACATCTATAAATATTATTGTTCTTATCTAGACACGTGCAGCAAAGGGACACTGAAACGATTCTTCATTTCGTATTTCCAGAAAACAAAGATTTATCCGTGAATATCGCACAATCTGTGCTGAGGTCAACTTTTTATGGTTGTGAACAGCGCCATCTCTGATATTATTGCAAACACAGTCAACGGCTGTATTGTCTGAAAGTTGCTCACGCGCATCAGTTCGTTGTATTCATTTTACATACAATTTTATCTCAGTAATATTATGAAGTTGCACCAGATGGCGTTACTAGTACTTTTCAGAGTATGAAAATATTTTGTTTCTTCTCTCATTATATCTGTTTCATCGATTTCTGTTATCATATATGTTTTTCTAACTCCTAATTATTATCAATTAACTAATTTCTTATATTCATTTAAAACCTTGTAATGATAAAAACTTGTATCAGTTATTTTACCTCGGTATATATGAAGCCCCAGGACTCAACAAATAAACCGATAAGTTTGATAAGCACTCCTCGCGTAATTTAATTCTATTACTTCAAATAAATCTTATCAATCATGCGGAGCTCAGTTTGACGCCGTCGCCGTCGGTAGGCATCGTTCATCCTTTGAACATTACTCTCCTTGGAATGAGTTAAATTTATTATTTTTGAAATACCCTCAGTGTAACTCATTAAAAATCGAGTGACACTATTGGTGTTTTAATATTACGTAGTTGTATTTTCGCAAGTAAAGCAAATGTGGAGATGGCACACAATGTATTTTATTAGAAGTTATCGGACTAGTGTTGTGATTACTGTGAAGCTATGTCTTGGCGGGGAGTCTCTGGCCCTTCCACACCGGTGGCCGAGCGCCGGCCTCTCATGCTGGCCTTGCGAGTGCCCAGGAGTTACGGCAGCCTCTTTCCATATTACAAATTTGTGAAAGATACTGTTACTGAGACATTTCAAAGCGAGGTATATCTTCATATTGTAATTATTAAAAAAATAGATATAACCAGTGTCCAGTTACATTTAATTTGAAATAAATAATTAAAGGTTGAATGAAAGTTGATATTCTGATTTGTAATCAATGATATTATGATGTAATCGATAATCAATGATATTGTTATGTATTGTATATGTTCACTGATTTGTATTGTCTATGCAGTGATGGGTTGTCAACTTGTCACTAACTTGTCAATTCTTTTCTATAATTTTAACCTTGCTTCTGTGGCTCCTCCTTAGTGTAATAACTAGGTCACGATCCTCTGCCATATTGGTTTTGTTCCGTGAGGCATATATTCTACTTTAATTGTTACTTAGTTGCTTGTTATTTTGTAAACAAGATAAATGCTTACCTGACAAGTGTCAATCAAACCATGTTTGAATACCTCGTGTTTTACTAGTTATTGAATGAGAGACCGACACAGGTATCTATTACCTTCAAGCAACATACTACTACAGAGCTCCTTACAGATAATATAAATAGAAAACTGTCCACTCATGTCTCTGGTACCACACAATATCTAGGGGATCACATTGACTATAGGCAACCTCATATTGTAGCCATGTCCGGTCGGATCAGGAAATTAATATACACCTACAAAGAGCTCAGGTATTCTGCTCAGAAACTGCGCTATCAGTGTATCAGAGTATTTGCCAGTCTTCTCGTACTGCATCTCTGCGAGGTGTGGAATGCAATAAACCTCCTTACTTGCCGTAGGACGAGCTCACAGGGCAATCCTAAAACTAATGCATTTTAAGCGTAGGGATTTTCCAATATCTCATCTCTATTCTAAAGCCCGAGTTCAGCACGCGTAGCATGACGCTTTCTATCTCTACGAAGAATAGACATAGCTTTTTCTATACATACAAAGTGACAGTTCGTTTCTTCATTTTTGACATCCACCGTAGAAATCTTTCTACAATCTGTCATTTTGTCTTTGTCTCTAACGATCTTTGTCTAGGTCTGTTTGTAGGTAGACTATTTCGGAAGAAAGTCTTCTATCCTTACTGTCAAAATTACACTGACAACCGATAAATCTTATGAAAAACCCGACAAAACAAAGAATTCTGAGTCGAATTATGTAAAAGACTGAATTTCGTAAAAAGTGAAGTTGACTTCTAACTTAGCTGCCGTCGTACTGTCTACAGGAAACGTAATTTTGTCTACTCTTCCGTCGACAAAACGGTGCTCATGCTACGCCTGCTGACAGTCAGACAGCTGTTTATACTCCATGCCGTACTGCGTAGACACTTCATGCTACTTTAGGAGTATGAGGAACAGGGTGTAAAGTTTACTCATCCACCATAGAAAAGGGAGGATCCTCCGACCAGACGGGTGATGTGTCTGGCGGGCAACTGCCCAACTATTGATGTTGGGTTCTTGTATAATGTCCATTGCACGGTAAACTTTAATTGCGCGATGCAGGATTTATGTGACGTCAGGATTTTTGTGTGACGTTAGGTCTTTGATGCGTAGTTCGCATGTGGCGATGTAGATACCGCCCCACATTACCATTAGATCCAAAACTCCTGTTGAGACAGACGCAAAGGGTTTCCTATCGTTGATCCTGTCTGTCTCTAATCCTGACTTTATCTCAATTGACTACATTGTAGTATTTGGTTTTTGTGTAAATACTACTTAAATAAATGTATTATTATAAAATAAAAATAATAAAACAATAATATAGGTAAGTACATCATATAATAAAATATAATAGTAATAAAACATAACACAACATCACGCCTGTTTTCGGTGTAATATAAAGTAGTAGAGCCAAATTGCGCCAGTTATGTTATTAGTTATTAGTATTGGTATTATACAATATGCAAGGGTAAACACCGTTGTCACTCAAACCATGGGTAGTTGACTTAAATATAAAAATAAATGACCCAGTAACAACAAAACAAAACCTTATTTTTATTAAAAGATTTTAAAAAGTAAATATCCGTCACTGTCCCAATACTCATGGATACGCGTTCGAGAGAGCTGCGAAACAGCTGACGGCCGGTCATGTAACGTCCCGCGCGCCCCGCCCGCCCCGGACAACCGCCGGCCGCCGTGTTGTGACGCAAGTTCGTTGCCCTTGCGTGTAGGGTGAAATATTCTTGTGGAAAAATGTAGATTTTCTTTTAAAAAAAAAGTTGTATTTTTCCATTGTTTTTACGTTCTATAAATGAAACCAAACCACTGGTTTCAAGGATAACGGTGTTTACACTAACACCCTGTATGTGGCATTTAGTCGCATCCAACAAAGTTGAAAGAGATTTGGAAAGATTAATTAATAAAATTCGTTATCTTTTTCATTATGCTCAGTACTTAGTATTCATTACATAACCTATGTTGTTTGTTTATGTTGGAACTGTCGGTGCCGTCATACCGTTCCACACAGTTGGAAACCATTGCGCTTAAATCATCTGGCCCATTTCCACGACAGAACATCTGTCTATATGATATATGAAAACATGTGACAGGATGACTTTCCTATTATTTATGGGTTTTTGGCATTCGACGTATGACATTCTATAAAATATGTGCATTGTTAATTAGCTAAGTGGAGAATTTGAGCTGGATGAGTCACCTATACAAGATCATCAATCTAAGCAGCTTATAATATTTAATGATACAGTGGCTTTTTTTTTTAAACCAGAGATTTTTTTGTTTTCTCTTTGGCAACTGAGCCGATGTCGACTATGCTGCCCTGCAAAGTAACTAAAATAAGTCATCACTACTATGAGTTGCAACTTACAAATAAGTAATGTAGTATGTATATAATGTAGTCTAGTAGTCTACTGCAATTGAATCCTTAATTGCTAAATAACAAAGCTGAAATTATAAATAGCTTACTCAGATTTATTACAAATTATTTGGTTAATCCCATGTAAGTAGAAGAAAAGCTACGATAATCTTTGCCACATAGTCATATTTGTCATGGGTAAAAGTAAAAAACACGGAAAGTATAAGTATAGCATAAACTTGGAATACTCAAATACTTTTACTTTTCCAGTTTCCACTCAAGTCAGCTCAAGCCAGCTAACTTCTAAGCTGACGGTAATTAATTAGTATAATATTATAACAAGCATTTAACTAGACAGTCAACCTATGTATAAAATGGTTAAGTCTTTTTACTTTCGAAAGTACCAGCTTTGGCTTTCGCCTAATTGGAAAAAAATTGATGTCTGACATTTTTTGTATAGAAAAACTATAAAAAAAATAAAATTGTTTCTCAATCTATATTTTTTCTTTCTTCTTCTATCTTCTTTTTTTATACAACATGTAACAAAAACCCTGTCCGATCTAAAAGGGGGCGTCTAGGTACCGCAATAACATTACTAAAAAGTAATCAAACATTTTTTTTTCTGGAAATAAGAAGGTTATTACTGTTTAAAATTCACGTTTTTGGTACCAAAAATTAACCCTTATTTATGATTCTTAACTGCACCTCACGGATCGGACAGCGTTTTTGTTACACGCTGTATATAAAACAAAGTCGGGTTTGTTACAACACTTCTATCTCGAGAACTGCTGGACCGAATAGCAGAATAACTATTAAAATATCGGAAAAATTCACAAAACAAAAAAAATACTTCTCATTCATTCTGTATGGAATGGCTTTTTTGATGATATCTCGGTAGATAGATAGGTAGGTAGATATGTAGGGTAGGTATGTAAGTAGGTAGGTATGTAGGTAGGGTAGGTAGATAGGTAGGTAGGTACGGTAGATATGTAGGTAGGTAAGGTAGATAGGCAGGTAGGTAGATAGGCAAATAGGTAGGTAGGGTAGGTAGGTAGAGAGGTGCGCCGTATAGAAAAAATAACATAAAGTTGAAATTAAATCATCACTTTAATTTTGCATTTAGCACACCACCATTGTGTTCTATGTAGGTAATCGTTCATCATATTTACATGCTGTCACTTCAGCTATCATCAAAGAGCTGTTAGTTTCTCTTCATGATATAATAATAATAATCAATTTGCCTAAGTGCTCGTTAATAAACGTCTGCCATGCTGTTGGCGTTGGCACGAATGTTTCCTATCATTTTAAGTGGCTTCAATTTTTTAGATCTTTCAATTTCGTAAAGTCAAGCAAATTAATTGTGTAGCAAAGAGGTACCTACTACCAACTTAAATTGTCCGTAAATTCAAATCACAACTGTCATTCCTTCCTTGACTGTTGTATGAAATGGGCTATCTATAATACGGCAAATTGGCGATGAGTGTCAATTTGATACAAGGACTATCGATTATCCAATGATTAAAAGGATTTTGTGTAAGTGCCATTTATCATTGTTAAGGTGTTATCTACTAAGTATCTACAATTATAGTGCAAAGTTGCAAACTCCATTACAACACGTGTAAGTATATTGAGCAATAAATGCTTATTACAGAGTCAACAATAAATTCATGGGTAAGTTCATCTGATAATCGTTCGCAACTGAAAATATCTTAAAACAAGTTAACTTTTACGTTTTTTTAAAGTATTTTCAACAGTTTATAACAACTTTTAATCTCTTTGTTTGTAAAGGAAATTTGATGAGGACTGTTCTCATCTTTTTGTGACATAAAAAAATCTCTAGCAAAAGATGAACCGTGTCAAATAACCCATCAAGTTACAAATAGCCTTACTTTATGTAGTTGGGATAAGTTATAAATAACATTATCGATACCGAAATGTCGGATAATCGAAGCTACTTAGGTATCGACTTTCATGGACAAAGTATACATATAAACCTTTTAAAAATGTAGGTTTATGTTGCATGGTGCTTCTAAGAAAACGTTGCATAGGACATTTTTGAACGTTTTATTTTCTCGTTTGCGAGAAGTCTGTCTGTAGCTATAGCTATACGGTTTCATCTATTCTTATTTTGCGCAGGATAACGAACGCTTATACAGGGTGTCTAGTAAGTGACACAGGTATTGGACGGGGTGATAGGATTGCTCAAGCCTACTGAAACGACAAAATATCTCTTTCGAAAACATCACGGTAGACAAGTACTTGAGTAGGTAGAAAATGTGTCATGTTTTTCAGTACTTATCTATGTAAATGTTAATTTGTGAAATTCCGTTGTTTGTAATTATTATAATAATTTCTGGCTGACGCGACAGACGTTGTTGATAATACATATAGAAAAAAAAGTCCCTGTTTCCCTTTTTTGAAAATTTTCCGGGAAAGTTTTCAAATTTTTCTTTCCCCTATAAAACCTAATAGCCAAATCGGCCCAGCGGTTCTCATAACCAACGTAAAGCATTTCATTTTTATTTGTGTGATAGAATTTTTGCGCTACCTGAAAATATTTCTTACTACTTTAGGGGTATGAGGAACAGGGTGTAAAGTTCACTCATCCACCATAGAAAAGGGAGGATCCTCAGACCAGACGGGTGTTGTCTGGCGGGCAACTGCCCAATGATTGATATTGGATTCTTGTATACAGGGTGTTAGGGTAAACACTCTTGTCATTCAAACCAGTGGTTTGGTTTCATTTATAGAACGTAAAATCAATGGAAAATTACAACTTTTAAAAAAAAATTTTTAGATCTAAATTTTATCACAAGAGACGCAAGTTCGTTGCCCTATGCGCTAGGGCAACGAACTTGCGTCTCAACACAGACGGTACGGGATGTGACCTGACCGGCAGCGAGCGCGATCCCTCCCTTAGCCAGTCAGCTGATTTGCTAGCAAGCACGGTGCCAGATAGAAACTTTTTAAAATCTTTTAATGAGAATAACGTTTTTTTTTTGTTGTGTTCGGTCCTTTATGTTTATATTTAAGTCAACTACTCATGGTTTGAATGACAAGAGTGTTTACCCTTACATCCTGTATATGTCCACTGCACGGTAAACTCTAATTGCGCGATGCAGGATTTTTGTGACGTCAGGATTTTTGTATGACGTCAGGTCTTCGATACGTAGTTCGCATGTGGCGATGTAGATACCGCTACACTACCTACCAAAACATTTATACTAGTCCAAAAGAAAGAAATTATACGATTTTTTTTTTAACTGAGGAAATTTACAATTTTCCCTAAACTCTTTGGACATTTTAGTAGTAAGCCTTGACCAAAGCTACATTTATTAGCTATTATCTTCCCGACCCCGGTATGTACGTTAACTGAACACCCTGTTTTACTAACACTCGGTGGCGATCTTTTTATAGGTTCCTTATGTAGCCTGTGGCCGTTGCCTCTATTCGCAGTATGTTTAAATAACTCGCCAGTTATCGTTGTTTGTTCATGTTTATTTTTAGTTAAGAAGTTAAACATTTGAAAGTAACTCTATATTTGAGTTTCCCCGACGACCTAGCACAATTTCTAGGTCGTTTGAAGAATATAAAGTTGAACTAACTTGTATTATGCAACAGTAATTCGTGAGTTTTACGTGCAATGTTTTACAGATACCTTACCTATACTTGTTATATCCTGAAATGGCAAAGCATATCATTTATCATTTTTTTCAAGCATTATCATAATGGTTGAGGCGCTTATTTTACTGTCAACTTGAAATAAATTTCTTTAGGATTCATTTTGCGCTGAGTGGCGTTTGCTAGCAGCAATATTCTCCCCTGGCCTTGCCCGTACCTAGATAATTATTTCAAGGACACTGCTGGGACGTAGTACTGGTTACCTTATTATACTGTGACTGTAACTACGGTTGGCACGATAGCCCGTTTGACTCATTTGATATAATACCTTGTATGGGATACATTGTATAAATTTGACTAGTTTTCATTTTCCATGTTAATGGACGGCATTAGGCGCAGGTCATGAAAATACTAGTAATAGTTCCTATTAATGGTTCTTATCAATAAAATCAATAAAGCAATCCCACATAGTGTGACCCTGGTTTAGTTTATTATTAAAAAAATATATAGGTAATTAGGTACATATAATAAAGATTTACCTTAGGATTCACTTTGCGCTGCGTGTGTTGTTCACTTTGGTGTTAGCAGCAATATTGTTAGAAATTGAATGCATCAATGCATAACCAATTTAGAGCCCGACATTGAGCGCCGTAAACAACGCAGAGTTTATGCACTCCGGGCCTTGCCCTTGCCTAATGGAAGTGGACTGTAAAATGTAGCAAAATATGGCATTTGTTCCGTCGCTCTTCTCCAATACATTTTCTGCTAGTGGCTTCGAGCACAGAGAAATAGATGTAGTATCTACCTAAATGTAAATTGATTTCACCAATGTATGTTTATTTATATAATAATAACGCTAGAATCCTTTGCGAAACAGTTAGTAAATATAGAAAAAGCATAAGAATAAGCATAATATAGAATAAGCATTGCCTTTGTACGTATTTTTCTGTTCCTTTCTTCTTGTCTGTATTTATATGTGTGTGCATAAATGGTTGAATAAATAAATAAACAATATGTAGGTAAAATATGAGGTGCTTATTTATTTCAAATGGTACAGAATAAGCTAGGAAGCTGTATGCAATATAGCATTTTAAATTTCTATCTAGGGTATAAAAGTCGTAATTATGCATAAGTATTGACCGGTTAGGTACCTACAAGCCCATCATAACAGCTAAGTGCCACTACTGTAACCCGTTCTACTCATTTGATATAATACCTTGTATGGGATACTTTGTATGTAATATATGTACACACAGCTAATCAAGCTATACATTTCCAGTTTATGCTGATCTCGCATTGTATAGAGTTTCCGTACAATGTGAGGTCAGCTTATACTGGAAATGTATAGCTTGATGAGTAGCCGTGTGTTCATAGAGTGACTAGTTTTCATTATCCATGTTAATGGACGGCATTAGCCGCAAGTTATATATCTTAAGTAGTGGTTATTAATAAAATCAAGTAAACTGACATCTAGGAAGCATCACTCCCACATAGTGTAACACTAGTTTTTAAGTTTTTTTTTTTTAAAACAATTGCCTTCCCACCATACTGGTGTGCTTAAAATAGTCGCCTGGACTTTTTCATCTCCTGATTTTATTTTAGAAAGGATACGCTTTTTATAGCTATTGTATATATTCTCTTAAAAAGCTGGTTTGTCAGCAAACAACAACTATTTTTTTTACTCCTGTTATATCCTAAAGTGCTAACATAGCCCTTATATCTTAGAATAGACTTAATCTTACTCGTATAATGTTTCCTTAGAGCAAGCTGATGGGATGTTTATTCATTTCACGCAAATTGCTAGTCAACTTAGAGGAACAGGTTACCGTGATCCCTGGGGGCAATAGGCTAACAACCTGTCACTGCGTATGAGCCACTTAGGTCTTTAAACAAGTCTTTGCCTACTTATTAACTTGCAAAGTAGCTCGAAAGGTTCCGCTGTGATGTGATTTCATGTGATATGACATGGAATTCGAGTTTCTTTAATCCCGAAGGTAACTAACTAGCTAGATGATACATAAATCAGTCAAAGCAATAGACGTAAATAGCCAGTGAGGACAGTCGGCCTTAAGGCTCCCGCAGACATGCGCGACGCGACACCGGTAAAATAAAACAACTGCGTGAAGTTTTCATAGAAACTGTTCCACTAGATTCGCGTCGTGCCTGTTTCCTGGAGCCTTTAGCTGGTCGCACATCTGAGGGAAGATGCGGCTCGGCGTCGGTCGCGTAAGACCCTTTGTACACCTTGCTGTGAAAAACTATGATATATTAACCGGTGGTTTATTTATTCGATCGTCAGTGTTGTATGGATCACTATGGAAGCTTGTAACACACTCGTTTTACTACGCCGCCCGCCGCACTGTGGATCGAAAAAAGACTCTCGAAGACATTGGAGCTTAAATTTTAAAGTGTCGGTTTTTTGCTTGAAATCGCTTCGATTATCCAATATCATGCATAAATTGAACATAGGATACAATCTGATAAGCAAAGTGGCTACTTATTATTTATTTTTTAATGTACCTATGAAACGAATGCTTATATCCCCGGAACGGAGAGAATAACCCGAATATCCTTGCACACGGTTATGTAACTATTTATTTATGAGTATTTGACATACTTCATATAACGAGATTTTTGTCTGAAGTCACTAAATCTGAAAAAATCGAGTACTTATGTCAGATTGAACGGCTTGAACGGTCAAGTCGTTAATAAAAATTCAATCTTATGCACTCCAGCCGATGATGCGATAGTGCGGACGCATTTTCCGTCAGATGTGCGACCACCCTTAGGTTCACCTTTCGTTTATGTGCATCGAAACGTTGCTTTGGCAGCGTCGCGTCGTGATCGTGACCCGCGTTCTCTACTGACATATGTATAATTCGTTGAAAGCCTGCTCCTGAATACCGACAAATTTATTTCATGTTCCATTTCCTGAAGAGAATATTTATGCATTGTCACGTTGCTTTCTTTGCATAACCCTAACTTCAAACTAAGATACTTTGCGTTTTATGAAGCTTGAAAGCACGTACGACAATAAAATGCCGGTGGAACGATAACATTAATTATTGATGGGCTAATATTTCCGTTGATTTAATATCATACGTAATTTATTCACGTTTATAACTTCCCAACGTGTTGGATAATTACTTTTAAGATTTGCATGACATCAGGGCAACTTTTATGACAATAATTTTCAGGTGCGCGGTAATTCCTATGTAACCATAGAATTACCAGATGCAGTAATCTGCCTTATCGCTCAGTATTTATGACCCTGTACAAATTGTGGTATAACATTCGTATTTTTCCCGTTATCACATTAATCTTTTGTTTAGAGAACGATCGCCTGTAATCCAATATTAACTCAGAAGTTAAGCTTTCGTAAAACATTAAAGGGTATAAGTATGACCAGAAGCTGAACTCTTTGCAGTGTGTTTTGTGTAATGAACTGCGACGACATAGAATAATATTGCGTTTCAAAGTTCACTGGTGGTTAAGAAAATTATTACTATTCGACATTCGCTAGTTTCGAGTGGTTTTAATGTTCGTTCATCAAGATGTTTCGTGCAGCATCTTTCATAAGAGCTTACGGACAGGTATTTAATGTTTTTGTCCGTGTTGTTCAATCATTTATCTCTCATATGATTTGTATGGGATAAAAAATGAACTGAGCACAGTTCCAGTCGAGCGGGCGGGGCGTGCGCAGGCGCAGCGGTGGCGCTTGACTGGATGGAATCCTGTAACCCCGTTAATCTTTTTACTCTACTTAGACTGCGGATCTTAACCTCCGTACACTATTCTTGTTTACTGTTCGTAATGCATGTTCGCGTTGATCCCAGACCGGTTATGATAAGTTTTAATAGCAAATAGGTATATTAGACGTGTAGAGTCCAATTTTATCACTGCGAGTATGACGTGAATACGTACATTATACAAGGAGGGTCTTCTTCCTTCTTCTTATGTAATATTGTAACACATATCACATGGAGTAAATACTAACTACTAGCAGATCAAAATAAAATAATCTATAAGGTACTTTATCTATGTTTAGTAGTAAATATGAGGCGCTAGGCATCATCACCATGTAAGCAAACAAAAAATATTTCGGGGTCATTACCCGCCAAAAGTTGTACTACCTCAACAAAAAGGCTGTCTTTTTGCAAAACGAATCCCAGTTCAATTACCGTCTTGTCTACGAGTACCTAACTACCTACTTATATATACATAAACAAATGTTATACCAACTAAGTTTGTGTTTTATAAGGATCCGTAGTTTTGTACCAAAACGGTGCAGAAGGAACTCCTACTGGGATCAGTAATGCTCTGTGTTCGGTCCATTCTATACAAAAAAAAAAAAAACTATAAAATTTCAAAATCCTGCTTTTGACTTATTCAACAGAAGGAACTTAAAGTAATGTTTTCCAATTCGCTGTGGCTTCTTCTTTGGTTCAAAATTCGTTTCGATTGCGGCCTGATAATCGCTAGTCAGTCAGGCAGGGCGATTCCAAATGCAACGGATAGGATATTGATTGAATTTTCCGGATTCCTGATATTCCATCATGCCTTGCTTGCCACGTCCTTTGGAACTTGGCGAAAAAACAAGTTTTCGGCCAGATATCCTAGAAACCCATAGTGAAACAGTCCAACTTACTCCTGACCGTTTTTTAACTACACCAGAGAATTCTAAGCCACGAGACTTAAAAAGTCCAAGGTCTAAAACGTGTTCGAAACAATTAAAAGTTTTTGTAAAGAAATTCTTATGTGTGTGAATTATTGATTTTTTTTAATACTTACGTCAAATAACGATCCGCTCATAACCTGCCAGACTGGACTGCCGTGTCCAGATTAGCATCAATAATCGATTGTCCTTGATTATGCAACCAATCGAACATCATAAGTTTTAAACCACTTTTTCTTCAAAATTGGCTCGAATATTATAAGTGCACCATTAGCAACTCTAACGGTTATATCTACACTAGCACTTCCCCCACGACTTCGTTCGCGTGGATTTCGTATTTTTCCTTACAAAATCATCACCCCCTTTAAAAGGTAGTTTGTGATATTTGTGATAACGATATTTTAATTTATAGGTATTAACAAAAATATTCGAGTCAATTTTCATGTTTATTGATCAAAGGAAATAATTTTCACTTAAATTGTAACCCCCTATTTTCACCACAGAAGGGGGTTGAATTTAAAAAAATCTTTAGTCATGTGTTTCGTCATTTTATTATATGTTTAGATTATACTTATGAGGCAATCAAGCCACGCAGTAAAACCTCCCCTGTTCAACTGAACATTACCCCTTTTCAACCCTAAAAAATTTCGCACCCAAAAAAAAGGGGTGGATTTTCTAAAAACTCTGATGAAGTACACGTTATTCTTTATTTCCGATCTGAAGTTTAAGTACCGGACCGCGCGTTAAAATTCTTCCATACAAACTTTTTTACCCCCTAAGGCCCTAACTAATGCCCCAGTAGGGAGTGGTTAAAAAAATGAAAATGACAAACTTTATTATTTTGATAAATATACCAAGTATCAAGTTTATCAACTCAAGAAATAAGATTCTTCATACAAACGAACGATTCCGATTATAAAATGAAGCTTTGTGCAAAATTTCACTTCTCTAGTCACAGCAGTTTCGGCACTGCGCGGCGATAGCAGTCGGTCAGTTTCACCTTTTTATATACAGGGTGTAAAAAGAGTAAACGACCCATCACAAAGCCGTCAACTACGCATTCTGTACTTCACAAATTAAGTAATATAGTACAGTCAGGCTAAGTTAATCATGACCCACTTTGACGATAAATCGTTTGAAACCGTCAAAATAACAAAGATGGCAGATGACAAATTCGTTACCAAGGAAATGTATATTTACGCGAATGTCGACCTTATTGTATTTGAATGTCTGTAAGAAAATAAGCTTATGGTCAGAATCAGAATTCAAGTTTTTCGACTGTACATAAATAATTGCTGGGAAACAATTTTTATTTTCGTGTGAAAAATCGCTGTTTACGGTAGTGCGCAACGTACGTAACCCATGCAAAACATTGTTTTTATGGGTGCATGCAACAGTTCAGGATTCGGGGGGGAAGGGTTGTATTTAATTATAACATTTCTTTAAAAAACGTCTGAAAAAGTTGGAACTTTGACCTTCAATATCTCCGTAACTAGAAGGTTCCCAGGTATTGTCCATACCAAAAAAATGATCACAATGACGGGAATGAGAAATGGCCTTCGGCCTCGTTAAGTGTCTTTACACCCGAGATAGGCTGAAATAAAAAGAAACAAGCGCCGCGGGCGGTGCAGGCGGCAGCTCAAGCTCAAGTTCATGGTTAGATATTATGTTATGACTAATAATAATAATTCATATTAAATATGAAGAATGGTTCACATAATGAGCATAGTCGGCGGCGGGGAGAGCACCGTGTGGCTAGGACGCTCAGACCGGCACAGTCCGCAACATGCTGCCCCCAGAGCGCGCCGCGCACCGATCAGCCTCCGCGATCTTCAAGCGCATCTCACTGCGCTCATATAGCACGTACTCGCTTGTACGTATGTATTCTGCTGAGCCCCCCGCGGTTTTTATATGCGACGTCGCAAATAGCCTCCGGTGGCTTTTCTATTTCATTGGACAATTCTTCCGCTACAGTGCACCCTTGTCTCTCCCGTTTCTAACTTTAGATTGAATTACTATCGCGATAAAAATGGGTGCTGATTGATTATTGATTTTAAATGGGTTGAATAACGTTATTTTATATCTTAATTACTTAATACAATTTGATTTATTATGTCGATACCTAATGCGAGCTTTCATCCTATGCGTTCGACTGAGCCATGTATAGTTATCGAGGCAAAAGGATTGCTGTGTTCTAAAAGTTTCTGTAATGTATAATACTTTAGTTTGAGGTGAGTAGGAAACTTTGAAGAGACTTTTGCAGTTCAAAATTTTTGTACCATCGTTTAATAAATGTTTATCACGTGGAGGTCAAACTTCAAACCGTCTCACGGAGCTGATGTTTCAACGAACAAAAAAGTCGAATCATCGATATTATCATTACGAACGGTATTTGCCTGTCACTCAAAATTTAAATTGATTAGTTATCTACTAATCTACCAACATGAGTACATTAGAGTTCCCTCTATGAGTGTGAATTTTATAAGGATGTAATATTTTAATAATACCGGTCGGTCCGGGTGCCGCTGTCGGTCTGAGCCTTGCTAAACAAATAATACGGAAAAGCGAATTAAATAAAAAACAAATTTTCATAAAAAATATACTACTATACTGCAAACGAATATTTAAATGATAAACTATAATAATTATTAGAACAGAAACAAAATAATATTTATTTGAAAATTCATACTTAATAGAAAAAAGAAACTCATTTAATTTTAAGTTACCACCTACACATTGTGGAATGCAATAACTAGGCAAAATTATAATTTCCAGATAAAAGCACCGTCTCGTAGCAGGAAAGTTTTCCTTTGAGTATAAACGAAAGTGTAGAATGAGGCCGAATTATATTGTTGTCTATCAGAGCAAAACGAAACTCCATTTATTAAGATTTGTATACCTAAAACTTTTTTTTCGTACGTCTGCCGCACTGACAGACGAGTTCATTCATAGCCGCCCTCCGCCCGCCCAACTACTCGCCGCGGCGCGCTCTAAATAGTAACCGCCCAACACGAGACGTGTCACGATGTTCATAGTGCGGCTCGATCACCACATTCACAAATCTCTCACAGGAGCCGAGCGGTTCGCGCGTCTTATTATGCGGGGAGACGACACGACATGTCCCTCCACCCGCAACTGCCCGAGGCGTCTACGAGCGGTGACAATGAATTCGTGCACATACGATGTCTCATTGCGAACATACACAAACAGAAAAATGTGGCGAGACCGCCCACTACAACTCCGTCACTCGAGATGGTATTGGAATCTCCGGTATCTTCAGACACGGAGCAGAGCGTTACGGAATCAGAAAGATCCGAAGCGCAGTCGATTGAAGATGTGATGCGGACGCCGCCACCTCGTGCAAAGAGCAACAGTATTGCAGGCTGCATGCTGGCTCCTCCAAAGCCGCACAAGCGGCGGCGGCCGTCGTTCCTGCACCTGCAGCTGGGGCCGGGCGAGCATCACAACGGGCCGCACTCGGCCAGCGCGCACCTCAACCTGCCACGGTTCACCGTCACGGCACCTCCAGGGGAACAGCATCGCCGGTTGAGCCATCACGGCTTTGCTTTCCCCGCTTTCGCACTACGGAGACATTCTAACACGGTCTGCCCAATGATAACAAGTAGAGTAACAAGTGTTGTGATCATAACTACTGTTTTTGTTGCTAAATACGATTTTTTACATAGTATCTTTTTTAAAGTGATATTTCAAGAAGTAATGCAACGTGTGAATGGTATGTGCGCTTTTGTTTTTGGCAAATTACATGCATGGCACTCATTATTCGGTAAAACAATAATTTCATTTGGATTGTATGTCGGCATTTAATTGTCATTCAATAGGCTGGTAGATATTTGTCAGTGCATAACCACCTGTGAAACCAATCAGCACTTTGCATAACAGTGGAGTATTGTTTCCCAAAATTTTCCAAATGGAGCGTATCCAACATTTTGAAATATTGTGAGATTCTTGTTATTTTTTTAACCGTTTCAACTATATCTGAAATTGCACTAAAATCGTATTTGAATCGTTTATAACCAGCAGGCGTAGCATGAGCACCGTTTTGTCGACGGAAGAGTAGACAAAAATTACGTTTCCTGTAGACAGTACGACTGAACCAAAGTAGAAAGAGTCAACTGCACTTTTTACGAAATTCACTCTTTTACATAATTCGACTCAGAATTCTTTGTTTTGTCGGTTTTGTCATAGGATTTATCGGTTGTCAGTGTGATTTTGACAGTAAGGATAGAAAACTTTCTTCCGAAATAGTCTACCTACAAAGAGACGTAGACAAAGATCGTTAGAAATGAAAGACAAAATGACAGATTGTAGAAACATTTCTACGGTGGATGTCAAAAATGAAGAAACAAACTGTCACTTTGTATAGAAAAAGCTATGTCTATTCTTCGTAGAGATAGAAAGCGCCATGCTACGCCTGCAGTAGGTGACTTTATGATACCAGTTTTAAGATCCTGAATGCCTGATAAATGTGTACTTTTAGAAACTGTTTTTGGTAAAAAATATTATGAGCCCTATCAAACATCTAGTAACTTAATAACAAAATTATAATTATTTCGTGGCGTTCGTTTACTACACTTCATAAAAGACATACGTCTGATGATATCACTTATCATTTTCCACGAAATAACTACTTCTTCCGATTTTGAATAAGTTGTTGACAATAATAACAGAGTGTGTAATTACGCAGTTTATTTATTATATTGGGCTACCTTGTGATATCAAACCTTATCACTATATCTATAAATTGTGTTCACTATAAGTCGCGAACTATGTCGAGTAAACGTTTACTTGTTCTTGTGTGTTTTTCGAAGAACATTGTTCATCACGGCTTTACAATATAATTTTCCATCTTTTTCGAAAACTTTATGGTTATCAATATATCAATGTTGCGTTTTAGTAAATCACATCCAACGGAGGTATCTATATATTTTTTGTAGTGCTTTTTGAGATTATTGCGCGTAACCAAATGTTTTATACGTTACTATAAAAGTATTTTTTATATATATTGTGAAGCCAGTCTGTCAGTAACTAACCAAGTTTTATCCAGCATGAGTGATCTTTATGCTTGTTTTCTGTGAAAATAACCATTTTATTTTATGTGTGCAATACTAAGAAATCAAAATTGTGCCCAATTTATTATTAGACTAAGTTGACCTTATGATGCGACCGGTTCCTTTTGCCTGTCACTTTCTTTAAGCTATTGAAAAAGATCTCGTCTGTGAGAGTTTAAATCACGATCTTTTTGTCCGTAAATTTTCGGCATTACCTGCTTGTTTTAGAATAAAATTCTTTGGGATTTGTGATTTACCATAAATCTCTGTACCAACTTACGAGTATAATTTATTTTTGTACTAAGTAAATTAGTCGACTTTGTATTTCTTCCATTTTAATGTCTGATTGTTTTAACATATTTTGCCAGTCAATCTAAACAAAATATTGTTACAAATCTAAGGACTGGCACTGGTTCTAAACGGCGGAATTAAAAAAAAATTGTATTAAAAATATAACAGACAAAAATTAAGCATCTATTAAGAGTGTAATAGATGTGTTTAGTGTTATAGAAATTTGTGTCTTATTGTGTAATTGTTTGTGTCCAGAGCCTGCACCGCAGCGAGTCCATGGTATCACTGGCTTGCTTCAGGACGCTCTCGCAGCTCGTCACCAGCGACAACCTGGCAGAACTACAACAGTACATCGCCAACAACAAGAATGTTAGCATCGACGACAAAGATGAGGCAAGTTACAGATCTGAGTATTATGATATATTTACCAAAACACTAAAGGCAATGGACATTTACATAGTGGCTGTCGAGAGAGCGTGAGCGTTGCATATGCGAGAATACGAGAAATCGTAGGGTTTTTCAGTCGGTAGGACATTCCCACATTACCCTTATATTCCACCTGACGGGGGTATACAAAAGGATACCAAGAAAAAAACGGATTACATACACATAAGCACCTCGTCCCCATAACCATTAAAGCTGAATTCCTGGGATATAAATTAATTTTGAATCTCTCATACATACCTACTCCAATTTCTATGTACCTATAATGTCCCCGCTAGCGGGTTGTCGTTTATTTGTACACGAGGTTGACTTTTCTAAAGGTACCGCTCTGAGTGAAATTTCCCTTTCATGGCTGAAGCATTTTGTACCAGGGCCGCAGCTACCCTACAAGCCGATTCCTATCGGCTTCCTTTCTGGAATTCGAAACAAAACCACTCTATCGTCATTGAAAAATGACACAGTCAGTAGTGTTTAAAATGCCTTTTAAGTAATCACACTATAGGTATTTAATACACCATATAATTAAAACTATACAAAACGCCTACATTCAATGTTTTGTCTTTGTTGTCTCCCAACAGCAAAAAAAAATTCTCTAAAATAACTCGGCGGCGCGGCTGGCTTATCGCTCCTTCAAAAATCAAGGCGTCATGACGTCACTTCGGTCACGTGACACCCCGGTTTTATACGCTTCAAGCAAGCCGATCAAATACGAGTTATTGTACCTAAAGCGATCTAAACTTGCGTTTGCGTGAACGAGATGCCGCGATATCGGTTCGGTAGTTTTCGTTGAATTTCGTAATGCGTTCGGCTCGGAGTTCGGACAGGACGCTATTGTGTGGTTGCTGTTTGACGTAATCGCATTATAATTTGTTTACACTTGCAGTTAATTTGCATTTTGTTCGTATTATTTATTGAATACATTACTTTATCAGTACTAGAATCGTAGTAGTAGTATTAGTTTGTTGGTATAAAACAGTGATTAAAGTGTTTTGACTTTAGTGAAAGTGTACGTTGTAATTATGTATTTGGGGTAAGTAGATAGTTAATAAGTTGAAATTTCTTAATAGATTTGAAAAGTTATTAGTACTATCAGTAGGATTAGGATGGCGGCAATAATTCGTCAAGGACTTTCTAATTAACTACAATGTCTTTTGGCCCGCGTGCTGCCCGTCTGGTAGCTTAGTGGTAGCCTATACATTGTTGTTTAGGATTATTTTCTTTGTGAGGAAACATGCTTTCCAAGGTTAAGTTTTGAAATTAAGAAACACATAATTACGTTAGGCCGTGCTCGCTCAGATATAAGTATAAATTACAAACGACGTGATAGTTTTTTCAAACATTCTAATGTTTCCCTTTACGATAAATATGAATGGCTGACTGGCAGTTGTAAATAAAATAAAATGTATGTTTCCCTTGTTTACTTTTCTCAGATTCTAGTAGTTTATGTAATAATGGGGTTTTTACATTCATAATCTGACGATTTTTCGCTAATTCGTTTGAAGCTCTACACCCGCGCGGCCAATTCCCTCTAGTGGCCGTGAGCGAAAACTCTGAATTGTAAATTTTTTGAATGGAGATATTTCGTTCTTGTACTGACAAAATGCATTGCTTTTCTGATATTTTCGTTAGATGGCGTTGCGCTATTAGGAGCGTAGGAGCTTAGTATAGATCTGCGGTAGTGCGGTTGAAATCACTTTGTCAATCTGTTGAACTGTGTGAGTGTGCGTGGTTTGTGAAAGCGGGCTTTTTGAATGTGAGTTTATAAATAAGTTTGAGATAAGTAGATCAAAATAGGAATTTAATGAAACGGTTTATTGACACCGTTCTTTTGTTAGGTAAACAAACAAGAAGTAGCTTTTCGCGGCCACAAGGAAGGTCCGAAGTGACATCATAACAAGTATTATTAACCGACTTCTTCAAAAAGGAGCAGGTTCTCAATCAGTTTTTTTTTTTTTTGCTCCGGGTTCCCACCCCCGAAAAATCACCCTTCGCCACTGTTTTGTACGTGTGGTCGTCTTACTGCAAACGGTTTTAATCCCATCTCTCTAAGATTGAAATCCGTCAACTTCACCTTTTCTATCTGATGTTTTAAAAAGCCACCCAGAGATTTCTCCAAAAATCAAATTTAATCAACCTACTGGTATTGCAAAATCAAATCGCCATGAATTGTGATGATTAAGTAATATTTCCCAAAATTTAGATTTTTAGAAATGGATAGTGAAACTCTAGTAATGAATCATCGCGTTTGCCCAAAGCTGCTGAATTGATTAAATCGTAGGAGGCTGATTTTAGAGTGCCATAGACTTAATTAAATGTTTCCTACACCTTAATTGGGTGCATACAAGGAAAATAATAAAAAAATGGTAAAATCTAAAAAAAATGAATCAAATTAGCTAGCATTTTATGCTAAAGTTTAATCTATCTAAATTCTAAAGGCTAAACTGTAACTAACATAGCTGATTAATAAGAAATTTTACTTATATGTGAATGGATACCTATTTAGTATAACTTAAATATTTTCTGACAAAGTTCTTCCCACAAAAAAAAAATACAAAGAAAAGAAAAACAAGTCCCGTCTAATCTGAGTAGGATTCCCAGGACTGGAATTTTAAACGGATTATGCATTCCCCAAGTCATTCAATTAGTGGGAAATGTACCAGCCAGCACATAATTTAATCTTATCGCTAAATTATGCGCATCTAGGTGAGTCACTAAGAAGGATACTTAACAAAATGTTAAGATTCGTAGAATTGAACCCATTGCGACATTATAGGATTACAAGAATTGTTTTTTATTTCAAGTCTATTATTATTATACTAATCAATGTCTATAAGTTTGCATACCTTGAAATTCAGATAAATAATGTATAAATATTTTAGTTGTGGTACCTACCCCACACAAATTCGAATACCACTACCTGACGTAATTAACAGTGACGGAGTAACTTAAAACATCGTCGACATATACTAAGTGGGAAAAATACGTAATTATTGAAGCTAACTCAAAAACTACGCAAGCAAAGTTAATAAAATTTATATGGGACTACCTCTGAAGCATGACCAACCAAACTTAGATTGTGGTACTAATTCTTTGCTGTAAAAGCGTTTTAAAAACGCAGTACCTACTTTATGAGTATCCTTGTACGATCTATATGAAAGTGGATGAGTAGTTTTGTACCTAGCTGCGATATTGGTAATACGACATCTGGCAAACTCGATACATCCAAACTTCCTTATTAATATTATAAATACGAAAGTAACTCTGTCTGTATTCTGTCTGCCTTTTCACGCCTAAACCACTGAATGGATTTAGACAAAATTTGGCAAGGAGATAGATGGCATACTGGGGAAGGACAGGCTACTTTTTGTTTCAAAAATAATCCTATATAGGGTGATACAGGGGATGAAAGTTGTATAGGAAACCCATTTCTTAATCATCCCGGTAGTACGTTCTCGTGAGACAATATCCGACATCTGCGCGGGCTAAAGCTAGTAGTTAATAGTTCAGACGGAAATGACCTTCCCTACTCAGTCAAAACAAAACCCATTGGTGTCTAAACGATCGAAACAAGATAATTACTTTTTCTTCTTTTACAGAACGGCACAACAGCCCTTATGCTTGCAAGTGAGAACGGTCGGTTGGCGGCGGTGCAGCTGCTACTGGCATCCGGCGCTGATGCCGGTGCCGCAGACACGGATGGCTGGACCCCGCTGGCGTTCGCGGCCAGAGGCGGCCATCTTTCGATAGCTAAGGAGCTACTAGATGCTGGTGCTCGTGTGGACTCGAGAGATTGTGTGAGTAACAAACATAATATCACACCTGTAATCCCCGAAGGGTTAGTAGAGGTTGTACCTGTTATAGGTACAAGCGCATTTCGCCTGTTATGTTTAAGTTCTATGTAATAGGAGTGAGCGAGACTACACACACTACACTGGGTATCAGGGCCGCAGCTACCGTACAACTCGATTCCTATCGGCTTCCCTTCTGGAATTCGAAACAAAACCACTCTATCGTCATTGAAAAATGACACAGTCAGTAGTGTTTAAAATGCCTTTTAAGTAATCACACTATAGGTATTTAATACACCATATAATTAAAACTATACAAAACGCCTACATTCAATGTTTTGTCTTTGTTGTCTCCCAACAGCAAAAAAAAAATCTCTAAAATAACTCGGCGGCGCGGCTGGCTTATCGCTCCTTCAAAAATCAAGGCGTCATGACGTCACTTCGGTCACGTGACACCCCGGTTTTATACGCTTCGAGCAAGCCGATCAAATACGAGTTATTGTACCTAAAGCGATCTAAACTTGCGTTCGCGTGAACGAGATGCCGCGATATCGGTTCGGTAGTTTTCGTTGAATTTCGTAATGCGTTCGGCTCGGAGTTCGGACAGGACGCTATTGTGTGGTTGCTGTTTGACGTAATCGCATTATAATTTGTTTACACTTGCAGTTAATTTGCATTTTGTTCGTATTATTTATTGAATACATTAGTTTATCAGTTCGAGAATCGTAGTAGTAGTATTAGTTTGTTGGTATAAAACAGTGATTAAAGTGTTTTGACTTTAGTGAAAGTGTACGTTGTAATTATGTATTTGGGGTAAGTAGGTAGATAGTTAATAAGTTGAAATTTCTTAATAGATTTGAAAAGTTATTGGTACTATCAGTAGGATTAGGATGGCGGCAATAATTCGTCAAGGACTTTCTAATTAACTACAATGTCTTTTGGCCCGCGTGCGGCCCGTCTGGTAGCTTAGTGGTAGCCTATACATTGTTGTTTAGGATTATTTTCTTTGTGAGGAAACATGCTTTCCAAGGTTAAGTTTTGAAATTATCTAAAAATTAAGAAACACAATTACGTTAGGCCGTGCTCGCTCAGATATAAGTATAAATTACAAACGACGTGATAGTTTTTTCAAACATTCTAATGTTTCCCTTTACGATAAATATGAATAGCTGACTGGCAGTTGTAAATAAAATAAAATGTATTGTTTCCCTTGTTTACTTTTCTCAGATTCTAGTAGTTTATGTAATAAAGGGGTTTTTACATTCATAATCTGACGATTTTTCGCTAATTCGTTTGAAGCTCTACACCCGCGCGGCCAATTCCCTCTAGTGGCCGTGAGCGAAAACTCTGAATTGTAAAATGCCACTCCCTAAAAATTTCTCGTTAAACGCGCCCTCTGTTTAATTATTTGTGAATTTTTTGAATGGAGATATCTCGTTCTTGTACTGACAAAATGCATTGCTTTTCTGATATTTTCGTTAGATGGCGTTGCGCTATTAGGAGCGTAATCACTTGTTGAACTGTGTGAGTGTGCGTGGTTTGTGAAAGCGGGCTTTTTGAATGTGAGTTTATAAATAAGTTTGAGAAAAGTAAATCAAAATAGGAATTTAATGAAACGGTTTATTGACACCGTTCTTTTGTTAGGTAAACAAACAAGAAGTAGGTTTTCGCGGCCACAAGGAAGGTCCGAAGTGACATCATAACAAGTATTATTAACCGACTCCTTCAAAAAGGAGGAGGTTCTCAATTTGTCAGTATAGTTTTTTTTTTTTTTTTTTTTTTTTTTTCTTTTTTTTTTGCTCCGGGTTCCCACCCCCGAAAAATCACCCTTCGCCACTGCTGGGTATATTCTTCAAATAAAATATATGTTCGAAGTTAAGGTTGATGCGCTAGGGTAGCCCGCGAAATTCAAATTTTCTTTCGTTTTTTGCAATTTGCCAAATGTCAAGATTTCATGAAATAGTCATTCAATGCACTTACATGAGCTTAGAGAGTTGTATTGCTGATTTTAATGTTTACAATTCTATAAATCCATATTTGTTACGAGCGCTAATAATATTTAGATCAACATACAACCTGATACTGACCTGCAAATTGCAAAGACGTAAGAAAATTTTAATTTCGCGGGCCACCCTAGCGCATCCCCCCTATGAGGTAAAGTTCTCACCCTAAGCGATCGCAGCAGTCCACTACTCGTCATCAACCCGTATCTGTTCTAATGATTCGATCATAAAATCACGTCAGTTGGTTGTCTTCTTCTCTTCGTGTGTTTAGTGACCAACCTGGTGTCAGAGTTTTAAAGCCGCCCAAAGGCCTCTGACTTGGCTTCACATGCCGTCGAGAAATATCTCTCTGGCATGCCGGTTTCCCCACAATGTTTTCCTTTACATGTGATAATTATACAATTGTTGGTTATGAAAGTTTTATATTTATAGTCGTATAAGGACAACGTTTTCGAAAGTTTGTTATTTTATGTGGTGGAGGAAGGAAGGAGCCATTAATAGGTAACAGGAAAACCAAATATCTATTTTCTTGGTTGTGGCTTTTTACGAACTGCCTAACCTAGTCAACTTTGTTTGTGGGTTACAGCAGTGTGAAATTCTGTTTGGGATTTCGGGGTTAACACTGATAACACAATAAATTGAAATAGTTTCGGAGCTAGTAGTCTCCTCGTGACTCTCACCCAACAAACATGCTATAAGTATCAAGAACAAAGGTTGGCAATACGTCTGGATAACGGTACGATCAAGAAGACCTGTCAATGACCTAACATTATCAATGAGTAACACACTGACCTATTTCTGCATAAATGCATTTAGACATTAAGCTGATACGTTGTTCTATATTATTCTTAGAACAGAGTTCGGATACTATCTCGTAAATCGTAAATTATGATAATACTACTGCAAAGAAGACGTCACTAAAGTCCAAATTTTAAAGAATTAATCTCTTTTTCAAGCTTTTACTACAATCATAATAAATGTTGCAGGCAATATGGCTTTTAAAAGTGGGTCAAAATCAAGATGAAAGAACTGTTAGAAAATGCTCAAGATCAGAGAAAAAATACTTGTAGAGATGAAATATTGAGAAATAAAAACTAAGTAAATGTACATTAACATACTATTTGTGATTATCTACGTTGAACAGATGTTTCATACGTTTTGTAGCGTCTGCATTGTGACATGTTTTTAAACATCATGGCCAGTGATCGGATATTCGGATGCATATTTACGTAAAGTATATTTTTTGCCGGCAAAGGGTATAAAAATATGGAAGCAGCTTCTTTTTTTCTCGGGTTCGCGGTTATTTCATAAATAACGCAGAGGGCACAAGTATTCCTAAGCATATTAACTATTTCTAATGTATGTAAAACATAAATAACGCAGAGGACACAAGTAATTCCTAAGCGTAATAATTATTTCTAATATGTATATGTAAATTTTTCCATATTAGAAATAATTATTACGCTTTAAATGTGTGGCGGTATCTACATCGCCACATGCGAACTACGCATCGAAGACCTGACGTCACACAAAAATCCTGACGTCACATAAATCCTGCATCGCGCAATTAGAGTTTACCGTGCAGTGAACATATATACAAAAACCCAATATCAGTCATTGGGCAGTTGCCCGCCAGACACAACACCCGTCTGGTCGGAGGATCCTCCCTTTTCTATGGGGGATGAGTGAACTTTACACCCTGTTCCTCATACCCCTAAATTGGTGACCCCGAATATGAACGTCAACGCAGCCTTCGTGCAACTACTCCAGCGTGACGTCATCATCATCACTCCCGCAAGCTTTCAGTGAGGCGAGTCACACAGTTAAGCCAACACCCGAGGTGTCAACGAGTATCCTGACCACCAGCATGCAGCGAACGCGCATTCCTGGTCATCAACCTCAGCCTCATCACCCCGACCCACTGGGGAATCACCTCAATCACCTCAACGTCATCACCATGAGCCACTGGGGAACCACCGCAATCACATCAATCACCACAATCGCCGCAAACAGTTCCGACCCACCGCGAACAATGCGGCACCCGGTTCCGACTCACTGGAACCACAACTGGCACTGGCAAGCATCGCAAGATACAAGACTCAGCCCACTATCGACCTCCGGTCTCCGGAGGGGAGTGATGTGGCGGTATCTACATCGCCACATGCGAACTACGCATCGAAGACCTGACGTCACACAAAAATCCTGACGTCACATAAATCCTGCATCGCGCAATTAGAGTTTACCGTGCAGTGAACATATATACAAAAACCCAATATCAATCATTGGGCAGTTGCCCGCCAGACACAACACCCGTCTGGTCGGAGGATCCTCCCTTTTCTATGGGGGATGAGTGAACTTTACACCCTGTTCCTCATACCCCTAAAAATGTATTGAAAAATACACACATTTCTTTAAAATCTCGGAGCAAATTCGTCGTTCTCGGAAACCGGGACTTTTCCCGTACTGAACCGCTCTCCATACTGGTTAACATACAGACTTTAGGTAAATATTCATCCGAATATCCGATCACTGATCATGGCACATGTTTAAATTGATTCATCTATCTATGGACACAAAACACGGTGCAATTAGTTGGGCTCTTTTCTTTTTTCTGAAGGCTGAATTTGACGTCATTGATCTTGATTTTGACAGATGTTTATTTTGTGTATGACTAGAATATTTAACATGTCTTCAAGGTATATGTTGTATGGATTTAAAATTGCGGAAATACGGAACTGATAAAACATTTATTTATTTTTATCATTTTTTTTTTATAGTATCTATGCACCAATGCACATGCACAATATGTAACCCAAATAATTATAATAGAGCAATGACCAAAATGTATTCTGGACTGTGTACTCAAAATTAGTATATTTATACTTGACGTGGATCTCTGCCAAGATGTCACTGACATACAAGCACATTCTAAAATCTGACTAAAATATAATGTGTTCGTCCAGCCAGAACCAATACCTCATAAACAATTTGATGCCTTGTCCATTTTTCCTAATTTCTAATATTCAAATGTTTAGAGTTTATAAAGTAAATAGTATTTTGTAAATTATGTGCCTGATTTAAATTAGCTTTTAATTGTACAGTCATTTCGCATTAAATATATCTATGTGTTTTGGAAAATATTTCGTTATTCCAACTAACCATGAGTGGGTTGATTCACGTGAGAGGTTACATAACTGGACTGTTTTATTTATTCCACATTAGTGGAGAATAAAATTTACTATAGAAGTTTTTGAAGTGACAAACCAAATGGTTTAAGATAGTATTTTAGATGAATATATTTAGTTGGAGGCCAAACATAGAAATGGGGTCAAGTATTACGTTATTAGGGAATGTGTGTGGCTTCTGATTTAGGTGCCGACAAGAATGACAGCCGCAATTAACGTCTGACGTTGACTTCGAATTTTAAAATTAAGTTTTAATCATGCTATAAAAACCATGTTTTCTATGCAAAACAATTGAAATTGATTCTACAGTTATCGATGATAACATTACAATTATCAAGTCAGTTACAGTGTGTGGGTTGTATTGTTTGTAGTATTTGTAGTCTATTGAATACATAAGGAGCTGTTTAGTACTTTGTAGTACAATTGTTACATAAATGTAATTTTGCATAAACAAGCCGAGATTCCTTATCTTTCTATCTTAAATCATAAAATATAAATATTACTAGCTGACCCGACTAACGATGCCCTATCCAAATTTCAATAATTAAAATACTATAAAGGACTTCCTGTTTTTCCCGTATTTGAAGATTTTCCGGGAAACTTTTCCAAATTTTCTTCCGTCAGAACCTGATTCGCACTATTACGAACATTTAAAAACAAAAAAAAAATTGTCCATTCGTTCCAGCCGTTCTGGAGTTATGCGCTTACGCTCAGCATTTCATTTTTATTACACAACGTGTCATCCTTTCGATACCCTCATAAGTCAAAATAATACAAAAATTCCTAGACCCCAAAAATAAATAGTTTCGAAGATAACATAACACTAGAGTCATATTTTTTCTCGCGTTATGGACAAAAATAGTCTAAATTAAATGTTTTTTTTTACTGTATTTCACGTAAGGGTGTTTTACATAAATAATCGTGACTGTAGAATTATTTTGTAGAAAAACGGAAATGGAAAAAAAATTGAAAAGTAATTCTTATGCCAGTTGATTCTTTGACATGGTCTCATTAATACCCTAGAGTTATGGGATATCAAAAGGAACAAAAAAAAAAAGGAAATAAATAAATAAACAAGTCCGTTAATTTGGACGGAGCTTTGAGAAGCCTTGTAAAATATTTATTTTCTCACAGGGCGGGTGGACACCATTGCTATGGGCGTCTTACAAAGGCCACGAAGAGATTGTGGCGTTACTGCTGGAGAAAGGAGCCGACGTTCATGCACATGGCAATTATAATATCAAGTATGTTGTGTTAATCATTTTTTTCGTCTAAAAATAAAGGATTCAGCATCATTCTAGAAAGTGATACTCACTTCTGTAAATATTTTACAAAGTGTTCAGAATATACTAGATTAATAAAAGTGGAAAAGAATTTTTATTAAATGATCTGGAGGAAGGAATGCGTTTGTGGAAAGACCACTAGATGGCATGGATGGAAGTTTGAAGATGATTTATTTTTCTTTAAATACATTTATACTAAAGATTACTAAATAACTTTTAGGCTTGAACAGTCAACGATACAGACAGACTAATTTGGATTAAGGTTTCTTTTTCGGTTCGTAACAATACAAAAGATGACATATTGTCAACTTATGTAGCTCTACTGATACAAGTATATAATACAGAACAAAATCGTTTAACATAATAATAATCATACGAATATCTGTTTGCGGTTAGTTCCATGTCTAATTCCCACAAAGTTATTGCAAATTTTGCCTTACAATGAGAAACACTGTTTTTTTTACTGTCATTTGAAATCTCATTCCAGTTGACTGGTTTCCAAAACATGTTTGACTCAATGTTACAAGGTATCCTCACTTTTAAGTATTTGCCTACATATCGTATAAATAATATTATCAGACTTCGTCGACTATCATGAACGACAAGCCTAGCTCTCTTCAAAGACACCAAACATTCGCTCTGTTCTCATTTGACCATGAACACGTAGGTTTCTTTTTTCTTTTGACGATGTTCCATAATCATTCAAACCTTTTTGTGAATGTGTTTAGAAGTTTATACAACCTCAAACAATACATTTTCTCCAGCTCGCTAGTATGGGCGGCAGGGCGCAAGCACAGTGGCGTAGTCCAACGACTATTAACCGCAGGCGCGCGACCAAACTCCTGCGACAAGTACGCAACATCAGCCTTAACATGGGCAGCGCGCGCAGGCGACGTTGCTGCGTGCGCCGCGTTGTTGCGAGCTGGAGCAGACGCTAATACTGCCGGCATGTATTGCTGGACGCCGCTGTTGCAGGCTACACATGGTAAGTTTTTCATTTGTTGGTATTTTTTTCTACTTATTCACACACATGGAATGATAACATATTCAAGACTATTGCCATGGAACAATTTAGTAGCCAGTTGAACGAAATCTTACTTTATAATCTAATTAAAAGCTTGCAATTTTGCACAGGACTTCCTTTATACAATGTGGAGACGACAATACAACAATAAATGAAAACACTGGCAATACTAATGCATAAGAGTATTTTGGAACTATCAAATAAATCCTAACATCGAAATTAAAAAAGTGATTTTTTCAAACAAACTAAATAGTAGTGATGGGCCGACTATGGGGTTTGCCGATCTTTGACTAGCTATCGTAACTAAACTATTGGATATATTTGATTAATTTTTTGTATGTAGACCGAGAACGTCATTCGATATACGGAGTTTTATTTTTTGTCGTATTGTCGTCTCCACCTTGTATAAAGAAGGTGAGCACTTAGGAAGGAGTTTAAAAATGTATCCCCGAAAGGGATTCAACACCCCTAAAAGTTTGTAAGAAAGATTCTCATTTTTGCTGATGGGAAACCCCATGGAGCGATAGAGAATGCATGAAATAGAAAAAAAACGCCCCTATTCCCCGGAGGGGTAGTTAGTAGTGTATAAACACATCAGAAAAGTTTACACCATTGATCAAAACTGCTCGACGCCGACGGTAAATCTTTTATTGCTTCTGCATTTAGGTAATAGGTAAAAAGGGCTGGTATCCGCAACTCCACGTCAAAGCGCGTATTTTGCGTACGGGCTTCTGCATTTAACAGGCAATTAAATATCTGTAAATGAGTGTAAATAGCTCTAACTGGCGGAAATTTTATCCACAATTTATATCCAACTTTTGGCAACGGAACAACAACAGGTTATTAATTTTAATGTGGAACTGCCTGTTGAATATGCTATTTAATGCGTAACCAGATATTTTGGCACTAGTAGGACTTTATGTCCATAGTATTACTGGAAAATCTGGGAGCCAGTGGGTGAAAATATGTAGTGGGAGAAAACATAATTTAGGATTACTTAATAGATTTTTTTGTAGTTTCAATACGATACTGTTGTCTATGGGATTTGTTTTGAAGCAAAAACAAAACACATAATTAGTCATAAGTTATTTAGTTATTGTTATAGAAACTTAATCAATTATCCTAGACAATGTTTTGGAACTAATTATATTCATTTAGTCGACTTATTATAAATAAACTATAGGTATTTTGTTATGACTTGCTCGAAATTACAAAGGCACGAAAGTGAAATTACAAAATAGAAAAATATAAACAAACCATGCATTCTGTGTCAAAGCTACTCGTAATAGCAGTCATAAGAACATAAATCAACATCAATAATTATTTTAATGCGGACATGAGTCTATCGTCTGTCTGGTGTGTTTTCATTACGAACTGATTTTGGAATTTGTCACATAGCATAGCAGCTAGCTTAGTATATACCAGTATGTAGTACATTACCGTCGCGGCGTGCTGCAGCGGTATTGATGGACGACGGTAAATACGTGAGTCCATCAATGCCTGGTTGCGGCCAAGGCAATTCTGCAATCGCAATTTATTTGCCAAACATGTAAACAAACACGAGTTTTAGGAAAAACAACTGCAATACATAAGGTTCAGTTTGTGCTACAACTTTATATATTTTTATGACTTTTTCAATGGTGCTAGTCAGTCTAAAATCAACTTTATTGACACTTGCATAAAGTTGATATTTGTTTAATTGGAAATAACATCAATATTGGAAACGAGGATTTTAATAGTCCTTAAGTACTTTTCTCAAATAATGCCCGGAAATTCAAACTAAGGGTCAGTTCAAACCGCGACGTGAAGTGACGCGACGCTGCGGGGTCATTTTGTCAAAATCCATTCTGTGGTTTAGGCGTGAAAAGATAACATACAAACAGACAGACAGAGTTACTTTCGAATTTATAATATTAGTATGGATTATCTTCAGAAATGCACAATGATAGTGCTTAAAACTAGCTAACTAAGGATAAGTTTACATTTGTGAGAGACTGGCGCTTGATGGCACTTTCCAAGTCACCAGGGAATTTGTACAAGCTTTATATTGGGTGCTGTCATGAGACTGAACACAGTAAAGATACTTCCAACTTATTCTCCCGTTTTCCATCGTTTCAAAAGTCGTTTCCAGATGAACGAACTTATCTTTTGCTTTTTCATCTCCTTTTATCAATTATTTTCAGGTAACCACTTCGAGATTGTCCAAATGCTGCTGGAACACAAGCCCAACGTGAACGCGCTAGACAAGGACGGCTACACCGCGCTAGCCATCGCATGTAAAGACGGCTACTACGATATCGCTTTGGCTCTTATTAACTCCGGCGCTTATATTAACGTGCAGGTAATTTATACACTGGCTGGTTAATTTTATTAATAGTTCACTGAGTGCTATTTATTTGTTGTGTGATTATTATAATGGTCTATGTATCTATTCAACCTTATTGTTGGCTGTATCTTCTGCTTTATAAACTGTACCGTTACCTAATATGTTTTCATCTCCGAGCTGTTTTTTCGACTATTGACTTCTTGTATTGTATCTTCGGACTGAATTTTAATAAACTCTTTAATAAAAACACCGGGATGCTTAAAGCTCTCTTTATAAATATATCTACGAATATTAAAAAGTCCAAAAATAATATTGGTGTTCTTATTTTAGGATCAATCAAAAGACACGCCACTAATCCACGCAGTGAAAGGTGGTCACAAGAACATAGTGGAGGCTCTACTAAAGAAACATGTTGACGTTGATCTACCCGGCAAGGAGAAGAAGACTCCAGTCTACACGGCCACTGAAAAAGGCCATGTTTCGATACTCAAACTGCTGCTGGCTTCCAATCCTGATCTTGAACATAGTACTGTTGTAAGTAGTCGACAAACACGTTGTTTTTATGAGTCGCGGTCTTTTTTTTTTTTTTTTTGAGGTTGGGAAATCATCAAATGACTTCTCCCGCTCTGGGCGGAGCGGAAGGGCGTGTCAGACTTTTACTGACTAAAACCCACCCGTGTTCCTTCAATTGCCTGTTGCCAAGGTCCTGGTATCCCTTTCGAGAACCGCAACCCTGGCAGGATGAGTCGCGGTCTGACAGTATAAGTTTGTTTCCGCACTGAGCGTATGTAGTTGGGCAAGCGCAAAAATACGATGGTAATTTCGATACTAGAAAGTCTACGCCACTCTAGCGTGGCGTCTACGCGGCGTGAACTCGACATCGACCAACGCGAGATTCGAAGGCAACTCATGTTTTCTAAAAAACAGCCAGCTTTCTAGAAGAAACAAGTTATTTTTGCACATTGATCAATCTTCCTATAAGCAAGTCTACTACCGACTGGGAAAAGCCAGTTGTAATCATCTGCAATATTATTCATGTAATCAATATGAATGCGACATACGTTTCGTCGCCGGGAAACACAGCTAGAAAAAATCCGTAGTTAACATAACGCGTTTTTGCATACCTAATTTGTTATAACTATTATTCATAATCAGATGGCTTGTGATATATTAGGAAAATATTGCCAATATTAATATATGTTTATCTGCCTACTGGCTTTGGCAAGGGTTTGAGATGACATAGTTCCGGATATTCTTTCACATATTCTTACTAGCTATTGCCCCCTCGTATTCAACCCTCTCAGTGATGGTTTCAGTCCATCTTCTAAACATGTTTGTATCCTCACTGGCTTAAGCTATTGGTCTGTTAAGCAGTTGCTGAGCTGCTTAAAGCTGGTGCAAGTTCAAGCAACGATAAAAGTTGCACTGCCTTAACAATATCTAGACGGTGCAAGTCACTTGTGGGTTCAATTTTATTGCATGCTACAGGAAAGAAACTTGCATCGTGTAAATGGGGAACAATACGTAAATATATTAAGTTTACTTATTACACAATTATCCGCAGTCTGGCGACACACCATTGATGCGTGCGGTGCGCTCTCGAAACGCGGAAATGGTACAATTACTGCTGGAGCGAAAGGCACGAGTCAACGTCGCAGACATCAGAGGTGACACGGCCCTGCACATCGCTATGAGGGCCAGGTCTAAGGTAATACGAAGGTTTACTACATACTCTATGATTAAAAACAAAAATCGTTTCTTTTTTATGACTTGAGTTACATATTTTCCCGCGGGGTTCCTAGATATTTTCTATCAGGATGACCTACTGCCTTTTAGCTTGCTTTTGGGATCCCGACACATTAACTCATATTAAAAAGTAGAAAAAAATTGAGTTGCACAAGATACTCTTCTCAAGTAAGTTGCTGCATTCGAAACACCTGTTTAAATTATTTGATTCCATATTTTCAGACATTTTGAAAAAATAACTACAAGCACGTATTGTCTGACTGGTTCCTCCTCAATCATATTGCAATTAAAACTATATAATTTAAAAGGATAATAGAACTTTTTCTACGATCTCAACAAAAAGTTAACTTGAAAACTGGAAAATATACAACTATTAACAAGTAATGACTTATTAAATCATGTTAACGTCTTCAACGATAATCGTCATTATATCCTATTAAGGCATGGATGCACAGTTCAACATATTTTCCTCCTGTCATACAAACAAGTCGCTTAATTACACAAAACAATCATCGGTTGATGATCTCAACACTTAACTTTTTTCTTTTGCAGCAAATCGTGGAAATTCTTCTCCGTAATCCGAAGCATAGCCAGTTACTATATAAACCGAACAAACTGAATGAAACTCCATACAATATAGACATGAGTTACAACAAGACAATCCTAGGACAAATCTTTGGAGCCCGAAAACTGAATACAAATGAAGACAATGAGAACATGTTAGGTTATGAATTGTATAGCGCTGCGTTGGCTGATATGCTGTCCGAACCAAGTCTATCGGTCCCGATCACTGTCGGACTGTACGCGAGGTGGGGATCTGGGAAATCGTTTTTGCTCAATAAACTTAAAGGTGAGACAATTTTAAAGAACTTTCCTTCTTCTTTTAATTCAATAATAGTGATAATTATCATTTTGTCGAGTTAAACTTTGTACTTAATTAAATAATAGGCATAATTATCATTTTGTCGATTTAACTTTGTACTAATTGAGGATAGATATGACTTGGAATGTAGTACTTATAATCTAAACAATAATGACCCGTATATACGTCGTTTCGTAGAAATAAAGTAAACAAGCATTAACGTTAGAAAAACGTCGTGCGTCAATAAATCGAGACTTAAATAGTAACAATAGGTATACGTTGTGTCAACAATATACGCATTATTTTCATAAGTTCATGAGTCATTTAGACATATGACGTCACAAATACAATTAATAAGTGATGAAAAGTCTAAACGTTCCTAGATATCATGAATTTGGCGCGTCATTGAAGTTGTTCGAGTTGGCACACCCACCTTCTCATGACCTGACATACCCATCATGCCGATTAATATAAATAATGATTCATGGTGATTAACATCATTGATATAAGACCCTACAAATCAATCAATACTTTGTCACACCCACTATCTTCCGCTGAAGAGACTGAACAATTTTGCACGGGTTTTGTAAGCCAAAATGGGCACCTGTATCGTTATATTTAGCTCATTTATTTAAGTAAAGATTTATCATAAAATACATCTCAAATAATGAATTAACTGATAAATGGCCCATTGACTATTTTGCCCGGCATTCTAACGGACAGGAATATTTATCACTAAATATCTGATCTGTTCCTACAAGCAGATGGTCAATGTTGGCGCCGCACAGACTGTTATATTATATGTATAACTTTCACTGAACGCAATAGTCGGTGGAGGGCCATTTCATCACATTTCAGTGTTTTGTACAGGAGAGATTTTCAATATTAAATTGAGTTACAGTTGTTACAACTTCTGATTGCTCAGTTACACTGGTACGATGTGTATTCCTGGTTTTAGGACCGGCAACTTCTTTGATGTATTTTATCAATCGATTTTGTGCCTAACTAAATGATGATGATGTCGTCAATTTTTAAATAAACTCAACCGATCCTATGTTTTAGCAGGATTCCTGATAAAACTTACAATTAGGCAGCACACATCATCTGCCTAGCCTTTTCCCAACTATGTTGGGGTCGGCTTCCAGTCTAATCGGATGCAGCTGAATACTAGTATTTTACATGGAGCAACTGCCTATCTGACCTCCACAACCCAGTAACTGGGTAATACGATACCCCTTGGTAAGACTGGTTGTTAGACTTTCGGGCTTCTGACGACCCGTAACGACTGTCAAAGATCCACAAATGACAGCAGGGACCAACGGCTTAACGTTGCAATTAGGCAGCACAGCCACAAAAAATAAACGCAATCCGTACTGTAATTTCAACTGCAAGCGCTATATTAGGCCTTTACTAAACCTCTCACTGCATTCTACAGAGGAGATGAAAAACTTCGCCCGCCAGTGGAGCGAGTCGGGCTGGGCGTGGTCGTGGGCCGTGTCGTGGGGCGCGTGGCACGTGGCGCTGTCGGCGGCCGCCATCGCCGCCGTGTCGGGCGCGCCGCCTTATGTTGCTGTTGGGCTGTGCTTCGCTCTCTTCGCGCTTATATACATCGCATTGTATATTCTGTGGTACACTGGGAATAAGTGAGTATACATAGTGTATTCATACTACCAAGGAGAACTGCCCAGGGTGCGTAGAACGTTGCTTCTCTAGTGGGCAAGCCCAAACCTTTGAGCCAATTATTGTATTTTAAATTTTATTCCGACAAACGTAAAGTTCTGTTACGAAATTCGCAACTTAGTACTAAGTTCACAGAATAGAACTGTATTTCGGTCACTTTAAGGTTAAAAAACTGGATCGATGGTTAAAACTATATCTAAAGAAAACCGTTGTTTTGTAATAAATTCGAAAACAAATATTCCACCCTTGCATTTACACATCCTTTTCAAAAGTTCTGATATCGAATACGTTCTGTAAACAACAAATTGAGTATCTATAAAATTATTATCTTACACAAAGTTTCTAAACTATTTTTATTTTATAACATTTTTATAGTAGAATCAGTAATAAAATGTAAATTATTTATATGTTATAATAATTTTACTATGTTATTACAATCTCCTTTATTCGGTAGATATACGTATTAACCTATTGACCGTTTGGTTTTATTTGAGTGCCCTTTAGCTTTATGTATCCTAAAGTGATTTTTCTAAAAATCAATTTAGAATATACCTAAGGAGGTTCGAACAATTTGGTTACATGAGATTTAAACTCTGTCATGTATGACATTGAGTTTGTTATTTCAAAACTTCATTATCACCTCAGATGCTTTGTTCAAATATACAAGGAATGTGGTTTTGTTTTAGATATGAGTGGTGGTGGGCCGGTGGCGTGCTGTCGGCACTGGGGCGCAAGTTCAGCTCACTGTTGTTGGCGCTACAAGTTGTGTTCTGTCACCCGCCGGGGCCGAACGACCCGAGAGCTTTGCCGGCGACGCCTATAAGGTACGAACAATACATCAAGTATATGATATCAGATAATTATAACAGCAAATAGAAGGTTGCCACACTTTAAAAGGTTAATTCGCTGTAAACCAGTCATCAACTTCTGAAAAAGGATACAAACGATGTATTTGGGCCCTATACACCTACGAGGTCAACCTGAACCGAACTTCAATGCACCCACCAGTTCCCAGTGATGCCACTGCCTTTATGTCTCATTTTTCGGCAATGACTCCCGCCCAGTCTCTCCACTTTTATCAGTGCCATGCTTCTTTCCGATTTTTGAGGAAGACATCACAGGCGTCCACAAAATATTTAACAATTGACAAGCTCTGATGAGCAAGCTCGGATGATGATGAGCAGACATATAACTGTATTCAGAGGGAGACTCATATGAAACTACTAAATAGTAATTCATCCATATTCTCGTATTACAGATTCCACTTTACGGAGGGTATGAAAAGCGGCGGCGGGCAGGAAGGCGACGCGATGGTAGTGCAGATGATCGCCAGCCTGGGCGAGGCGCTCGAGTGTCAGTACGGCAGGGTCTGCACGCGGCTAGCGAGGGCCTTCAGACCTAAACCTGTGTCTTCTACTTCGGGATGGAAGTGAGTTACAGACAAAACTGGATCTCTATAACCCATAATTCTTATGAGCGTAAAGTTATCTCGATGAATACCACAACGATATACAGCATTAGTTTTTGTTTATGCTATACCCAAAAAGGGGTCATTGTAACCCGAAAAGGGGTCATTGTACTCATTATTTTGAACAACTTTTTCTAAGGGACCAACATTGAAATCGCGAAAAAAAATCAGCTGTTCCATACATTTTGGCGATTTAAGGGAACATTAATGTATGGAACAGCAGATTTTTTTTCGCAATTTCAAGGTTGGTCCCATAGAAAAAGTTGTTCAAAATAATGAGTACAATGACCCCTTTTCGGGTTTAGCAGAAACAAAATCTAATGTTGTGTAGGGCCAGGCAAACTAGCAATATATACTGCCATGAGTTTTTTAGATGGGATTGTCATCGATTTCAGGCCGAAATCTATGAACATGACAAGTTGAGTAGAAATCTGAAACAAAAATAGCATTTTGTAGTTTTTGAGTAAGCTACTAACGTTCTACGAATCTTTTCAGGTGGCGGCGAGTATGCTGTATTCCTCACATCGTCACGTTCGAGCTGTGCTTCACTTGCATACTAGTTGGCCTATGTGTGCTCATCATGTACTTAACCGACCGCGAAACGGAGCCGCAGTGAGTATTAGTTGTAAACAGTTCATTTTCACTGTATGTCGTTTAAATCGAGCATTGTTGATTAAAAAAAGACTGGTACTCGTACCAATAATGACCCTTAATTAAAGCTTTTCTGGCTCACATTACTTAACAAGTGCAGCTCAACCCATACGGTTATAAAAACCTCGAAAATGAAACGAACGCATTTGAAAACAAAGTCGTAAAAGTCGACTTGCCAAAAAAGACCGTCACAAAAAACATGCCAAAACGTAAATAAAATGAAATAATTTGAAATTACGGGCAGCATCAAACTTTATAAATTATGAGGTAATCGCTAGACATAAGACGACAAACAAATACCGAACGACGGCTCAATGAGTGAGGGTCGTCGTCGATCAGGCGGCGTGAAATTCAGCAGGGACTGATGATCGGCGCCTGCGCAGTGAGCGGCGCGGCGCTACTGGCCAACCTGTACACGTGCGGCCGCGTGCTGGCCGCGCTCGTCATGTCGCCGAGGGCGCGGCTGTCTCGGGCCACGAAGAAACCGGCGCACGCGCATGCGCCTACGCTCGCGCTGAGGCCTGAAGTGCAAGCTTTGACGCATGTGGTACGTACTACGTTACATCTTTTTTCCAGCTATAATGACCTGACTACCTTGTTTTCTCCAAGTTTATTTGAGACGTTTTTCTTATATTGTCTTTATCCGGCTTCTGAGACTTGTTGCATGCAAATCGCACGTTAGCTATTTGTGATTGATTGCCAAATTATTGGCTAAATGACAAAACGGAATCATGGTATTTGCGAACAAACTGCGATCAACAACTTAATTTAAACACAAACATTAACGAAGATCCTTCTCAAAGTCGTGCAACTATAACAACTCATGTTCTTCAATCCAGGTATCATGCCTAGACGCATTCACCGGTCAACAAACCCGTCTCGTAGTAGTAGTTGACGCTTTGGACAGCTGTGAACAAGAGAAGGTTCTCGCCTTATTGAACGCGGTACACGCACTATGTTCAGACCCCAAGAGTCCCTTCATACTACTGCTGGCCATAGACCCACATATCATCAGCAAGGTAATTATTGTCTTACTTTAACGTTACTAGGAAATTGAATAATTTAATCTGTGACCTTTTGTTGGTTTGAATATTTCCTTTGATTTTGTCTCGAACCTGTATTGATAAATAGCTCATTCAAATTTTTACATAATTCGGTTACGACCGAGGAGATCTCATAGTTTTTAAACTTTTTCTGTGTGTATATAAATTCGGAATTTATCCACATTTTCTGTCGTCTAGATGTCCTGAGACAAAGATCAGTCTCAGGCCGCGTCATATTTAAAAGCGATGCTGCGCGAATAAGCGATTGGTCGCATGCACATATTGCACATGTCACTTTTTCTTCGGAAAACCAGGAAGCGTCGTAGGTCGGCGCGACCACGCGTTCAGGTTCACCGAACAAAATGTTCGAACGATCGTGTATTCGCGCGAAGATCGCTTTTAAATAATACGCAGGGTTAGGGCTTGTACACAAAACTGCAAATCGGCGCGATGCGAATTCGCAACGCAGAAGATTTCTTAAGAAAATCTTAGGGTACCGTCGCTGACTTTGGCGATGCGACGTCGCAACGCAGTTTTGTTTCCAAGCCCATATACTGTAGTCAATACCAATCATAAACTTCATATTGATTCATGAACCGCCAAGCTACCAGGCGGGCCGCGCGCGTGCCTAAACTTACCGTAATTCATTGGAAAGTCCTGGACGAATTAATACGGTTCCTATCTCTAGCTACTAAAGTACCTGTTACCGTCATTCTCAATGATTATAACTGTCACCATAGGAATTCAAATTCTGGGGGACGTCAGACAATAAAAGCTCAAACAGGCTATATGCATTATGCATAATATTTCTTGCTTCAATGATTCTTATATGATTTGCGTCTTCTTTTACCCCGTCCTTGTTATGTTTGTCTTCTTTTTATGTAAACCTATGATTAACATAGTGTAAGCATAGAATAGAAGTTATTTATAGCAACAGTTTCTTACTAGTATTATACATTTCATACAGGTTGCTTGGATGGAGGTCAGTCAGTTAAGCCCGTCATGTGTTTGGTGTTAACCTTATACCCGTTAGCTTTGAACTCGATGTTGTGTCGAACCCTTATATCATGTACAGTGTATTTTTTCTTACTTGTGTTATTTGGTAAACAAAGATGGTAGGTACGAAAAACGAGGTATCCCTTAAGTCACAGACTTTAAGGCTGATTTTACGGTAAAAAGTTGGGATCACGCGTCAACATCCCAGGTTTATACGGTAAAAAACAAATGCAATTTAAAACTGCCATGTTATCCCAAAATTATACACTACGATAGTGTATTGTACTGATTATAGCTGTGTAATACATTTTCTGACAAAAAATTATAGTACGCCATATTTGTTTACCAAATGAAACAAGACGAAAGATACAATTTACTTGCATGATTTCAGCAGAATATTCGTTAAACCTGTCAGATGTATATTTTAGCCATATTATTATGTGTTGCATGTCATTTCCTTAGGATGTTTCATGTTATTGTTTTTTTATTTCATGTGCGACCCGCGTGTAATCTTCTCATTTAGGATTTCGCAACTTGTATGAATGGCCAAATTAAATTAATATTCATAGTTTCGGGTCAGGCCTTCCGGGTTCCAGGCGTCCTGGGGTAGTATTATGAAGTGTTAACGCCATCATTATTCCATTGCGAAAACGGGATGGTGCTATCGGCCTTGTCTAGCTCCGTCTCTTTTTCACACTGGAAAAATGGTGACAATAATACGTCATAATATGGCACCTGGTCAGTTTGTTTATAGCACAGCTTGCTTTGGAATTTTTTCCATTATCATCAGTCTACAGCATTCCACTGTTTGCACATTGGTCTTTCTAAGATTCTACGAAGGTTTCCAAACGCTGCCCAGCCCAGCTGAATTCTTCTCTTGGCTTCCCTCCCAAAGCTGTCCTTACCAAACTGTAGACTTTGCCCCCGTACAACCTCGAGAGCACCGCCACTGGCAGCAATCGGTCCCGGAGTGCGACCGTCCAGCAACTGCTGCAAGTCATGCTGCGATTCAGCCAGTATGACGATGTCATCTGCAAATCTCAAGTGTTAGATGTAGTTGCCGTTGATGTTAATGCCTTGTTCAGTGTCTTAAACACATCCTCCAATGCGATAGAGTACAATTTCGGGGAAATTATGTCCCCATGTCTCATCTCTCGACGCAGGAGGATAAGTTCAGTTCGCTGGTCCTGAGTTGGTCATGGTTGCGTTTTCATAGAGACATCTCAGCACTTGGACGTATCGCCAGTCGACTTGGCAGTCGCTGCAGAGAATCCAAAAAACAGACACGGTCTCTATAGAGTCTAAAGCCTTCTCATAGTCCAAAAACGTAAGACATAGGGGCCGACTTCTGTACAATTTGCCGCACTGTGTGGTGTTGTATCCTCCTCGAAATCCGGCCTTCTCCGGTGGCTGAAACTCGTCGAGTCTTCGCGCTATACGATTCGTGACGACTCTTGAAAACAAATTATATAAAACTACCCGATTCCCCGAAATTCGGACGGCCCTGACCCTAATAAGTAAGGCTCAAAACAATCTAATGTCATGTTTTTTTTTTCATTTATAATAATATTAATCGGTCGTTACTAGCAATCCTGGTTACCCCTTAATTTTTGACTCCAGTGTAATGTTGTAGTTTCTATTCTTAATTACTTCTAAAAGTAAACTGAGATACTCTTCAAAGATTGTGAATTCAGATTATTTAACACCTGGGTATCGGTTGCGCGCGGATGTTATAAATATTCATGTTTGATGGAGTACAGTGTTAGTTTTCGAGTGTTGTTTGTGTGTATAAGATTGCCAGGCAAAAAGATACCTTATTGCCAATTGTACAAAATTTTTACAACACCCATACATTGATCTCACTTTCTCATTTTTGTCGAGGGAACATAATGATTGAAATAAAAACTTTTTAATTAGAAGTTGGTCCTGGATCTCCTCTCCTGGAAACCTTAAAAATTACTTGAACTTGTACTACAGACTACACATTCTTCAAGGTCTAAAACCGTGGACATACACAAATTAAACATCGTAAAATGACTACCACAAATAATTTATAGAAAAAACTATACTTACTACATTTTTACACACTACATTTTTTCCCAATATTTCGAGTAGGCAGTGGAAATAAACAGTCGTCGAGCCTTCTGCGAGAGCAACATCGGCGGATGGGACTACCTTCGCAACATGGTGCAGCTTCCGTTCTACCTGCAGAACTCAGCACTGCGCAGGGTCAAGGCTGCTCAGCAAACCGCTTCGAGAAGAATGCAGGTCATCACCGCCGATGACTTCTCTACGTCACTGCAGAGATCCGTGAGTGTTTAAGATTGTTTAACTTGTTTTAAAACCGCTTTTGTGGTATGCTTGCATTTTTTCTAATCCGTTGGATATAATAGATAGCAACTACCAAGTACATTTTACTTTACTAAATACGAAAAAATCCAATGCATTTTAATAAAGTTGAAATTGTGCAGAAACCCCACAGTCAAAGAGTGCCTCAGAATTTTGTAATTAAGGGGAAATTCAATAATTTCTTGCCCCTCTTATTTATTATTTTCAATAGCATTGTAGGTAGTATTGAAAAACGAAATTGCTAAAGATTTAGAGAAGAATTTGAAGATAAATATCTCCATAGAACTTTTCATAAATCAATAACCTATCCAGCTAAAAATCTGCTGCAAAGGCAAGGAGAAATATTAGGGGTTGATGGCCAACCTGCAGTCATTGGAGAGACAATAGAATGAGAAGTAGATGAAGAACTAACTTAAATTAATTTATATTCAGGTATCAGCCCGCCGCTTATCTTCAACATCAGAACTGATGTCGAGTCAGGAACGCATCAAAGGCCAAGCGGCCCGCGAGCGTCGCCTGCGCCCGTCGGAGTCGGTCGCGTCGTCCGTCGCGTCCAACCTGCACCGCGGGGCGGGCGGGCCGGGCGCGGGCGCTGCGGATCTCAACAGGGTGCTGCTGACTGATGATTACTTCAGTGATGTCAATCCTAGGAGCATGAGGAGGCTCATGAATGTGCTTTATGTTACTGGTGAGTGTTTTATTTGGTCGTCTTTCTCGTTTAAATTATGTTAGCTAAAGCTATGTAAAAAACAAAACTCATCCTCGACGTAAACCACACACTTCTTCCTCTCAGGTCGTCTTCTAAAGGCATTCCAAATCGAGTTCAACTGGTACCAGTTGGCTTCGTGGGTGAACTTGACGGAACAGTGGCCGTTCCGCACGTCCTGGATCATCTACCACCACGAGACCTATGAGGAGCACATCGATGACTGCACTTCGCTCAAGCATATCTATGACAAGTGAGAGCCTTTTATTGATTTGTGATAAATTAGTGTGTGAAAATTGTTTTTTATCGTCATTTACTTGAAAATCAATAGGGTTGTTACATACCGTACTTCTGCAGACATTTGCGGATGACCACAAAAGTGGTTCACCGCCAGTGTTTGCGTTGGTACGTATGGTAGATATGAAGAAAAACTTTCAAAACTTTATCACTGCGGTCGCTTTTAAATCACGACTTCGCAGTTCAACCGTAATCATCACCTTCGTTGATTAAAACCGTAGACATAAACATGATTGTTGTTTGTAAAGTTTTGTTGTGTTTTACTTCATTCAACTACATGAATGTCGCAATCATTTGGTTGGTTATTACATTGTGGTGGCATCTACATCGCCACATGCGAACTACGTAACACACTGTCGTTACGGAAAATCCTGCATCGCGCAAGCAGAGTTTACCGCGCGACTAGCATATACACAAAGTCCCGACATCAATCGTCGGGCAGTCGCCTTCCTCACTTTTCTATGGAGGCTGAGTGAATTTCACACCCTGTTCCTCATACCTCTAAAACGACTTCAATGTTCTTGTAATCAGAGTAAAACCTCTAATGAGCGGTCTTCGCGAGGCGAGCACGCTGATGGAGCTGGACCGAGATGAGCGCAAACTGGAAGTGTTCCTGAGTTTCCACCGCGCCACGCTCACGGCCGCAGATCTCAAGATATTCCTGCCTTTCACCATCAACCTCGACCCTTACATCAAGAAGCTTATTAAAGGTTAGTGTAGAAGGTAGTATCACAGTTGAATGTTAGAAAAAACGATGATCTTCGTTATTAAATATAGTTTTCCTAAGTAATAGTCTGCTCAGTGCCGTAGCTTCATGCTGCATTCAATGGTATTATGTGTCCTAACTTGATAAAGGAAAGGATATGATAACTGACGAAGGTATAAAAGACTTGACTGTACATTTACCCAAGTTCGAAAGAACCATTTTTCCCTAACAAGTTTGTTTGACCACAGAGGAACAACTGCAAAGTGGAGTGGACGAAGACACGGGTGCGAGTGGTGCTGCCGGTATGATGTGGGGCCAACCGCAGTCAAGACAACCACACTCCAAACTGTTCCCCAGGAAACACGTAAGAATCTCATTTACTTATCATCGTCGGTAGCCTCGTACCACCAAACTGCTGAGTAAAGGCCATTTACTACAGTTACTAGAATATTTTTCAGATTGAATGGTGTGAAGCAGCGTTTAAATCTATCTATACATATAATAAAATCGTAAACAGTCCGTGTCTGTACATTCAAGATTTTTGCAAAAACAGTTGGAAGCCGCGAGAAATAAGTAGAAAGTAAAAAAACATTTTTTGAAATTTTTGTCTGTTTGTTTGTTCGTTTGTGAGCGCATCACGTAAAAGCCACTTATTGGATTCAATATTAAATAACTGAAAAATAAGAAGCTTGATTGTGAGTAACATTTAGTCTTTATTTCACCAAAATCGACCTGCAGAATCAAAAGATATATGGATTTAACACATGAATTTTTTGATAATCCACCGGAAAAGTCGGATTTCACCCGGGTGACGCCGGGCACGAGCAGCTAGTTATAAGTAAATTTAAAAAAAAAAATTAACCCTCCACACAAAGTCAAATCATTTATTTCAAATAGGCACATAAAGGGCACTTTTGAACGTCATAAGTAGTGTCCTTCGTCTTTGATTATAAGATAGTAGGTACATAATTAGCATCAGTTGGTAATATTTCTGAGGAAAGCAATAAATTCTTGAAAACATATTTAAAAAAGTAATTTGGTATACAGGGTGTTAGGGTGAACACCGTTATCCTTGCAACCACTGGTTTGGTTTCATTTATAGAACGTAAAATCAATGGAAAATTACAACTTTTTTTTTCTTTATTTTAAATCTACATTTTACCACTAGAGACGCAAGTTCGTTGCCCTATGTGCTAGGGCAACGAACTTGCGTCTCAACATGGGCGGGGGGTGCGGGATGTGACCTGACTGACCGCGAGCACCACCTCTCCCTCAGTCAGTCAGCTGCTTCGCTAGAGAGCACGGCGTCGGATAGAAACTTTTTAAAATATTTTAATGAAAATAACGTTTTTTTTTTTTGTGTTCGGTCATTTATCTACCCATGGTTTGAATGACAAGAGTGTTTACCCTTACAGCCTGTATTATATTTTCAGTAGTAACCTAACTTCAGTCAAATTAAAATTACAATAGAGAGTGATTCGACTGATAATTATAGTTCAGTTCAGCTCATAACGCGTGCTCTCCATTATTTTAGGGTTCTATTTGTGAACCATAAATATAAAATCTCCTACCGCGTGCTATTTTAGTCTACGTATCATTTAAAGCGAGGCCGATATCAGCTATATTTACATATCACGTAATTATTTATTTTACCACGTGCCGACTGAAGTGATTTGTTGAAAATGTTTATAGATTAACCTTGTAATCAAACTACCTTGCATTAAAACAAATGGAATTTTTTTTTGGAAATGGAAAAATTGGTAATGTTTGGAGATTATCCTTGGAGAATTATTGCTTTGAAGCTACCTTTCGGTAAAAAAAATGTTTTTTCTTAGGAAATGGCTACTTTTTATAGCATAAACATAAACATTCGTCATTATTCCTGAAAACATTTGATTTGGGTTAAAATACCTCTATTTCAGTAAACATTACAACATATTACGTTTAGTAAATCACGCAATTCCGAAAAAAATATTTATTTGAGGATTACCAACGAGATACATAACAATTATCTTTTACAATAATAAAACTAGTTAAATAAACATTATCCTGTAATGCACACTCAATTACAGGTAACTGTCAGCTTACACTGCTTAGTTTACGTGCCTTCATGATGTTTGTGATCTAACCAGGAATCACTGATTACCTTAAATAATGATTACAATTTCAGGCTTTGGACAGCTAGAAATAATAAGGCTATTAAAGCAATATTAAATTAGGGCATTTTTTTTACCCTTTTTTTTCACCACTCCAGCGTTCATCCCCGCCAACACAACCAACAGCAGCTGGTCCCGTCCCCCCACAACAGATGTGGGTAGGCTGGGCCAACACCGGCAGCGGGTTCGTGCCGCAAGCCATCAACCCGCAAAACTTCCCGCAACCGCAGTTCCAACCGCAACAACAACAACAGCAGCAGCCGACGCTGAACCCCTTCCACATGCTTAGGACTGCCTTCCCTGCTATGGTATGTTGGTTTTTTATACGTCACATTTTTACATTGGTACAAAGAAACGCATTATGTATTAGTTATGTACGCTCGTAGAACAAAAAGATTGCGTAATTTTCCATACATCCTGTGACATTTTCGGACTGTAATTTTTATTCTAATGTCAATGTCGAAAAAAAAAATATGATTCTTGTACTGCAAGTAAAAATTGATGTGAATCAGTGATCCAATCTTTAAGTGTCTTTAGCACTGCTTAACTTAACGTAGTGGGATTCTTCAAGCATGCGTATCGTATAGCATCACATCGCATTTCAGTGTGTAAAGCAGTATTGACGCAAATGACGAAATCCAAACGGGCACCCGGCTTGATATTAATAAGATTTTTTTTTAATAACCTGCCCCAAGTGTGCCCGATCGGATTTCTCATTCTTGAAAAATGGCGAACTTCCATACAAACTTTCATCCCCCTATTTAATCCCTTTTGGGGACAAATTTTCAAAAACCTTTAAGGTTTTTGAAAATTTGTATATGGAACACTTGAGCAAAATTTCATGCTTCTAGTCTAGACCCTTCGATTTTAGCTGTGCGTCGTCTGTCAGTGAATTTAAATTTTTTACTTTTACTTTCACTGACAGATTTTTTTGATCGGTGCCTTAGTTAAAGATTTCCTAATTTAATAGACTATTCAGTGACATCGATCGTTAGTGGTGGATATTTGGACCAAGTCCCATACAATTTTGCCTTTTTGACATAATTAATTACTTTTTTTCCGAAAAATATAATTTAGTCGTATATTCCAGACGGACGTGCCGAACATCCGCCTGTCCACGCTGAGCGTGGAGCGCGTGTGCGGCACCGTGCGCGACGCGCTGGGCGCGGGCGGCCCGCGCGCCGCGCTCGCGCTGCAGCGGCACAACGTGTGCGGCCTGGTGCTGGCCGTGTGCCGTCTGCAGGACCTCGAGCCCGTACGTGTGACTCTAAGGCGGCGTCCTAATAGGGAATATGCATGTGATTCAAATATGGGTCAAATATTTTTTTTTATAAACTTTCTTACTTCAGAATTATGCCTCCATCAATATTTTTGAATAAAATTTATTTTTGAGCGAGAAATTAATTTTTAAAAAGTCCCAAATAACTGTAGGTAATTCAAATACTTGAAAAGGCTAAGAGCGGATGTGACGTAACATCCGGGACAACAATCAAAATGTCAATGTCAAGTCAATCAACAAGTGTCAAGTCAATGTCAAACGCTCATAGAAAAAAGAGTGTTTGACGTTGACTTGACAGTTGCTTGTCTGTTTTCACAGACGGTGACGTCACCACATCAAGCGCGCCAAATGGAGGGCGTTTAAATAGCCCGGATCGGTTGGATATTTTTAAACATTTTTTTAACAACTTTAAATTGCTTTTCTGCCGTCGATTTTTTTTTAACCATTATTTGACGATGTAAACTATCGAATAAAAAGATTAAAAAAATACATGCATATTCCCTATTGGGAGCAATCGTACGATGGCGCGATGCGTTTTTCATCGCACGATCAAAGTGGTCGTGCGATGACCTAACAGGTGTCCTAATAGATCGCGTGATGTCCATCGTGTGATGCCATCGCGCGTCGACGCATCGCGTAGGTAACCGATTAGGACACTCAAAAGAGATCCGTTGCTTTGATTACATGATCGCACGATCAAACGCATCTTACGATCGTTATTAAGCATTTCATGTGCTCGCACGATTACTTGCGTTGTTCAAATAGGACACTCTGATGAAATCTTTATGTTTAAACTCAACGCACGACGAGAACGCATCGTGTCATCGTGCGATCTTCGCCAAATAGTACGACGCCTAAGTGTGACTCTAATAGATACAGCGTATCTTAACATCACTCATTAAAGCATTTTTTAACGGTTTTTGCAAGTTTAACCAGTACAACCTACAACAAATTGCAAAAAACATAAGAAAATTTGAAATTTCGTAGGCTACCTTGCAAATCCCTTTAACACCACCATTTGATTTAACAGGCCTGACACTGGCCAATAGATTCCTGGACCCTCAAGGCCTGAAGTCGGGAAAAGATAGTTAAGGAAATTGACCATCACCATAAATTAGTCATGCTTCAAAACATAACTATGTACCTACGTGGAAAACGAAAAAGCTTACTGTTTATACCATCTATGCGACGTAGTCTTTTTGTGCGCCGCAAACAGGGTCGCAGAAAAAGATTTTCATCTACCCCAAACTGCTGCATACGTAAATCAAGTATGAACGTTCTTATTATTTTCTTATAGGTTCTAGAATTGCCTTTTGGTGACTGGGAACTTTTCAAGCTCCTCATCGTTAATCTCCGCGAGCTGGAAGCGAACATGCCGTCCACTGTACCAGCCGTTGCAGGTGAGAAACTGTTATTTTATTACATCTTAGAATAAGACCATACGATTTCAGATCAGTAAATATTTCTATTGGTTCCAATAGTTACCCTTTAGTCTGTTGTTTAAATGCCTGTTTTTATGTGTATGAAATAACTTTTCTATTATCCGCAGTATTATCAGAAAAATCGACTGACTCGGAAGAGAGAGAAACAGCTAAACCACGACACACATTGGAAACCCAACGCAGCCGGCCTTCGAATGTTGAGAAACAGGTAAACAAACTTCCTATTTACATAGCTAATGCCCTTATTTGCAGCTAAGATACCAATGCTAAGCAAAACATTATCATGTAGTTTTGTGTATTTAAAGAAGACAGAAAAGAGTAAATATGAAACGTAGTTTTTTTTTTTTTTAAATATTTAAAATTTGAGCAATTGACCACAAACAAGATAACTTCTATGCTAAGAAACTTTTTTGACTAGTTTCCAAACTAGCAAAATATTAATAACTCGTATGTTTTACAGCCATACGCGGAGTATCAGGTGATTATTAGAGTAACATAAACACACGTAGAATTCATGTAGAGCACGATAATTGGGAAAATGAATAATTTCCCGACCTAGTGTTTCCATCTGTCACTAGAATCTACATCGATAGATCGAAACACTAGGTCGGTAGAGGATCTACATTATAGATCTTATATCCCCCTTATTCATAAACGTTGCTTAAAGTTAAGTAAAATGAGCGTCTGCTTAACCATACTTTTTGACGTTTAAGCGTTTCTTAACTTTATGTAACGTTCATAAATACCCGAGGGTAAATGTTTATTCCTACAGTAAAAACAATGTTATTTTTACAGTGTCTTTTTCTACATGCCTTATTTTGTAAACAAACAATGTCGAACATTCACGAACGGTAAAGGCGGACGGTAAAGCATCGAATTAATCATTAACACATTAATTTTCGAAATATCGAAATCTCGGTACACGATGTTTGTTTACGAAATAAGACGAGTAAACAAAATTACACTTTGAATAGCATTTCAGACAACTTGTGCTATTTAGTTGTGTCCTTACTCAGTATGGTAACGGCTCCTACTTCTAAGCGCTTAGTTTTATTTTATTTTTTATTAATGTTCAATATGGTGAATGGGAATGTTTAGTTAAGAATGTTGTTGCTTCAGTTTTATATATATGTGATCGGTATTTGTTTTGTCTGCCTAAATTATTTAAAGTCCAGGAAACAGACAGAACTATTTACAACACAATCGTCCTGTGAGATACTGGAATCATGGGAAAAGGTTAAATGTTTTTCCGTTGGGTTATCTCATTGGGTTTATGTATTCAAATTTTAACCATCCATTAAATCACCTGGTTTCTGAAAGGCCACCCAATAATTTGTTCCTGTTAATTACTGTTACGCTGACTGAAATAACAGCCAATCAGATTTGATTGGCTGTTATTTCAGTCAGCATAAAAATTAGCTGACAGCTAATTTTGATTTTGCTTATCAAAATTAGCTGACAAATAGTTTTGTAATGGGGCATATTCTCGTGGTTTCGTGGTAAGAGATTTATCATAAGGCTACCTACCGCACATTGGATAAGAAAATGTATAGGAGTAAAGTCTCGATGCTCGTCATGCAAATAGAGTGCACATACTACGTGAATTTTCTACGCATGACAAAGTAAAATATACAAGTTAAGAGTGATGTGGAACTATAATATGCACTACCAACAACAGTTTGCTAGCTCCCATAATGCTTGGCGACACGATATCTCTCGTGCTCGTACAATATTCGCCTTAAGGTGCTCCGTCACTGAGAGCATTATCCTGTAATGTAACGTTACAGATTCGATTTTGATCATTACGTTAAAATACTGCCGGCTTACTGACGAGCATTCGCTTCTAATGTAACATTGATATTATAAGTTGTATCAAAATATTACAAACATTGGCGCAGTGTAATGCTCGGTTCTCCTCATTCACTGATGAATTCTCGACTCTGTAACGTTACATTATGAATATGAATGCTCCCGGTGAGGGAGCACCTTTAAAATTAGATGTCACAATAAGTTACTGCACCATACTGCACCTTATCAGTCAATCTATTCTTTTAAAATCTCACTGAAAATTTATGTGAAGTGAGCTATCATTCCACATGTTAGGGATTGTCACTATTGACAGTTCACTTCACCTAAGCTTTCACCTCAGAACTAGTTATTGTTCTGAGGTTTTTACACTGAGATTTTTACAGAATAGACCGGCTACTAATCTGGGGCGAAATTTGTTTCTCATTTTCAAAGTGGTATCATTAAAACAATAATTGGCGCAGGTAACACTGGAGGAGCAGATGATCTGCGGCGCGCTTCAGACGCTAAACGAGGAGGCGCTGGAGGACGTGCTGCAGTCGGAGCCGCCCTCCCACCCAGGTGAGCCCCTCCGCACCATCCGCGAGTACCCGCCCCCCTCGCCGCCCGCCCCACCCCCTCCCGGCGACGAGCCCGAGCCGCGCCCAGACCACGTCGTCCTCAACGTCACGGATGATGTATTCATGTAAACTAAACACATACTGCTGCTATGCTTGATATGAAGCAGATTCTTATCTGGCCATACGATAGATCGATGATAAGCATCACGTATGTGAAGAATAATTTACGCTGCATTCATTTAAGATTTCATGTGGTGCGAAACGAATGCTTATTATTCTTCAAAGCATACTTGCTGCAAGGGCATTTAAATGTGTGCCAAAATAATGATAATTATTTATATGCAATCTTAATTTTCCAAATGATCTACTTAATTATATTACTGTACTAGCAAAATATTTAAGCCTGGGCAACAATTGCTTTGCATACACGGCTTTCATAATATATTTTAAGCATGATTTGCTTTGTTACTCTAAAATTGATATTTAATATATTATACTGTAACACATGGAACCTATAAAAGACATTTTTGTGTTGTGATTTTAGAAATAGACTGCCCGTAAGCTATTCTAAATCGAATAAGAAATATGCATCTATACAATTTTTTTGTTTTTCTTTGTTGTAAGTAGGTACTTACTATATAAAAAGATGCATATTTTCTATTAAAAATGTATTATTATTAGTAAAGATATTAGTTTAATTTTAAATCAATGTATTTGGATATTAATTTATTTATTTGTTTGTAATTTGCTAATGTATTAACTTTTAGCACCATACTTAATTTATACTATTTGTCAGTTATTCAAAATTATACTTCTTTTTGTGTTCCTTAGCAAGCTTTCTTGTATTTTGGAATATATGAGTACAATTGCTATACATATCACAATATATTTCTTCAATGCACTAATTATAGAAAAGATCCATGATGCTCGCGTTATGTAAACTGATATCACATTACAATTCGACACTAGCGAGTTGCACAATTTGGACAAATAGTATAATTAGGTACGTACACTCAACGTACGCTACGCAAGAGCCAATATATTGTTTGTTAGTCGAAATTGGTTATTATTTGATAATGCATTCCAACACCATGTTGCCATTTTATTTTAGCAATGTAGTTGTGCCCTGTTTTACTTTACTTTATTCATTGTAATATATTCCATACGTTTAAGCTGCACGCATATTTTAGAATCAAGTGACCATAATAATTGTTTGATTTTAATATGTGTTAGAATTAAACATATCGAGTGCCATCAATATTATGTTCTTTTTAAAGTGCATACCAGAAATCCAGTTAATTTTTTAAATGTTTACAATTTAAACTGTACCCTATTGATGGTTAAAAACTTATGTTCAATAAACAATTTCAAGATTCCACAGATTCATTAATCACAATACTTTTATTGTACTAAAATGATTTTATAAATCTGAAATCTTTAATTATCTCTATCTAAATATTTTTAAGATGATTGTTGTCATTTATAACATATCTTTAGCCTAGGAGTCTTTAGACAATTACTAGGTAGATAGGATTTTAACATTCTAATATTAATTGTAATTGTAGAATGTTTCGATTGTGATATTAAAATTGGGTCATGAGCTGTCCTTATAGCTACTGTACTACTTTAGACCTGTTGTATCATTCCTTCGATTAGGTAAACGTTTCCACTATTTACGGAGTAATAAATATACAATAGTTACAGATGGTAGTTTGATTTTGGCCCTTCGTTATTCTCTTATAGGCACCTCCGCGAGCGACCCGAAACGGATCTGACCGGTCCGCACCGTGAGCACTGAGCAGGTACTCCCAGCGCACCGCACCGATCACCTCCCTCTACTCGCCTCCCTCCCGTGCCCTTCTCCTGAGCCTGGAGTTTTTTGTAACTTTTGTCTTCTCCGGCTTAATACATCAGAGCGTCTATTTCAGATGAGGAGAGCACGCTACAACTGCGTCTTCCGAGCGGCTCCCTGTGCGGCTCGCCGGCCGGCAGCCCGCGCGCGCTGCGCCGCGACCCGTCCATCCTCAAGAGCGCCGGCAGCTTCCGGCGCCGCGACCCGCCCGCCGTCACCTTCAACGTGGAGAACGAGCAGGACTCCGACGACGACGGACAGATCACGTTCAGCGCGCGCCCGCGACACACCACACGCGTGCAGGACGAGCGCCGCGCCCCGCCCGCGCCGCGCTCGCGCCCCTCCTCGCTGCTGGTGGAAGACGCGCCCGTCGCCGGCCTGCAGGCGCGCTCGCTGTCCGTCGACGACTCCAAGTGCACCGGCTCGCCCGTCGTGGACCTCAAGCTGCGCGGTCTGCGCCGGACCGCCGAGATCCTGCGCAAGGTCAGCTCCGCGGAGCGCCTGACGCGCCTCAGAGACAAGATCATGTCGCGCGGCAGCGGCTCGCGAGAGCGCAGCCCGCCGCGCGACGAGCACAGCGACGACGAGTCCGCGCCGCTCGTGTCGCCGGGCGGCGCGCCGGGCCAGGCGCCCGCGCCGCCCGGCTCGCCCGGCCCGCCGTCCGAGGCGTCGACCCTGGGGGGCGCGGCAGACGGCAGCGCGGACATGTCGCCGCGCTCCGACGTGACGGAGCTGGAGTCGCCGCGGGACGTGGGCTCGGCGTTCGACCTGCTGCCGGGCGACAAGGGCGCGGAGCGGAACGCGCGGGCGGCGCGGCTGCAGCGCTCGGACAGCTGCGCGTCGCTGGGCAACATGGTGGAGCCCTACAACATGCGTCTGCTGGCGCACGGCACGGTGGACAGTGCGCGCGCGCTGTGGCGCCAGGACGCGCTGGACGCGGGCCCGCCGTGGCCGTGGGACGAGCCCGACTCGGCGGTGTGACGCGCCGACGCGGAGCGACACCTTTACTTTTATACGCAAGCCGTTACTCATTCGACGGAGCGGCCGCCTGCTGCGGTGCGATGCGGCGTCAGTGACGATTAGGGTGTGATATTATTTAGTCGAGAACGGAACCGCTGAGCCTTTATTTCCAGTAGGAAGCTATATTTTTGTTCTCGGCGTAATTAAATCGTAGCTAGAAATCAATTCGGCAGGACGATGGAAAACAAATTCAGGCGAATTATTATAGTATTCTTAATGATGACGCAAAATGAAGACCATTTTAATTTGACAGAATTATATTGCATTTATGTAATTATTGACCCAGTATTGTGATAATATATCCTTAAGTGTATCAATTATTTGTTCCTAATGAACGATTTGTAGTTATAATTTTTATAACACACGTCATCTCTGTGATTTCTGTTAACCACGTCTGCAGAATGTTAAATAAAACAAAGAGTCGCTATTGAAGTTATTTACCTTTTACATCTACTTTCACAGAACAAAAAGAACTTGCATATGTCACATTTTATAACACTTTATTTGTTTACAATATCAGATATTGGCAAGTAATCACATCATAATAATTTACATTTGTATGTAATTGTTCAGTTGCTCCCTTATATTTGCATAATTTATCAAGTTATAAAATTGGTTTACAACATAGAGAGCAGAGATTTTCTCATATTTTGAACGTTCAAAAACGAATTGAGTACAACATGTTTATTTCGAATATTAATTATTTATTAAAATGTAGTAACTACGTAAACAAATATGTATTAAAGAGATCACAAACTAGGTATATAATCCAGCATCAGCTAGTATCTACAGTTGCCAACATAATATATATACAATAATACACATATTAAACTTACAGATAAACGGAAGCGCAAATAAATGTACCATAAAACAATCTCACAAAATAGCCTCGATAAATATACGCACATTATAAATGTAACAATGAAAACACTGGTCTGTGACGTTTTTATGACCAAACTACAGGAAATACCATTAGTGAGCAGCTTTTTGCAAAAACAATATTTTACTAACACCTAATATCTAATACAAATTAAGTAGGAATGTTCGAGATTAAATAAGAGCACCAATAAATTAAAACAATACAACAGGCCAAAAATATTGAATATATACATTTTACATGGTATAAGAAAAGGAAGTAATAATATTGCAAGGTGTTCCAGTGTTTAGAGAATAATTTTCGATGTACGCTATTACCATTGTAGTTTTTAAATTGCAAATCTACTGGAAGTACACAACTATGGACTCCCACCACAAATGTACGGGATATTAACCATTATCACAAATCTAATATAACTTATTAGTATCCCAAATGAAGTGTGATAATACTTTTAGCTATGTAGAACAGTTTTTATTTACATTACATTTAAATATTATGATTACTATCATCCTCTGACTCGTCGTAAAAAAGTTCTATGGAGCCAACTAGAAAGATTCAATGACATTATATAACAAAATTCTAAATCAATCGTGATGACTAAATGACCTGTATTTTATTGAGACTGATGGTGTTGTCGTCGATGGACTTGTCGGGAGGCTCCGGGGTGACGGGGCGCAACTGCGTTCGGTTGTCTCGGTCGAGCTCTTCGGCGGCGTCTTCAGCGTCGGAGCCAGGCGAGTCGTCGGGCATGTGCGCCATGTCGGTGTCGACCATGTCGGCCTCGTCGGCCAGGTCGGGCGCGCCGGGCGCGGGCGCCGTGAGCGCGCTCCACCAGCCCGACAGCGCGCCGCGCGCCTGCGACAGCGCGCCGCCGACGGCTCGCGACGTGGTGGCCACAGCGCGCCCCGTACTCGCCACGGCTGCTGTCACCTTCCTACCGCCCTCCGTCGTAGACATCGTGCTGCAGAAACAAAATCACATTTGTACCAAACATAATTATATGTAATTCTACACAATAACAATGATACTGCTAAAATATTTAACTTACTGAGCAAACTTTAACTTCATATCCGCCACAGATAGCTGTCCTGAGAATGGGTGCATGGGCATAAGATTTATAAAAGATTCTATTTCTCCATTATTTGTAGATTGTAACCACTGTTGATAAGCAGGAGTTGACTTAAAAGCAGTCATAAATTGAGAATTGTAGGAATCTATCTCTCGACTGCCCTCTGTAAAGAAACAGCCAAAGCTTTTATTAGTGAGCATTCACAAAACAGAAATATATCGTAGTTTTAATAAGTTAGTCATTAAAGTTAATAAGTCATAATTACCTGGTAACAAAGATGTCCTTAACAGATAAATTAAGTAACTCGCGAACTGTTCTCTTATCCACGCATCGCCTTGAGTCGGACCGTGGCGCACGACGTGATCAGCAAACCGAAGATCCTCCGTGCCGAGAGCTAATTGCCTTCGAAGCACCATATCAGATGTCTCTATCCTCATTTCATTCAACTCTACCAAAACATCAAACAGTTGCCGTTTCTGTTTGAAGAGGACATTTGATGCACCAACTACAAAGCCTTGAACAGCAGGGTCAGATAAAAGATCGAGATACTGCAAAGATAAGTAAGGTAAACAGAGGTATCCTTCCTCAAACAATGGCAGAGGAAATCCACATTCAGTTTGATCTATCTGCCCAGTGAGATTGTGCAAGCCATCAACACTCATGTCTCTGGCCATAGTTGGGCTCTGTTGTGCTTCAGTAACACTTTTCTGTGGCTTATATTTCTCTCCAATACTGTGGCATTTTTCTCTAGCCCCTGACAGGTCTGTCCTATCAACCACATCACCAAGTAAAGTCTCATCAAAACTTTGTCGGCTTACATGATCTTTTTCCTCTAAAAGGTTTCCAGTCTCTTTTGGGGAAAGTTCTTCAATCTGAAGTGAACCATTGTGTAATTGGCCTAAGGGCTCTTGTGCGATTTCGGCAGTAGTACAATCAGGTTCTAATTGCAATTTATTATCAATGACTGCAGCAGGAATTGGAGATAGTGGCCTGGAAAGTCTGAAATAGCAAAAGCATAAGATAAAATATGTAAATAGGTATTATAGCAGAATCCCATTTAAAGACATATTATTTGTAAATTATCGTCATTAGCAGTTCTAAGAAATACTGTGGCTAAAGTATTTTTCTCCTAAAACAATAAATATTTTGAGCTCAAAATTTGGATTCAGCTAAGTTTATCATGTAATGTGAAATTACATTTAATAACTTACACAACATTTGCTGCACGTAAAAGTCCAGTTTCTAAACAGTGTGGTAGTAATGACACCAGAGTCAACAAAGCGGTTGACAGGGGACCAGCTGGTGACCCATAGATAAGAACTTTACGCCGCAACAACATAAGTTTAAACAGCAACAAAGCTTTATGCCTCCAGTTTTCCACTAATCTCTGGACTGATAAACCTGAAAATAAAATTGTACCAATTAGAACATACACTTTATCAGAAAGACACTACTATCCAATGTCAAAAAAAAACTAATAAAACTGGTCTCTAGTAGATATATAATGACATAAGTCATTTTTATAAGACCCTTCATCAATTTACTTTGTAATAACATCTGATAAATAACTGTATCTAGGTAGGAGCCTATACCAGTAGACTGGTAATTCAGAAAGTTAACTATGCAGACGGATTCATATCGCTAGCATGTTTCTATGTCATCACAACTACTAATAGTAATTGATAGAACTTTTATTGTGTCAGCCTTGAAGGGAAAGTGATAAAAACCAAAAAGTTGCTTTTTTGCTATATGGAACTTAAAGAATTTGACAAGCTATTCAAGTCCTAATTATTCCCTATGGATTTTACTTTAAATTCAAAATACCTTCAAAAATTTGATCCATCTGCACTGGACAACTATTTAAATGAAGGTATGCATCTTCTAGCAGTTTTGTTTGTGAGAAATCTCCTTGTAGGAACCAGGCTCGTACAACCAGTTCCAGCTTGACAGCCAAGCGGCCAAACAGTGGGGCTCTGCACACTACACACACACTCTTCTGCACTGAGCTCCGAGTCATGTCCTCAGTCTTTTGCACCACTTGCTGTATAAAACATAATTACTCAATTTCGTAAATATTCTGCTTTATAAAAATATTGTACTTTGTTAATTAACATTAGACATAATGTTGTATAAAAGTGATATATATTATTTACAATAATGTTGTTTAAAACATTCAAACAAAGAATAACTTCTAAAGGCAAGTAGCATTAAGTTCTTTAGCTTCTAATTTTTTTTTAAGAGCATAAAGTTTATTCCATAAATAAATTGCAGTAATTTGAGTAATATTAAAAATGAACAGGAATTTAATCTTGTATCAAAAAATAAAATAAAAATATTCAAGTTAAAAAGGAAAATAAAATTTACATTAATTACAAACATGGTAACTTTAATTCTAGCTGTAATATAGACCTGCCTGATCTAGGTTTGTGAAAACCTGTGTTTCAGGCCATCAATTTACATCAAAATTTTAAGAACAAGCACAACAATTTTATTAGATGCTAAATTAAAAAGAAGACATAATATTTTCAATGACTTAAAGAGTAACAATTTTGGTATATTATTTTAAAACTAGATTAAGTGAGATATATTATATTAGTATATTGTATGATTACATCTTATTAGCAGAACTTTAAATATGTGTGACATGTTTGTTAACTATACACAAATAGTCTTACCTCCACAGGAATTTGTCTGAAACATGACACACCATACACAGTGTGAGTTGGTTCTGTGAGTCCAGGCAAATTGAAGAATATTGTGTCAGACAAGTAGTTGTGGGAGCCATCAGGTAAAGCCAAGGCTGGCAAATGTCGCCAAGCAGCTGGCAATTCTGATGGGTGGCCAGGCACTAATTCTGGATAACAATGTTCCACCTACAAGCAGCAGGAATTATAGTAAGAATTTAATATTATTTTTATCTAACCAAATCCGTATTTATTTATTGAAGTACGCAGAGCACACGGCATCCGATACAAACATTACAAGTTCGATAGTTGAGCCAGATTCATTTGTAAGACAATATACAGGCAGTACATTAGTCTTCTTAATAACCCATTACCATAACAAAAACTATCCCGGACTTCTCTTTTTTGAAAAATATAGTATCGATTATTGAAAGTAATGACGCCTACTTACTTGGCACCCTTTCTTGTGGTGGAAACCCACCACAATGATGTTCAGCACTGGTTCGTTTATGACCGACATGATAATTCTATTTCACATTTCAATACGGTTAATGCATACCACTTGATTTAGTTTTATTACTTGCGTTAAACTGGAATACACATGACGTATTTGCTCCTCTGCACCTCACGATTTGACATCATCCATTCTATTAGCCATGACAATGACATTCCGTTCCGTTTTGTTTTTGGTTTTGTGACTGTTTTAGACGTTTCGTTAGGGTGATAAATAAAATATCTCTGTGTGGTGTTACCAGCCTAAATGAACAAGTGTGATGTGTGCTAGGTTCCTAATCCTAATTCAAACTAAGGGCGACTCGGAACATATGGAAAGTCGCTACGCAATAACGAATTCATGGGTCAGCGGGGGTGAAGGGTGGGGTACTGCGCAGCGAGTAAGCCGTTAAGTTTGAATCAAACTGTACACGTCCGCGACTCGCCGCCAGGGTTTTCTTTTCGTAAGTTAAGATTTGCGGGCGTATCCAAAAACGGATTCGATTATAACTGCTTGGTCGATGTCTTGGTTCGTTTTTTTCACTCCAGTGCACGATACTTCTTAACTCTATGCAATACAAAATTACGTGCGGTGGACTCGCCAGTCGCCACGGAGGCCCACTTGTGAGTAATTCTATGACATTACATACTTCACAGATTATACGTTAGAAAAAAAAAACATATAGACGAATTGAGAACCTCCTCCTTTTTGAAGAAGTCGGTTAAAAAACGCAAGGCAATGCGCGCTAGGAGATAGAAGAAACTTTTGCGTAAACTAAAGGGTGAATCAGACAACTAGCAGGTGCGGGTGCTCGGCGAGTCTTCTACTTATTCAATCAGTCCGCTTGTTGTACAGTTAGAGTCTGGCAAACGAAAGTTGAACCTGAAAACACGCGCGAAATTTAAAAAAACAAGACTGTTTATCCTTACACATAGTGCGGGAACACGTGTTGGTAATTGAAACTTAATTTCATTTAAATAAAATAAAAATTCAAGTATCAACACGTCATATCGCATTATGTACAGGATAAACAGTGTTGTTTTTTTAAATTCCGCGGGTTTTTTCCGGATCAACTTTCGTTTGCCAGACTCTACCTACCATTTCTTAAAGGGGTAATAGACGTGCGAGTAAGTACGCCTACTAATGGCTCAGCGAACTTACCCGTGTGTCATGTTAAGTATGCGGACTGAGTAAGTTCGTCGGCGATCCAACAATTAAATTTTGAGCAAGCTTCACATGTATCACTGACGACGAGACGAGTAAGGTCACGAACTTAAAAACCGCGTACTTTACGTACGCACGTCTATCACCCACTTTAGATTTCGAACCCATTCTATGACCCATACGGTCAGTTTTTCTGATATTTTTGCGGCCAGAATGTACTGGTAAAAAAATCAAAATCTCGACGATCGTGCATCATTTTATTTTATTACACCAAGATATCATGGGTATTCTGTAGTAACCGCAATGTGCAGGCTCCTCGACTAGAGACTATATAGAGATGCAACACCAACATCGATAGACAATGCTAGGCTGTACAAAGACACTTTTGCCTCCAAAAGTAAAACAGGTGCTAATTAAAAAAGATGGTTAAAGCATTATGGTTGCAAATTTGACGAAAAAATACACATTTTAGCCATAACTACTAAGTTTATTTTTATCCACAAAGTACTAAAACTGTAATGAATTCAGTTTGTGAATGAGTGTTATAAATCTCTGAAGTGATACTATTTACTCTATATATCTGTGAATAAACTGTTACGTTTGTAATTTTTAAATTATTTGTGTTTTAAATTAGTCGCCATTTTCATACTTGGTGCTGTGAAACTTTTGGATTTGTTATAACTTTAGTGTCGCGTGATAGTGATCACAATAAATAAATAGCGACTGGATTTTTATGTGAACTTTTTGCTGTTATTATATCATGGTTGGACATTGCTTCGCATCTAAGGTTAGAGTTATGCTTTTACGTATTATAATGGGTTATTACCGATTCTGAGTAGGTAAATACGCGTAAATATGGAGAAAGATGAATTATTTCTACTCCTTGTACGTCAATGTGTAAATATTTTTTAACGTGAGATGGCTCATAATTTCGCATTCGTCACTATGACACTATTTTCAGTTTGTTGTTAACAGACACGGCTGTTGAGTTGAGGAATAGTTCAATTTTCGTCTTTGTACATTTATTTTGTGTTCACGTTATAAATATCAAAACTTTACCGCATCTACAGGTAGTAAACTGAATACAAATAACAAACAATAATAGATTAAAATGTGCTCCACATTATTATTACTAAATAAAACGTACTGCATTATAATTATTCATTTTTTCTGAAGTGTCATCTATGTATGACAAAATTTTATTTGATACGACAAAAACATAGAACTCAATAAAATCTTCAAAACATTACTGATTTGATTAGTTATGCAATAATTGCCCTAACCTAAATTACCGTAACATACAAAAGATACATGCCTACTTTATTCAGTGTAACTCATGCTTTATTGAGAATATGTTAAAACTCTGCTATTGTATTGTTATGTCACTTGTGTGTACATTATGGTTATTCTAGATAGGGTGTAGATCATAGTCTTAAACATAACTTAAATTTATCCTTCATTGCAGTTTATAGCATCATGATTACTATATTTATACTGGACTGGGCGATCCCAGTCCAGTCCCAATCCCCATGGGTTGGAACAAGAAAAGAGAGGCCTATGCTCAGCAGTGGGTGAAGTCGGGTTGTAGATGATGATATTTATACTCTCTTCTCGAGCCTTACTTCATTGTTAAGGCAATAGTAAAAAGAAAACAGTTTTCTATATCTTTCCTATCCATATATTCTTAATCAGACGTCCCTTATTATAATATTATACCAGGCATCTGTCCCACTGCAAGCCAAAGGCCTGTTCTGATAAAGAGAAGGCATGAGCATTGATCAGCACACTTGCTCAAGGGGGGTTGGATTTGGTGGGATTTCAGACATAAATATATTAATTATGGGGTTTATTTATAAACATTGCATAAAGTTAAGTAATGTAAGCAACTGTTTAACCATATATTTTTGACATTTGAATGTCACTTAACTTGTATAGACCCCTGGAAGTCTAGGTTTTGTCACAATGTTTTTCCTTCACTGATGTAAGTGATGTCCAAGATAAAATCCTTAGAAAGTATTTTAAGTAAATACAGAAAAAAAAATTATGAAACAGTAATAGTACTAGTATTGTTTTATAATTATACTTTTTTCTAAATAAAAGAAAATAGGGTAGGTACCTAAGTCAAATGATTGTGAATGGAAAATCACTTAGCTTAACTTTCCACTGAGCAAGCCAGTAACCTCTGGTTTCTGAAAGGCTATGTAATCAATTATTAATCTGTTGTCTAATACCATGTCAACATAATTTGACATAATTGATTGATCTTATTTGACTGGCATCAGATTTTTGTGGAATACCAGACCAACCTGTTTAAATTTAGTGAGCACTCTAGACCAGAACTTATTTTAATGTGTTGTGGAGGATCAGAGGATATGATAATATCAATGTCAGAGACTTTCTTTAGCACCAACCTTTTCTGATTTACAGAATTTTTATGTTTGTATTTTTATAGTAAAAAAAGACCCTTAGCAAGGTCCCATTATTGATTGATTATTCCAACTGCAGATGCAATATTATGTCTTTTAATCAGCTGTCCATTCCACCCAATTGCAGATCAGTCTAGTTTATTTTTTCATTCTGTTCCAACGATTTTCCACACGTATATCGCATTTCTTATCAATGATTACGTAACCTGCAAAAGCAAGTTACGTCATTTAAAAACTTCCAAAACCATAAAACAGACTTACAACGTAGTATGAAAACGCCGCGCTACCACAAACAAACCGCGCGGTCACACCATATTGTGCGAAGCGTATGAATGTAAGGGATGGGATGACTAAACAAAAATGCCCTTCTAATTTACCGTTTTTCTATGAAACACATTTTCACTGTCTTTCTCCTTGTTGTAAGTAGATTCATAAGATAGGTATTACCTACCTACAATCGAATCGAAATCAAATAAAAACCAAGTTAGTTTTGGGTCTGTGCTTGTATTCATTCACATTGTTATTCATGGTCTTGATATTTCAACAATTCCTTAGATTAGAGCGAGACCGTTATTCAAAATCGAATCGGCCATCTTTTGTCTCTGGATTTGGAAGTCTACTGTGTGATTACTCTGATGACCTTCAAAACATTACGAATGAGTTAAGTGTTTTGTTAGTGAAGTGTGCACACGCTCCCCAGTCCGATCGTGTTCCATACCTGTGCTATTCCGTTATTCCCTGAGGGCGGCATTATACTCGCCGTTCTTCATGATCCTTTTATACGCCTTAACTTACGGATTAGTTAGACAGAGAGGTGCGATTTGGTCGAAATGTTCATTCGTAAAGTAAACCGTAGGTTTGATATGATAAAATGGAATGCAATCGAGAAATACCGCTCCATGAGTGTCCATTCGCATACTAGCCGCTGCATTATAAGCTGGTAAAAACAAAACTAATGTAGTGGCACTTGAGGAATATAAAAATAAAATGGAATTTTACAACACATGGTTAAGAAGTACTAAGCAAGTGTGACGCATCTTTTTTACACTTTGATAATAGCAAGCAACATATACACATATTTAAACAATGGTTATACTGACGTAGGTTGGTACCTATATTTAGCATATCACAAAAGTATCACATTATGAAGTAGGTAGATATCTGTTTTCTCCACGGTTTAGTTTGTTAAATTTTTTACTTGACCAGAAGGCTTTGAAATAATATTGTATTATTTATCTTTTTTTACAGGATTCGAAGGAGTGCTCGTTAGATCCGCAGGCATGACGGAAAAGGTGTTGCACCCAAGTGAGTCGATTTTTATTAATAGATTCCAAATTCAAATGTAATATAATATTATCTATGCGGGCTTTGGTTTTAATAAATAGGTACTTAACATAAGTGATTTTTTTAGCGCCGCGATTTGATTAATTAGCCAATCGATTACCAGATAGCGCGATTTCTATAATACTGTATCCTTTCTAAAAGTATTTTTTATAGGTAGGTAGATATTTTGTTGTCTACAAGTTGGCACAAGGGGTCACGTGATGGTGACGTCACAGACGAGCAGTCACCAGATCAATAAGGACTCGAGGTCATTCCAGTCTGGGCCGACAAATACGCCACCGCGCCTTTTAGAGATACAGCTTGCCGCAAATTCAATATGTTACCTCTCACCTCTATGCATATTTTTTATTTGCCGAACTTACAGAAGTAGCCTCCCAATTTTTGGATCGCTGCCCACACCTTGGCATGACATAGGAGTTGTATTTATCTCCAATTGATTTTATTCTTTACCAACGCAAATTGTAAAAGACATTCATTGTTAACATTCTACTATCGTATTTATGTGCCACGCCCAGTCCTGCAATTATTCAGCCAATCTTAAGTACCTCATCTGTGCACCGAACTAGCCAGCTAAGAGGGCCTAACGCTATGCCAAATGCGATCGTAAGGTGTCATTCACCTCTAGAACTAAGGAACCACGTACTTGTTAGTGTACTAGCTAGGTATACATAATAGTGTGCATAGGCACTAGTAGCATAGGTATACCGCATACTTAATTCCCTTTCTTAATAAAAACCTTCGTGAAATGTGTATCGTCCTTGTCCACTGCCGTAAAATAAATTGCTTTCGTAATTTAACTCACGAGCTCTGGAACTCGTAAGTGCTTTTATGACAATAATACAGTACCTATTCATTAAGTATTTATAATAACACTGCATCATTGCACATGTGCAAATAAACATAAGCGTTTCTCTAGACTACACACATGAAAGGTCATCATTTCAAGGTTGAAGGCTATAAAACGATTGGAATCAATAAGTATCAAGTATACCGATGTGTCTCTGGTGAGATCGGTCTGTATAGCAGGCAGTTACGTGGTAAGAGGGGCGATGAGGCGGGGGGTGCGGCGCGAGGTGCATGTGCCTTGCATCGGTTGACGCATCGCGGTTGAATCCCCACATAGGACGCGAGGAAGTATGTAAAAAGGTGTATATAAGACGTGGATCGATGCCGGAGCCGACACCCACCTCCTACTGCACATATTGATGATAAAACTAATGACGCAGTTTGTAAATCGAAAATCTTTTCGCATTTCCCTCAGACTGTATTTAGACCTAACGATATAACGTTTACCCAATTAAAGTAGATTTTGTCTAATAAAAGATAAATAATCAAGAAATTAAAAAAATCTGCTAAGTATTCACTGATCAGACCTATTTTTCTATGCAGGATTTGATCTTCTTCAATACTACAAATCAAAATAAGCAGTCAAGAATTTAATTCCAGAGATGCATCTTTGGACATTGAACAAATCTTTAATAACACTACTATAGCCACTAGCCACCCACCGCACATGCGCGATTCGTTGACCTTGACGGCTTGTGACGAGACGAACTAGGTAGACGCGAACTTAATTCTATTCATTTTCATTCCAACTGATTACCAACACTTTCAATTCGTCACAAATCTCACGACTATTATGTACCTACGACATAGTTCAGCAGATAATGGTGCCGATACTCTTGTCACAAATTCTCTAAACTAAACTAAAAATCACTAAAATGTAGTTTATTCCTGTCAAACGACGATTTCCCATTCTGAAAATAGACTAAAGTGACCCAACTTAACTATAATTTAGTTAGACAGCACTAAGATGGCATTGAGTTTTAATTTAGTGAAAATGCTATACTGAATTTGACATTTTAACCAAAATTTTTGTTCTATATCTAAAATCCTCTAACTAACTCTTGACTATTTTTTTTTAGTCATGAGAAAGTCGCAGGCCTCCTTTATGAACCGTATACATAAGTCTGACAATGGAATATTGAAGGCCATATACGAGGTAAATTATTTCTTCGTATATGGCAATTAATATTCCAGCTAAAATAACATCAACTATTGCTTTGTTTTATAATAACTTAAAATTAATTAATTAATTGAATGTAATTGAATGAATTTGAATTTGTAATCTGTTGTAATCTGTTGTGAATTTTATATGGGTGTATTCCTGAATTAAAAATAATTTGATTTTGATTTGATTTTGATTTAATCACGATTAAAAATGTGTGGAATAAAATTAGATCTCATGAACTAAAATTCAAACCAACGCCTCGAATTCAGTTGCAAAACGGTACTGTATCTTTTTTTTATTTTCTTTTGCTTATATCTCGAAAAATGGTGTGTCCTATCGCAAAAATAATGAAAATTTTGACCCCCTTTGGAACCCGCAAATCCGTAATACTCATCATGTTGGCAATTTTTTTTTTGGTTTTCTTCCTAAAAGTGAAAAATTCCATATAAAAATAAGTCGAGACGGCCAAATTGCGCGCCTCTCCAGCTCAAAAAAAATCACGTGGTAGGCAAAGAAGTAGGTACCAAGTGGAGTCGCGATTGTCAAATTCGATTTTATTTGTGTCAAAATAATTTTTAAATTTAGAGATTTTTTTTGGCAGAATAGCTCTAAGATTCTCATAGTAAAAAGTAAGGAATTTTTTGTGATAGTTTAGTTCGGTGTACAAGAGAATCGGCACCAATGTTAACTGTAGGTAATTTATAAGATCCATACATACACTCACGCCTTCGTCCCATGGGGGTAGGCAGAAACTACAGAGCGCCACCTGCTACGATTTTTACATACCTACTTTTGCCTCGTTTACGTTCATACACGCACCTGACTTTTCTGAAGAACATCACCAGTATGGTCACTATTATGTCCTTGTCCTCCTATAGGGTGTCCTCTCCCGGCGTTTCCATTCACATCTGCCTTGTACCTTCTGTTAGTCTCCTTTCATTCATCCTCTCAACATGACCAAACCATCTAAGCATACTCTTATCAATTTTTGTCACTACATCTTCTTTTAAATCGCACCGTTGCCTTATCACATGATTCCTTAGCCTCATTCATAGTCACACACATGCAACGAACGCATTTCCACAGTATTTATTCTACTTTCATGCTTCTTTTGTCACACCCAACATTCACTTCCATACATAAGCGTAGGCACCAGCTCACCATTGTGAATAGCTAGTCGAGCTTTTTTGGACATCAACTGGTTGGTCACAATCGCATGTCCAGTATTCACTTCATTTCCCGCATTTAGTCTCCTTTCCACATTTTCATCAATATTTGAAAGACAGACTCCCCAAATATGAAATACAAACTCACTTGTTCTACATTCTTATTATATAATTTATTTACAATACATCCTTTTCTCTTTCCAAAAATCATGACCTTTGTTTTATTCACATTTTATATTCATCCCTTTCATCTTATACAGTCACCAGTTCACCAAATGCAACTGTTCTGCTGACGATGCATGTAGAACTTGATCATCTCGTAGAGAAGGCATTTGCGAGGTAACTCATTCATCCTCAATCTGCACTCACCCTCCTTTAAAATCTGTCAGACAACGATCCATGTACAAGTTGAACAGCCACGGTGACGCTACACAACATAAGAAATCTTTGTATAGCACTTGAGAAGCTTGTTGTCGAAAGTCTGTCTTCAATGTGACATTTCTCAATCATAAAAGCAAGTGTATTCAATGAAGTCGAGCGAGCCATTTGTAAGTTGTAATTGTGGCAACAACGCTCGAAATTAGCGAACGGCGCGCGCGGCGTCTGCGTTGTTGCCACGTTTACCTTTGCGCGTTTACGATTTTAATTCGCGCTATGAATGTGGCGCTGAGTTGCACCAGCCAAACCTATTCAATCCATTCTAATTTAAATCTCATGTTGTTAACTCGCTCACGCCAACACCGTACGTAACGTATGAAAAGGACAGACTGGACTTTTGCCGACTGCGACCAACACTCAATAGAATTTATGTTATGTATGAGCATCATTGCTTCAAGTACCTACCTATTCGTTGATTGAGATTGTGAAAAACGTTTTCGTATACGTCAATAAAAAGAATAAAAAACCCGAATTTCAAGCATGATCCGAGTTTGGAGATAGTGAAAGTTGGAGCATTTTAGATTTGAACAAATGCTGCTAAGTCACGCGTGCCAACTGCCAAACATTTTCGGTTTCTCCGTTTCCTGAGATTTCAACGGCTTGAACTTCTGCTACAGCTATTTTTTGTTTCTCTTAAAACTATTAGAACATAAGCATGATGATAAAGTGGTAACTCATAATAGGGCCACTGAACTGGGCGCTGCTATACGAGTGAAACCCGGTCCGCTTGAGGTCAACGAACTGTTCATTTTGCTGCATCCGTTGCAAATACTGCGCGGCGCATCGATGCCGCCACCAATTCTGTCGACTGAATACACCACTTTTTCATTTAGCTAAGTAAAAAGTGGTCTGGATTTCAAAGAAAACTGCAACTGAGGTTGGCTTGCCAATAGAAAGTTGTACGCGCGTTATAACCACTGCGTTCTGTTGTTATGACTGTTATGATTACTGTTGTTATTGCTCACCAATATTATAATTTACGAAGTGAAAAAAAGAGCGCCCGTCTCATATTCTAATAGGTATTCACTGACTACATTATGTGCTACAAACTTTACATTTAAATTCTCATTAACACAAGCGTGTGAACTAGTGAATGCACGAGCTGGTTTAGATGGGTACTGCTGAGTGTAACGATTTATAAAAAGTAGGTGTGTCAATTATATTCTTCCTCAGGGAAGAAATGGGCACCTTCAAAATAAACAAAGCTTTAGAGCTGCTATTCATCAGTAAAGAACAAAAAGACTCCTATCCTAAACCAACGTTTATGTCAAAACATGGCCATGAACACAAAATATTGATCGCATTACCGATAGCTGTTGGCAATCAGCCCTTTATGTAAAGCGCGACCCCAACTCAACGCTCACTGGAAACTTTTAAAATAACGTAAATTAATTATAACTTATAATCTTCGATTTCTTTCTACGTACCTACCTACACAGTTCATATAAGTGGTGGAGGTTAATAAAGTTTTGCGATCGTTTTGATTTATTAGCTTCAGCAATAAAAATGTTCACGAAGATGTGGACAGGTGAAGCTGGATGACCGTATATTTTTATGGTTTAATTACCTAACTCACAGTTTACGAACTATTTGGATAGAAATTAAAAAAAAAAGATATTTATTTATTTACAAAGAATTGGTCGGGCTTCTGTCTGGACTTGATGTAAGCCGGCAAAATGGCAACCGTGTTATTCGGGGCGGGTCGGGTTGCGCGGCGGCGGTAATGGGCTCCGTAAGCGTCGCCTTTCGCCCACGGGAACTGGTTTCACGCAGCGCTTGTCAACTTGTGGACTCTTTGATTTGATTCAATATTATTTCATTACCACCTATAATGTTTTTACACATTTATTTGCCATGGATACTTATTTGTTATAATATAATTCGATGTTTAGGCATGCATTTTCGCGTTTGTTATATTGGACTTTGAGGAAAAAATATTTAGTGTCGACATAGGCGGAAGGGAGGTCTGGGAGTTTAGGGGGCGCCCGTTGTGGGAGGGATTTATATGTATAGTGGCGCGATCACGTGTACATTTTGCAGCTTGTATTGATCCTGTCGTCTTTTTCTTGTTGTTAAATACGATTACGCCGCGCAGCGCAACTCAGTAATGCAAAACTAACTAATAAGTAACGAATTCAAAATTTTCCAGTAGAGTAGGTAATGAACATTTATTAAGTAAGTAGCTATGGTGTCGTGGAACCTTCTCAGCGTTAGAATTAGGTAGGACTGGGCACGTATTAGATTCTGCCGTGGGTGAAGTTACTAACTCTTTTATTTGAAGCCATGATAGTCCCTAGGAAAAAAACACGTTATCTTATAAAGTGCGTAGGTACTTATATGAGGGGGTCTGAAACGCGTTACAAATCGTCAGATATAGGAGCAGGACTAGGAAGGAGGCGTGCGAATTTAGATCCGAGTTGAACAAGATACCTCCATTTGTTTGTGCTCACTCTATTTCGGTGTTTGTGGCGCACTCGGCGGCTAATCGGCGCGTCACGTGACGAGCGCCGGAAGGACGGGGGGTGCGGGCCGGGGCGTCGGAATGCAGTCACCAGCGCTCGATGCACACCCAGCATAGCTGCTCGATTGATCGTCAAGTCAAGCTCTTGCTCTACTTTACACACGCACTGGCCAAATGAAATCATCTTTGCTACGTTATACGTTCCACCATCAATTACAATTAAGTGCAACGTTACTTATTGTGCCAACTCTTGTAGGTATGTTAAATTAATATTCCAATAAGTACAAATTATCTGAGCGGAGCTATCCCCATTTTGAGCATAATGTATGAACAAAGTAAAAAATACTTGTTTCTTGACGCGTAGTTATTTATTTTCTTTATTGGGGGAAAATAGGGTTTAGGTACTAAATGATAAAAAGTACCTAGGTATGCATGCGTAAGCAAGCATGAATATTGCGTAGGTGATAAATAAGTACCTACCTAAGTGATAAGGGCAGTAAATAAAGTAGATTTGTAACGAGAGTGAACACACAGGTATTGTATTGTCATTTAAAACAGTTAATAATTTATCTTAACGACTGAAGCAAAGCAATTACGGTACCTAATGTACGTATACTTATTTAATAAGTACCTATTCGTTTGAAAGCTATTGTTTGATTATGATGGAAATACAATGAGTATTTATTTTGATAATGTCATCAGTCATCAATTAATCAAGCTGATCATTCTGGCTAGGAGTAATAATGTTTGGAAACCAAAACTAGTCGACGTTTTAATCTACAGAAGAACCGTCGCTCTAAAGCTACTAAATATTAAAAAGACTAATGTATTTATCCTCCAGAACTTGAAGTTAGTAGTAGGTATGTGGCATGATCTCTGAAAAAAAAGAAAATATTTCAGCTGCATAATTTATGTCAATGTGCGACTGTGACTGTTGATATTTGATAACGTCAAAATGTTTTGGCGGGTTGACGTTTTGACAGTACTTTTGGCCAATAAAATTGCTGGTTGCGCCACAGCCCCTCAAGATTGAAAAGCGCTCAAAGACCGAAGTACAAGTCTTTATAGGTACCTACTTAACTTACCTATGTAAGGGGTCTTGACCTGTACTGTGGTATTTCTTCTAGTTACTCGTGAGCTCTTACTTTTGTTGTTGTGAATTCTTATCGATTAGAGATAAGTGACATCATGTGTGTGAGTAACTGAGTAAATATTGTATTTTGATCTCGTTCGACTTAAGATGAAATTGTGTAGTACAAAGCAGTAATTGCAGCGTGCGGATTGCAGGCGATCGCCCCTCGCCCCGCCACGCAGCCCCGCGCTCGAACACCGTAAGTAAACAGTCTGGTGTTTATCCGCGTCTCGCTCGCACCGACCGCGTCGCGTCGCGCCTCTGAGGTGCACTCGCTGTTCCTATTATTTTCGTGACGGGTATTGCGCCGAAGCCGATTCCCGCATCCTCGCCCCCGAGACGCGAGGTCCGGTCTCGCGGCGGAGGCGGCGGCGACGGCCGTTCGCATCGCGCGCCAGTCCGCGCCCGAGGCCGACTGTCGCATTGCTCCGTGCCTACAAACGTTTAGTGTTTCTCGTCCATGTGTTGAAATTGAAAATGCGGCACGTTCCGAGTGCGTATCACGGTGGGTGAAGAGCGCCCAGCCGCGGTTTGAATTTCATCGGTATCGTGACGTGTTTGGTGACAGTGAGTGGATTGTGTATTGGCGTGCCGATGATACACGTGAATGTGGATGGAGTTCGGAGCGGTGTTGGAAGATGCATTTCAAAGAGTCGTTCGCGATGAGCGATCGACCGAGCGAGCGTGGCCGGCGCAACTCCCGCTGCAAGGGTGGGTGTCTGCTTGCAATGACGGCTGCGAGTCGTCTGCGCTCGTGGACCACAACACTCCATACCTACCTACTTACCATACATAGCGTGGCTTACGTGTCTACATCTTTCCTCTTCCCAACCATTCTCACTTTACCTTCTACTATTTACTGCTAATGTGTTGTGTGACCAGTCGCAGTCCTTGTAAAGTTGTTGTACCTATTATTTGAGTTTATGTTGACTTCTGAGTGTTTTTATTTACTGAGATGACGGTAGTTCGTAAGGGGGCAGCTTCCTATAGTTATTCTATTGAGAGAACTAACGTTCAAGATGTGCTTAGTAGATTTTTGGGATACCGTAACATTCTAATAGAAACAATTTGGAACTCTTGTTTGTTGCACCTTAGATGATCTTGTTTCTCTGATTTTATGAAGTAAACATTTACAGCAATGTTATAGGTACCTACCTATTTATGTAATTACATTGTAAAGAATCGATGCGAAGCTCTTATTAGAACAAATTCAGTTATTGGCTGGCTCTGCTGGTGACATAAATAAGCGATCAGCTGTAGCGTCTCTGAATTCTAGTGCATTTGACACACTCTCTAATTTTCTATTTTGTACTCAAAATATCTTTGAATATTTCCGCTCTATTGTTGTTATCAGTATTGTATTGCTGCATGCAATAAAATAATAACGAATTTTGATATGGGTTGATTCATAAAAAAATATGAATTTACGTACTACGTATATTGCTTCCCGATACATCGATAGATGATAAATAAGGTATTTTTAGCAATATGTACATTTTTAGGGCACAGTAACCAAAGGGTAAAACGGGACCCTATTACTAAGACTCCGCTGTCCGTCCGTCTGTCTGTCTGTCCGTCCGTCCGTCTGTCACCAGGCTGTATTTCATGAACCATGATAGTTAGACAGTTGAAATTTTCACAGATGATGTATTTCTGTAGCCGCTTTAACAGCAAATACTAAAAAACAGAATAAAATAACAACAAACGTGATTTTTTTTGCTCGTTTTTTATAGATAATGGTACGGAACCCTTCGTGCGCGAGTCCGACTCTCACTTGGCCGGTTTTTTACCATACAACTGCAATAACTGGAACGTTTAATCTACATTGATAGAATAGCAGAACTTTTCGTCGTCGTAGGTCACCTAGGTACCTAGACTAGGTAGTTACCTACATCGTAGGTAACAGATAAAAAAAAAATAGGTTATGCTTGTAACAAAAATAGCATGTTTTATATTTGGTTCTTTCTTATCGTTTAGCGAATGCTATAATTGAAAGCTAGGGTAGTAAAATAATAATAGGTCGATTAAATCTTCGTAATAATAGCAGTAACTGTTGGTTTTAATGATGCTATGATAACATTGACCTTCTATTAGGCAAAATCGAAGAACCACTTAGAGCTACGAGTAGAAAAACACGTTGAGGGATACGAAGTAAGAAAGTAGATTATTAGTTACCTGGGCAATATTTCTGAGGAATGGGTGACATTTTTATTTTTTTTTGTGAATAACGCTGCTTTTATATTTCGAACATTGATCATGCCATTTCGACAGTCTACCACCTCTACTTAATTTGAAAAATTTTTAGATTAGATCTAATGTCACGGATAAAAAAGACTTGAATATCAATTGAGTTGTTTTAAACGATTTCAAAAAAAAATTGAAGTCTGGTTATTTCGGCAGTCGGTGGCAAAAAAACGAAAATTCAAAACTAAAGTAATTTTTCTCTTTAGTGTTTTTTTTTAAGCCTGTTAGTTTTTTTTTTTTCTTTTTTGTATAAATGTTTTTTTTACTGTCAATCATGACAATTTTGCAATTCCTTTGCTTCTACGATGAAAACGAAAAGTGATTAATTTAAAATAGTAATAAAACTAAAAGTTATTAAACTAAAACCCAACTACGCAGAAAAAGTCAACTAATAGGATGTAGGAGCGATTTATGACCTACAACGTGTGACTCCGGATTTTTTTATTTATCTGTCTGTATTCAATTTAACGTTAACCTCACATGGCCTAACCAGCGGACGATCAAGACGCTTCCAACGATACCTCATTTGTGAAATTATGACGAGGAGTTTAGAAGTTATGAGGGAGGGACACATGAACATACAAACATTCATACCGGGCAAAATCATAACCCTCCTTTTTGCTTCGCCGAAGTCGGGTAAAAACAAAAACACTGTTTATTACTGCTTTAATTCGGTTAGTTATTTTGACTGATTTATGTCAATCAATGCAATAACTAAGTGGTTTCATAGATTTTCTTTCTCGTCACCTTGTATGATAACACGTCCTAAGATCATGAATCATCAAAAGAACTACCTTAATAAAGTACCTAGGTACCTATAAAAATGTTGGTAAGTACTGATTGCGCTCAAATTCATACTATCCATACTAATATTATAAATTCGAAAGTAACTCTGTCTGCCTGGTCTGTCTGTATGTTACCTTTTACGCTTAAACCACTGAACGGATTTCGACAAAATTTTGCAAGGAGATAGATGGCATCCTGGGGAAAGGCATAGGCTACTATTTGTTTAAGAAATAATCCTATAGGGGATGAAAGTTTGTATAGGAAACCCAGCATCTCTTAAGTATCCCGTATCCCTAGTAGGTAGGACGTTCCCGTATGACGGTATCCGACATCTACGCGGGCGGAGCCGCGGGCAAAAGATTGTAAATAATAATTGCCTAGTTATAATATAAGTACCTACTTAGGTTCTTACCGTAAGTACTTAACATACCTACATCTTTTAGTACTTAGAAAGTATTCCAAAGGCTTTGTAGTGAAAGAATCAACAACACTTGGTGGAAAACTTAAGAGCGCACCCAATCACAAATTGCTTAGCATGATCCTCTGTTATGCCGAAAATACTGCAGCATTAATTTTGAAATAAATATATTATGTTAAAGTTGAGGATTGATGCTGGGTCTTATGTGAGGCGAAAACACGATTACATAAAATTTACTCGATAGAAAAATATTCCAAAGTTACCTCTGCACAGAATTATAAACCGCTGGTATTCAAAAAATAATTAAAATTAGATCATGAAACTTTGCATGATAACTGAACTAACTACATATAAAGCAGGTCTTGTGTGTATTTTTTTTTTTAAATTACCATTATTTTCACTGTAAAAGCAATTACCTAAACTTTTCGACGCTTTAGAGCCGCTAGCGCCCCACTCCGTCTCGTTCTCACTCACGTCGCGAGTCGTATGGTGCGAACGGGATAAAATCTGAGGTAGGGTGCGCCCTTAAACTGTGGAGATTCACAGATGACTCTGCTCTTTCCACAAGCAATGGGGATGGGATCTTGTCCAGGGTGTCCTGCTGTCAGCACTCTTTTTAAAGATTGAGAATCTGGAACGAATTTTGTTGAGAAAATATTTTCCCTTTGAACTAAGTTTTGGTCACTTTGGGTGATGATTAAATAGGCAGTGTTTTTATCGATCGTAGATCATATCTTTTATTTAATATAATTAATATCTATAAAAATATTTTCAAAAACTGTGACAAATAGAGAACAAATAAAAAATCTAGTCGGGTGAGAATTTCCCAGAAATTATAAATAATACGTCTAGCTCTGCGCTACTTATAAATCTGTGGCCCTAGTGAAAAGGGGTATAAGTCCGATTTTGTGGAAAATGAGTTAGTACTCATTTTCCACAAAATAGGACTTATAGCTCGGCTTGCTAGCTTAATAACACTAGCTTACTATCCTTCAGAAACTAGCCTCGTTAATCTCTGGCATTGGCTGCAGGTCATAGCTAGATAAAAATATCTACATAAAATAAAACTTAAAACTAATATTATAAATGCGAAAGTGAGTTTGTTTGTAACCCTTTCACGCTAAAACGGGTAGACCATGACCTGGATTAGGACATAGGATATTTATCCAGATATTCCCACGGGATCGAGACTTACGCGGGTGAAACCGCGGGGCGCAGCTAGTATCTACATTATTATAGTCTTAACTCTCGTCATCAACATACTGTTTGGTAACATAAAAACAAGTAAAACAACTTTAATTCTTCAAGCTGTGGATAGTATTGTTATTTTTGTTTTAAACTTTCAAGGTCTTCTCATATTGGTGTGACTTGGTTACTTTACAGTCATAATAAGAATATTTATTTTACATACATGGCACTCTAAACATGATAATACTATTATGCTCATCATTACATTGCTTCAGCACATGAGTTTAGCCGGCCAAGTGCGTGTCGAATCACGCACAATGAAGGGTTCCGTAGTTGGGATGAATTTATCCCAAGAACAAACTTAACATTATAGTTGAAAAACATGTTCCCCCATGCATTCCGACTGCAAATGAAGTTTTTACGCACAATATTGAGGGATTTACCATGTTATTTTGAAGATCATAGACTTCTTCTAGGTTTTCCTATAATCTATAAGTATAGAACTGTTCACTGTATTTTTTTGACTTAAGTAGGTATATAAGACACGGTACAGTTTGCAAAACTTATTTTTTTTATTTTAAAATTTTCCCCCTACACGTCCGTGTTTGGGTCACAGAAATGTATGTGTAAGTACCAAATTTCAACTTAATCGGTCCAAATATTATTTATTTATTTATATATATTTTATATTATAATTTATAATAAACTAGATTATACATTACAAAAAGAAAAAATATACACTACAAAATATACAATGGGCATATTATATCTATTTATATTAATCCGGAGCAAATCACGAGTAATCTTAAAAGGGTTCCTTTTTGTCATTCGGATGTACGGAACCCTAAAACGATGAAATGTCTGTATGATAATTAATTCTACATTACCTACATTTTGTTTTGTAGCTGGTAATTACCACTAAACAGCTGCTGGTTACTTCGCAAAGTAATGAAACATTATTGTAAAACCACTTGTCTATAAAAGGCAAGTAAATTAAATGGGTGCACGAATACCGTTAGATCAGGCAGGATGTGAGTTATGATAATTATGACTGTTATGTTATGAGCTTTGTCTGTATGTAGCACGTCGCATTTATTAACCCTTTACGGTTTACCCAATATGTTCCATAGTGCTATTATAGCTAAGCTATTTATGTTGTGATCAAATTGTTTACGTGACTCTGATGCTTCAATGTTAATTACAAACACAATAACACAACCACTATTTAAAAAACAGGTCTTATTTCAATTATAATGAATCAGTCACACGTTTCACTTGGCTACGTCATTCGTTAAGGCCTCTGGGGTTATGCGGTAGGGGTGGGGTGTGGGGGAGGAAGGGAGTCGCAAAGGATGGAGGTGAGATCATAGTGGCGAGTGGCCCGGGGAGGCGATCGATATGTACATTGAACATACATACGTATCTATATAAATAACTGTACCTAACTTCTCGCAACTCGACTGTCTGCTCCAGATACTGCGCCAAAACCCTGTCCCCCCCGACCTCTACTCCCACCTTACCTATTCTTTAACAAAAAGATCAATTTTTAAACAGAGAGCATCAACTTAAACCTTTTTATACACATTTATACAGGTTTTTCCGATTTTTTTGTTACATTTTATTTAATTAATTAAGTAAATGAAACAATGTTATACCTAATAGTCTACTCCATGCTATCAGGTGAATCGAACAACGTTCATAATTTACTCAGAGGATGTGGTGATATTATAACCACTTCCTTAGGTCCTTAGGCATTATCTAAATTGGTCGTATTATGTAGGTAAATAATGTAGACCGCATAATAACGTAATTTTAAGTACCTACCTACAAATCACTACCCCATCTCTGAATGTACCAAAATATGTATAAATCGGCTTTTGTTTATGAAGACATAACAGTTATGGCGAACCACTTTACTACAACAGACAGTTACCATTAAAAGTAAGTTTTTGGCAGCAACATCAACATGTTGTCAGAGAGAATCCAACGTGGCGTCGCCTTCATAACATTGATTGAGCAGACATACTTCGAATCAACCAAAGAAAAGACTAGTGTTTGATATTGATTATGTCGCAAATCCGCAAAATAATATCTACATCGTCTTGAAATATGGCTGTATGCTGATTCTCAATTCTCAGTAATGTATTTTCATTCATAATTACACTGACCGAGAGTAGTTCGTCTTAAAAGGTGAAAGACGACAATACTAGTGCTATTTGACTAATGCGCAGACTCCTTAAAATAGTCATTACAAAACTTAAAAACTGTGGAGACTAAGCAGTTCGAGTTCGTTCTTTCATATCTTCAATAGTTTCAAGTAACGACAGATCGTCAGAGCAGAGGTGGGAAATTCAACCAAATTGGTTACTCTAAATCTTAAACCTCATAACATCACTTCGGTTGAGACTTCATTCTAGTCTGTCCTGTTCCAAAGCCTTCGTTAATCTTGCAATGGTAAGGCGTGCTGTTTTCTGTAACTCCACGATATGGCACATATTTTACGTGGAAGAGAATAAATCAATACGATCCATGTCCATAATCCATCCCAATTTCTGGATAGAAGGCAGTGGGCATATCATATTGTTGCTCTTGCTGACATGTCGGTGACAATACCAAAGTGCTAAGGACCGTATGTGGCGACCTCGGAGCAGTTTAGTAGCTCATGGCTATTTCTTCATCCTCCACGCAGGCTACACTATTTTGATTTCTCTCACTTTTACTTACACCAAAAATAAATTTCCCATTCCGATTTTGAAAATAAAAGTTCTCAGGATATACAGAATAACAGGCTTCACTTAACCGTTTATTTTGGCAACATACTCATACTTTTTTTTACGACGTGGTTATTGACGGACTAAACTACCTCATTTTAATCCGTTTCGTTCAGGGATCTGATCAACCACTCCTTCGTGATCCTGTCTTGATCCATAGTATTAAATACAACGCCTGTATGCAATAAATACATGAGTTGTAACATGCACCATCTTCTACAGGTGCTGGCGTCAAGATGGAGCACTTCCAAGCGGCGCTGGATCCTCGCAAGCAGGAGCTGCTGGAAGCGCGATTCCTAGGCGCCAAGGTTAGTTTTTACTCCTGTTTTACTATGCAACATTATTAAGTCATCACTTCATCAGAGGTTGTCGTTACCCCCCCATAACGTTTCCGCTTCAGTGCGAGTCTCGTATTTTTCAGGTAATGTGTCAGGCATTAAACTTGAACTTGATTCACGACATTTGTATAGTTTAGTGATAAACTCAAAACGAAATCAAAGTAGGTAATTGTAGCAGTCACAGACCGATAGCATAATGTCCAAATTTCTTTACATCATCTCATCTCATCTATTTATGAGGTTGTTTTTTTTTTACAAAAATGACCATAGTGCATCCATCCATTATAAAACTATTGATGAATATTCATGAAGAATACCAACGTTTAAATATTAAACTTGATTTCAAATTGGCAGGGACAATTAATGAATTATTATGGTCGAGTGAAGTCCTCCTCGAGTAGGTGTATACCTCAGATATTGAATAGATGCGGATATTCTAGGTAATCTATTTGGGTTTACGAGCTAATAATAGAAGAATAGGATTGTTTAGTCAAGTGGTTCATTGAATTCTATTCTTAGTTTCTGTACAAACGAGTTTTGTTGTGTCCGAGGACTTGTTTTTATGCTTCCATTGATGTCAGAGGTTTTCATATTATTATAGAAGCCTCACGTTACTAGCTTCTAGCTTATAAAATTCTTATTGAAACCATAGAGAGATAAATATCCATTTGAGAAATGAGCCAAGCACAGTTCTACTAATAATTATATGTGATGTAATGAACATAGTAGTCACTAATTAAGTGCTTCTTATTACTGTAGTGGACATCTGTATAAATTCCATCAGCGAATTGTATAGGAATGTCTTTGTTAAATCAGAAGTGAATGCAATGTTGTTTTCGAAACGATTCTTTTGTTCTCACATTTCCTGCGCTCAGGTTAGGTTCAGTTAGTTCGTTTATCGGTAATAGTAACGCCACACTGTTGTTTGTTGTCTACTTGGTTGGATTAACGTACGCGGTATTTGCGTATCATGCAAAAGTAACGAAGGAAGAAACCCCTTCTCGTACGTATCCTCCATCCCTAAACTTCGACCTCTATGGTGTTATGAACATAATATGATTACTTACACATGGTGATGAAAAGCTTTTATTGGAACGTTTAATTTAAACTTAAAGTATCTCTCAAGGTAATACTAATAAGTATAACTAATGTTGACATCGTTGAAGACATAACTTCTTTAGTTTGATGAAGTTTTGGTGTACGGTATCACAATCAACCTTTACAGTTATAACAACTTGATGCTTGTGCTATGAATGAAAGTTCTCACGTTCCGTTACCTAAACATCATCATGATAGCAGAAAAATACTGATTTTATCTTGCCACTTGGTTGTTAAGCTGCAAAATACCCATTTAAAAACCTGGCAGGTAAAGATATGGAAGGTCACTATAGCATACTGGCGATAGGTATTTGAAGTTAAAAATGCAAGTTGCTTGGGGCACCTCGTACGTTGCTAAGGAGTGGGAGCTGCGTATGCCGACTGCTATGTATAGCCATACTTATATCAGTGCGGCACCCAGTCGGCGGGCGAGTAGATGTTGACATGCAACGAGTCGATCACGTGATCTTTGATAATGTGGCAGCTCCAGTAGGCATGCCCACCTGCCCCGCAGCCGCCGCCCCGCTTTTTGTTCGCCGGTCGCCGGCAACATCACGTATGTGCACACATCGTCGTCTCAGCCGACCAAGTGATGTTGTAGATATGTAATTCTATTATGTGTCTCGTCTCCGTCCGTTCCCCGCTCACACTTCGCTCCCCCGATTCGTCCTATTGACGCGTCATTTGGCCGAGCTAGGGCATCGGTTTTGTTCGTTGTTTTGTTATATTTGTTATTCAAATGATCTGTGTTATTGATCACGTTCTTTTTCTTGCTCACCGAAAAGATTTTAAGTGAGTAATCACTAGATTTACCTACCTGTTAAGAAACAATTTGATGTAGCAATCAGAAAATATCATAGTCTCCAATCTGAAGTCAATCGGTATGATATGATATCAGTTTGTAATAAATATTCATAATCATTGTCTGATGGTGGCAGTCTCGCTCGCTTGTCACTGAATGTACTGTACCATTTCGTCATTCAACGACAAAATGGCGGACGGACATAAATAGTTTCTCGGCAAATGTACGGTTGTGACTTATCGACCTAAAAACATTTTGCTACCTGAGAGCAATTAGAGCACAACCACGCAAATCAAGAAAAATATGTGTTGGAATGGTTGAACACGTTGTTAGTCTTGATAGGCAACTGTTGTATCTATGTCGCCTAGCAGGCTACATCATGAATTTGTGATAAGCTTATCGATTTGTATGCAGCTACGTTCAGAGACGATTAAAAATTGAAGTTTAGCTTGCAATATAATTTAATACATACACGACGTAGGTATAGGTAACTATTGTAAAAGGCAAACAGCTATAATAGTGGGGAGACGTTTTCTAATAGGCTGGTTTACATTGAGCGCATTGATCGCGTGTTTACAGGTCAGCACAAGGGAGATACTAGTAGAAACTCGGCGGACGCCCGAATACAAAACGGTGAGTTGTTTTATAGATAATATTGTAGATATTTGCATTCACCGGCATAACATTAATTAGCCTACGCAAACTTTTAGCTTCCTACAATCGCGATTCGCGATAATGTGGGACGGTTGTTTTAACGCTCGTTCGCTCAACCATTGCATGATGGTATACATTATTAATAGAAGGTCTATTACGTTTCATGCTACATTTAGGAAGTCGGTTACCTTGATATCGATTAGGATTTCGTCGACAAACAGTGGATATTGATTTTTTTATGAGTTTGTGCCTTCGTGTGTGCACGTAAATTAATCATCTACTTACAGTACACACACACTTGAATATATGCTTCGAGTTTGACATAGTTTATGTAGTGTTTGAAGCGTCTCATTTACTAGCGAGTAGACTATACTTAGGTGACGTATAACTGCGTTCAACTTACATTCCTTTGAATATGTGCAGAACATTGAGTATCGCGCGCGCTCAGTTCGTACATACAACACAGTGTAGTGTAAACACACCTATAAATAGCAGCCTTACAAAATAACAGCGAGACCATTTTGGTATCGTATGTATAGAGCGCACCAAGCGCACCGTACGCAGCTAGTTTCCACTCGCCTGTCACGGTACGCGGTACAATGCATCGCAGCAGGTTCTCATTCGTCTGTCACGGTTACATGAACCTAATTTGTTCTCAATTACCGAACAAAATATACGCGTTATTCTCCTATTAAAATCTATGAATAACAAACTATGTTTAAGTACACTAGGCTTTTAACTTCCCCTATTCTTTCGGTGGCCTTCATTGAAATAATCTGTGTGGCGGCTATAAGTAATAATAAGTTATAAAGTTACTTCTACAGCTTATTATTGATTGCGAATGGAATGATGACGCGAAAATATATTTATTTAAATCGAAGTTTAAGGAAAACTATTGCTTTTCCCAATCGACCTATGAATCGACTTAGATCGAGGCTCGAGATTAAGCATTAAGTACTTACTTTTTACTGAATCACTACTATCTGACTATATTTTTATTTGATTGAAGTGTATTAGGTCGCGATCCCAAATCATAACATAAATAAAATTACATATGAGCCTGAGCTGACGAGCCAGCTATACTGCTCGGCTATTGTCAATGACACAATAACGTATTGTCAGCTAAATAATGTTCTGTAAAGGAGGGAATTAGGAATCGATTATGTTACATAAATAATGTTTAAAACAGTTGCATCTCTGTTATGTATGTTTGATTCAATGCCGTTTCTTGAATAACGCTTCATTTTTTACCACCATTTTTTACCGAAGACTTGTTGCTACTCAGTGTGAGGAGTTGAAGACTTATCCTAAAAGTGGAAATACGATAAACTTGATAAGCGAGCAGGGAAGTATGCCGGCCTCGAAGTGTAGGCAAGTCGGGGCCGCGGGGTCACCGACACGCAGCGCGCCGCGCTCCCCGCCCGCCCGCTACTCCGCGCCTCTCTATCACTGAACGCTTGAAATGAAATCGCGGTTTTCGCACCACTCTTTCTGCCTAATGGGAATAGGTACCTACTATGGGTACTACCTGTTTATCGATATCTCGTTCAACATGGCAGTGTGTGCGTGTGATTTGTTTTGCCGTAGATGATTTCATTTATTTAAAACTAGTTTTGTCTGGTTTCATTTTTGTTCTTGATAGCTAAATCTTGACAACACCAGTCCATGTTTATTATGTATGATGAATCCTAATTAGATTATTTACTTGTTTCGTAGTTTTGAAATGGCTCGCAACTCGTAACATTGTGATTTATAATTTCGTATAAGTACCTATTACTATCCAAAGCATTGCATTTACGTGATTTCGCTTTAAAAAGTATTTCTTTCAAATCAACATTACGGAATCAAAAAATGATAGTGGTTTTTTTTTAGCATTTATAGATTCAAGATTGAATTATAAAATCTTACACATTACTATTGCGAATTCTTTCATACCACCCTAACACTGTGTTTAACAAGTTCACTAGCTTACACAATACGTTTTATAAAATGGTAAGGTGGCTAATGTAATCGCGAGTATTCGCGATCGCAGAGGTTGAGGCAGATTGGCAAGCGGGCGACTTTCGGCTTGTCTCGTACAGCAAGCATGCTTATTCCCCACTGAGAGAAAGAGAAGTAGGCACAGCGCAGTGTTCAGTCAGTTGGTTTGCACATTCGACGCGAAGGGAAATTATAACATGGCGCACACGGCCTCGCCCCGCCTCGGCTACAATGTGCCGTCAAACCTCATTCCACCGCTTAGCCGCCCGGTTCCGCAGTTATTTTTACACAGGCCGACCTTTCGCACCGGTCGTCACCGCACTCCAGTATTAACTATATTTATATTCACGACGCACACACATTTGCAACTAAATATTTGTAAATATATTCACAATTTTCGCACACGAAACAATGTTCAATTCGTCTCCTAATAAATTCGAATTAAAAATCATCGTCGTAAGTAATGAGGGAATCGTAAACAGTCAAACGAGAGTGTGGCATAGAGGCAGCCGCTCTCGTCCGCTGCCACGGAGGCAATGAACGCGCGGCGGGGCGGCGCGGCGGGCAGCCAGTCAGCTGAGCGTCACGCCGCGACATTGCAAGGTCCGCCCGTATTGCTTCGCCTGACCCAGTGCGCCGCGCGCCGTGCCACGCTGCCGCTCCGCGGGCGCCGGCCGGCACTGTCCCAGCTCCCTACCTGCCTCCAGCGAACCACTTAACACTCAAAAAGCCATTTAATCAACTAAAATAGAACCAGACATTTGGCTTTTACGTAAACATTACTTTCAGCACAACAATGTTTTCATTGATCTGCATTGCATGCAGATCAATATTTTGAAGGCAGACAATTATCTCTTTGAGACTTTTCTGGGAACTCGCATAATAGGGACATTTTTGTGTAGCGAGCCGGTTACGCCTTGTTTGAGGAAGCCTGGTTTTATTCATCTACTTCGTAGTTTTGTGAGCATTCTTATTTGCCTAGCCTTTAGAGATGGGTTGTAACAGGTGAAACACGATATCTGTGATCACTGTGACTGTGACAAAAAAATAACAGATCCAAATATCTGTTCTTAAGTCACAGCCTGTGATTTTTGTACGGACGATAAATACGTATCGTGACGATAAAATCGAATATCATCTTTATTTCTTTTGACTTAAAGTCGAAAATCGTATGTATCTGTTATAAAATAACAGCCTGTTATTTTTGTACGGATGATAAATACGTATTAACTCAATTGAATATCTTCTTTATTTCTTTTCCGAAGTTTTAACAGTAACAGTCTTGGGGATCTGTGATTTTAAGTTAGGAGCAATTGCTATCAGCATTTTTTTAATATCTGTGATGTTTTTGTCACTGATTGCTTTATTATTACTTGTACTGATTATGCTAGCAGTGGCGAAGGGTGATTTTTCGGGGGTGGGAACTCGGAGCAAAAAAAAAAGAAAAAAAAAAAACTGATTGAGGACCTCCTCCTTTTTGAAGAAGTCGGTTAATAATACTTGTTATGATGTCACTTCGGACCTTCCTTGTGGCCGCGAAAAGCTACTTCTTGTTTGTTTACCTAACAAAAGAACGGTGTCAATAAACCGTTTCATTAAATTCCTATTTTGATCTACTTTTCTCAAACTTATTTATAAACTCACATTCAAAAAGCCCGCTTTCACAAACCACGCACACTCACACAGTTCAACAAGTGATTTCAACTGCACTACCGCAGATCTATACTAAGCTCCTACGCTCCTAATAGCGCAACGCCATCTAACGAAAATATCAGAAAAGCAATGCATTTTGTCAGTACAAGAACGAGATATCTCCATTCAAAAAATTCACAAATAATTAAACAGAGGGCGCGTTTAACGAGAAATTTTTAGGGAGTGGCATTTTACTATTCAGAGTTTTCGCTCACGGCCACTAGAGGGAATTGGCCGCGCGGGTGTAGAGCTTCAAACGAATTAGCGAAAAATCGTCAGATTATGAATGTAAAAACCCCATTATTACATAAACTACTAGAATCTGAGAAAAGTAAACAAGGGAAACAATACATTTTATTTTATTTACAACTGCCAGTCAGCCATTCATATTTATCGTAAAGGGAAACATTAGAATGTTTGAAAAAACTATCACGTCGTTTGTAATTTATACTTATATCTGAGCGAGCACGGCCTAACGTAATTATGTGTTTCTTAATTTCAAAACTTAACCTCGGAAAGCATGTTTCCTCACAAAGAAAATAATCCTAAACAACAATGTATAGGCTACCACTAAGCTACCAGACGGGCAACACGCGGGCCAAAAGACATTGTAGTTAATTAGAAAGTCCTTGACGAATTATTGCCGCCATCCTAATCCTACTGATAGTACTAATAACTTTTCAAATCTATTAAGAAATTTCAACTTATTAACTATCTACTTACCCCAAATACATAATTACAACGTACACTTTCACTAAAGTCAAAACACTTTAATCACTGTTTTATACCAACAAACTAATACTACTACTACGATTCTCGTACTGATAAACTAATGTATTCAATAAATAATACGAACAAAATGCAAATTAACTGCAAGTGTAAACAAATTATAATGCGATTACGTCAAACAGCAACCACACAATAGCGTCCTGTCCGAACTCCGAGCCGAACGCATTACGAAATTCAACGAAAACTACCGAACCGATATCGCGGCATCTCGTTCACGCGAACGCAAGTTTAGATCGCTTTAGGTACAATAACTCGTATTTGACCGGCTTGCTTGAAGCGTATAAAACCGGGGTGTCACGTGACCGAAGTGACGTCATGACGCCTTGATTTTTGAAGGAGCGATAAGCCAGCCGCGCCGCCGAGTTATTTTAGAGAATTTTTTTTTGCTGTAGGGAGACAACAAAGACAAAACATTGAAGGTAGGCGTTTTGTATAGTTTTAATTATATGGTGTATTAAATACCTATAGTGTGATTACTTAAAAGGCATTTTGAACACTACTGACTGTGTCATTTTTCAATGACGATAGAGTGGTTTTGTTTCGAATTCCAGAAGGGAAGCCGATAGGAATCGGCTTGTAGGGTAGCTGCGGCCCTGTATGCTAGCATCCATCAGTATCTCCTAAGATGTAAATAAGTTTTTAATTATTTACATCTAAAGCGACTGTGGGGCGCTGTAACTACAAGTAGTTACAGCGCCCCACAGTCGGTTTAGAGATTTCCAGGTGGGCCATGCATGGTACTTTGTGGTCCGCTGGGAACTCATGTGCAGGCTCAACATAGTCAGCTTTGCAAAAAATGCGTGGTGTGGTGAACTGGTGAAATAAGACTAACGTGCAGTGATTACATTCGCCATGTTTAAACTGTCTTCAGAAACATTCGAAACAAGAATGATCGGTATTATACTTCGCAAGCTCTAGCTCAGTTTTTACATGTGGTGGTGGTGGCTGTAAGGATTTTATTAAGATGGATTGATTTATAAAACGAATAGTTTGATGTTATAAGAAATAACTAAAAGAAACAGTCGTGTAGTGTCGCTGAATCTCCATGAAAACTAAAAATGAAACGCTTAGTTGTTCGATGTAAGTTCCAAGGATAATACAAGAGCGAATTTTGTCACAATTAAATGGCAACCAATAGAAAATCTACGTACTGCAAAAGTCTGTGATTTTAAACCAAATATAATTAAATATATCATACAATTTGACAACTCTACAATTGATAGTGTGTGAAAAGTTACGGACACAACTTGGTAATGTCGCTGCTTTTCTTGGTAAAAATAATTATGTTTTATGAATACCTAAATATAACGCTCGGAAGAAGAATACGTACAAGCTTAAAAATTTGCTAACATCCACTCAAATACAAAGCCCCACAGTTAGATACGAAGTAGAGTGAATTTAGTAAATGTGTGGGTGTCAGCGCTGTCGGGACTAGAAATAATCAATATTGCAGGCTCTGGTTCGAATCTCGTGGCGCCTGTCTGTGTTGCACACTTGCGGCTGAAGTTGCGCCGCCCTCCCCCTCGCACCTCGCGCCCTGCACACCCCTCGCACTAGAAAATTGGGTTAAACAGCACGCGGCTGAACGCCCGTACCGGAAGAGGGGATTTTGGGCTCCGCAGAACTGCGCTTCTACAATGAATGCGGGACAGAGATGTGTCTGAGTATTGATTGTCTTTCACATTGGAGACGCAGTTTTCGTGTGGCGCAAATGCACGGTATCAAAGCGTGACGTAGCAAACTGAACAAAGGGTCACCCAAACTCGTTTATTGAAATTTATCTAGGAACAACCATTGCTGAGTGTAGTAGGAAAGAACTTTCTTTAACTTGAACGTTTCCGTTGTTGCTCGCTAGCCAACCTGGTGTCACAGGTACGAGCAATAAATAAATGATCGAAGGATAATAAATACAAATATTTTACTTATAAAATAGTCACACTGTAATCAGACAGACGAGTTACTCTGTCAAGTAACTGTCTGTCTTGTATTTTGACCTTTTCACGCCTAAACCACTGAACGGATTTCAACAAAATTTGACAAGGAGATAGATGGCATCCTGGGGAAGGACATAGGCTACTTTTTATCGACATACTACGCGGGCGAAACCGCGGGCGGAAGCTAGTACATAATATAATAAATTCATGGGCATGCAGAATCAATAATTTAACACAAGCTGGATGAGAAGTATGTAGTGGTTACTTCCCAATTGATGTGTCATGGGATCTTATTCATGAGAAGTTTATGGAAGTAATTAAAGCACGACATTTGCCCTGTGGACATATTTTCGCCTTCTATCAAAGGCATCAAAGTGTTGAAATCGTCGTAATTAAAGTTTTTTTTTTTATCGTAAAATAGGATTTAATATGCCTCTGAGAAAACCGAAACGTGGTAATCTGGCTGGAGGAAGAGCACCTTTGCTGTCGAGTCAATGAATTTAAATTGAGAATTGCGCAAAGAAACTTTGTCCTGTGTACTGAGGCTTACCAGATTTGATTATTTTATTGTATCGCATCGTGGTGAACGATCCATGATCCATGGTAAACGGATGAACAGACTCATTTGGGAAATATTGCAAATTCTATTTTGAAAAAGTATTTGATTTCCAATCCCAATTTTTTTTTAAACCTATATAATATTTATCGATCTTTGACAGTGCTCGTTACGACGGGTATCGGAAGTCCAAAATGTTGACAACCAGTCTTAACTGGGGGTATCGTGTTATCCAGTAACTTGGTTGTGGAGGACGGGCAGTCGCTCCATGTAAAATACTGGTATTCAGGTACATCTTGTTAGACTGGAAGTCCACCCCAACAACAAAGTTGGAAAAAGGCTAAGGCTGATGATGAAAATATCTATCGATGCAATGAATAACAAGAAACGTAAGGCAGTACCTAGCTAAAGTGTGATGACGTCGCTTCACTTTCTGTTATCTATGAATGTGTATTGTCACCAGCTTGACACCACGTATGTTTTTGCGTCGCATCGTGGGCAATGCGTGTCGTTTTTTGTTTCGAGGTCTTCGTTGAATCTTGTTATTTTCACAACACTGGTGCAACACTTACATCTTATGCAGTCAAGATTATTATCGGCGTAGACCATGTACGTACCTACTAACTCTTTGTACATAATTATTATGACTGTTATCCCTACACGCAGATTGCCAACTCGCTAACTTTCCATTCGTCTACTGCTGTAGTTAGTAGTATTCTAAAAATAGACGCGACAATAAGCACACTGCAAGCAATTCATGCTTTGATTTGCTAATTGAGTAGGCTGTTTCAAAATGTTGAAAATTATAGTTTTTTAATAATGTTATCAGCTTGTAGGTGAAAATGCATTTACTTTTACTGTTGTCTCAATTTTTATGTACTTATTCGATTATAATAAAAAATTTGCTTCTTATCTGTGCGACGTCATACAGCCTTGTAAGCAAAGCAATCGGTGAAACTTATATGTGTTATTAACTAGAAGCCAAGTCACGTGGTCGTCCCTTATTTTCCTTATCGTTTTGATCCAATCGAAATGCGTTGCGTTCGCCGGCGACTTTTGTTGCTAGCTTAATACGGGAGGTGGTCGCTGCGAACGGGAGAGGAGGGGCAAGAGGCACCGAAGGGAGTACATACAGAGCGGCAACGTTACCGCGATAATGCTAATACACTTTATGAGTCTCTCTCTACTGCCATGCCACTGCACTTTCGTGATGTTGACACCCTGATTATACTTTAGCATTTAGTGGTTGGTGTTTTTACCTGTGGCCCGGTAAAAGTGCCACGTTGTGTGATTTCAAAACGCTTTGTCCCATTCCTCATCATTGTTTGAATCTGTGTTTTGCTATAGCATGAGATTACGAATCCTTTATTGACTGTAGCACTTATTACTTTCTAATGTAAATATTACATTCATATTATTCATCGCTACTATTGCTACGGTTAGGCATTGTACTGATATTCAGAACTCATTTGTCAGTTCAGTTATTTAAAGTAGGTAACTACTGTAATTTTGAGATATTTTTTGTAAGATCGCAGAAAAACGCAAATAATAATAACATTCATTTTATAATCACACTAACATAATCAGCTACGAAAATAGATAAGTACCTACTTACTTGAAATCACACGTAGGCGTGTCTAGCATTATTTATCAAAAACGATGGGATACTTCCTATTAACCAAGAAATCGCACTACTGCCTGCCCCACATGAAGGCCACATCAAGCGCACAGTCTACAAATCAATAAATTATTTTTCCAATTGGATCTGGTGCTATTACGCCATTTAGATGCACTCTGAGCGTCACGCACAAATATTTACTTAGAAGTGGCGCAGTTTATAATGATAAAAAATTAAAGAAAATAATTTAAGCACACACAACAATTAAAATATGACTTATATATTTTTTTTTACACTTTTTTTTTATAAGTAGTTAAGTATATAAAACAATATCAAAAATTTTACTAGTAAGTACTTAATAACAATATCAAAAATTTTACTAGTAAGTAATAAATTCCCAGCAGTGGGCAATTTTGAGAAAATCAACTTCTGGGTGATGTGAATAAATGTGAAAGTATATTTTTTGTTGTTAATATGGACGTGGATAAAGTTATTAACTCGATCATTGAGCTGCTGTGATCACATTACATAAAGGATAAAAAATGCAGTTAAGTTTACATGTACTTAAATAAAAAACAAACAATTATTATTTATCATATTTTTCATTCATCGGGTCGGTACACCAATAGACAATTCAATACACCCTGTACTTGTATATGCACTTCTTCAGTTACCTACATATATAAGTATGTACTATTTGGCAATCTGGTGGTACAGTGGTGTTTAGTATGTATACCCTGCTATGTATAATTTAATGAAAAATATTATTCTAACTGAATAATATTTTTCTTGGATTGAATCTTAAGTTTTTAAATTCACATCTTAGTAGGATCATCAGTTCATCATATTTACAAGTATGGAGCTATTTTATGAGAACTTACTGGTTATCAATCGTGTTGATTGGCTTATCTATCTAAATAATGACAATATACCTACCTAGGGAACTGGATTCGAAACTCGGGAATATAGTTATCAAGCAGGGGGCGTTTTTAAATATTTATAGGTACCTACCTAGTTATTCAAAAAAAGCTTAGGTAATTAGTGGCCGAAAATAGCTTTAAATGTAAAATTACCTACATACCTAATCAAGATAAAATACAAAGTACTTACCTACTTGATTTACATACATTATAGGTAGGTAGGTATGCTTATCTATCGTAACACTGCTTTACGACGGCACATAAGTTTATCGCGCTTAGAGCTTGGTTGAATAATATAATACAGCTATCTATAGGTGCGCACATTCAAGTGGATACATAGACCTATCTGTGTTTATATGTTGGTACATCGCGGCAGTCGGCACAGACGCCTACGTAACACGTCCAGTAAGCAGTTTGTTGTGGGGCACGAGCGCCGATATCACGTACCTACTCGTTCGGTCGGTGGCACGCCGCCCGCCACCCGCCGCCGCCGCGGTCGCCACCGCCACCTCATTGCGGGAATAATCGGTCAACTGGATTTCGTATCCATTGCTTAGGTTCAATTACGAGTGACTTACTTAATTTAACTTACCTCCATAACCTGTAGTTCTTAACTTAAATCGTGGCCGCTCAATATAATTGTTTTGTGCAAAAATACAATTCGTCAACAACAACACGATCGCAATCGCGGGCTGTTGACCTGTAGCTAGCGCAGTGCAAATGCGAGTGAACGCACAACGTTCTTTCCTACGAGGTAGTAGAAATATTCGTTTATAAACTTAAATGTTAATTTATTTTGTGGTTATATACGAACGCACAACTGCAGGCAGATATTTTTCACTGGATATAACAATGCTTTTGGCCTTGTATCCTTGTAAAATGGCGCCTCGCCCGTCGTTATTATTATTACATTCGAAGCAAACTTCGTGACGATCTCTACTCTCCACCCCCCTTGCGCTCCCCGCGGATGCGTATCCGATTGTCGCGACTGGCGTTTCGTTTACAACTTGTCAAACTAGTTAGGTTATTTGGATGAAGTGAGAAATAGTAAAATAATTAATATGGAAACATTACCTTACTCGTAATTTGTAAGTATAGGTTGCTTTTTGTCGGAATTGAGTGAGAGCAAGAGTAATAACGAATGAAACTGGGCGAGTCATATGTAAAGACGCCATCTTTCTTTACAGATGTCAGCTGGGTCACAAATTCAGATGGCACCACAAACCACTGTCAACACGGGGCAACCTCTACACAATCAGGACTCCAATATGAGCACAGGTAAATTGTGATTTAGTGATAAAAGTGCAATAAATGTTTGTGATTTGTGATCAGTGCTCTCAGTGTTTACTTCACACCGGCTTGTCGTCAAAGGTTAACCTTTTCTTACAAACTCGTGAGGACGAACACTTGTGTGAAAAACTGTCATCAAACGAAGGATTGTGACGTCATTTATCGTGTATGATGCCGGATAGGAACCGTGAAAGTGCCGTTTTTCTTCTCGACAACCGAGACTATTGCGTGCCACAATGCATGACTATAAAAGTGGAGCTAACATAAACCACGTCGGCCTACTGAGCTCCTTGTCAAAAAGTGAGTTAACACTAACTGCTCATGATTTAATTGACGTGTTAATTTATAGATCTACTGTAGTATTTACTTGTTGACAAATTATGTTTCATTCAGTAAAATCAGCCCTTTGTTATTGTCAACTTGATGACATAAATAACACTACTTATTTACAAAATCTGATCACATATGACTTACTGTTGGCATAAATTTTGTATGAAAACATTGTTATTTCTGAGGCTACTGCCTCCAGAGTTTACAAACACGAATTATTCTGTACAATAACAGTAAAACATATAAGATTTTGCTTTAAAAATGCTTTAACAATTGGTTTAATTCTGATCTTAAGTGTTTATGCATGCGCTGTTGTTTCAGTCTGACTATTATTTAGACAAATGGTTTGTGACCACCAATGTGTAACTGACAGTGTAAATCTAGCCAAGCATTATGATATATTACGGCAATTTATTCATTAGCGGAGTGGATAACTTTAATGTTTAAGTCCTCTAAGGATCCATTATAAAGTCAAGTATACTGCTGTACTTGAAACACTGGCACTCTGGTACGATCGATCATTTACCATTTAATGCAAGTCTCTGTTAATGGTTGCATATATTGGCTTTTATTACTTAAATGCCCAATGTTATATGCATATTAGAAGTAATCAAAGACATAACTACTTTCAGGGTCATCTCATAGCGATAAAGAAGTTGATGCTTTAACTCCGGAAAAGTCTGCTGCTATGCGAGGCTCAACTGTTGCTCCTGGCACTGCGCTTGTGCCCCCAAGCGGTGCCACACCTACTATAGCCATGCCAGAAAGGAAAAGGAAACGGAAAGGTGAATATTGATGTTAATACTTTTTACTAATAAACCCCCCCATACACTAAGCTAGGTACAACAGGTGACTTTAGGCTGAGGTGATGCTGATTCAGTTAATTGTTTTTTAGTTATAGCAAACTTTAAAGTTGCCACTCTAATTGTTATAATGATAACATGATGCCAAAAGAAAGTCACAGATGATTCTTTAATATGACTATAAAACAGAGTCCTATAATGTAAACATCATTGCTTTAAAGCAAACATTTTTTGTCTTTAACTGGGTGCAATATAACCTAAGTATATCAAGTTTTATTATCATTAAATAAGAAAGATAATGATCTTTATAACTTCAATTCATCTTCATAGAACAAAAGTGTGTCAATAGAATGATGAGTTCATGTATGACTATTATAGAATATTGCAATAATTTCCAGGGGAAGAAGGTGTTGGCGGCGGTGGGGGCGGTGGTGGCAAACAGAGGCACAACTCATCAGACAAAAACATTAGGGAATACTTCTCAAAACACCCCTCATCAAGTCCTGTACGGCATGCTGGTGCCAAGTCACCTTCGCCACAGGGCGCCAATTATCCTATGGTAAATATTTTGAAATAAATTGTTATATTTGTAGAAAAAGAAAAGACCCAGAAAACGGTGGCAATATGACTTAAATGCGTACCCGGAGGACTGGTTCAAGATGGCATGGGAAAAGAGTAACTGGAAGGGTTTAGGGGAAGCCTTTGTACAGACGTGGGACTGTATTGGCTAGGAAAAACCTTAGAATAATGCATAAGTACGATTTTCAAGTGAAACATAGAATGGCAGTGGCAGTTGTACTAATCTAAACTTGAATCCAGATACATGCTTGAGCATTTGTTAAGAATACAGGCCTTATTATAATGGACCAACTATAATTCATTTAGATAATATGGCTAAATATTTCAAATAGCTCTTATATGAACTGTTTATAATACTTTTCTAAATCCTAACCACTACTACTGTGCATAACCCAATGGTTAAAAATTGATGCACCCCACTCAACCTGCCACAAGTAACAACTCTACACAAAATGGCATACAAGATGTTATTATTACATGCATAAAAGTTAATAATCATGTTTATAAGTAGTGATCATGTGTGAGTCACTCAAGTGTAGATTCAAGCAACTTGCTTTCCTTAATTGGAAATTGTTGTGTTTCTGTAGGCGCCAATCTTATTATGTAGCATTATCATCAAATGAACTGACTACTAAGATGATTTTAGCACTTTTTAAGGTGAAAGCATAAGGGAAGCCAGCAAAATTAAAATTTTCTTACGTTTTTTTCAAATTGCAGTATATTGAATGAGTATTTCATGAAATCATGACATTTGAAACCTATATGAACTAAAGGAGTTGTAATGCTGATTCTAATGCTGTAAAGCCATATTTTTACGGTCGGGAATCATATTTTAATCAACATACAACCTGACACGGACCTGCAAATTGCAAAAAAACGTAAGAAAATTTGAATTTCGCCGGCTAACTTAGCGCATCCCCCTTAACTTAATCCTTTGTATGATGATTTTTTTTCTGTAAATGTTAAATTAAGTTGATACAATGCTATTTTTTGGTATAGGGCTCTCAAAGTGGGTTAGATGGCTTGTATATGTAAGAAGGAAATAATAATTATTTTGTGTTCAGTACCCACCGTCACCCTCGTCGTTACTGCCTTCTGGTGCCGATTTTTTACGTTCGGCGTCTCAGCAACGACCCCACACATCTGTTAAACAGGTAAAATCCCCACCAACATCTCAAATGATAACTATTTTACTTCAAATCTTTTTGTAAATTCATGGTTTATGTAATTGTCTGCAGGTTCAAACAGAACTGACATGTCAGAGGATACAGGAGTTAGAAACTCAAGCATCTTCCGACTTAGAACTAAGAAATAATAAAATAGAAGAATTAACAAGATCTAATGAAGAATTGAAACATCAAGTGCAAGCACAGAGCAAGGTATTACACTGATTTTATTTTGTTTTGAAGTTACATTTGTGTTATCAAGGAACTTCGTATATTAACTTTGAAATTGTTCTTTCAGGTAATAGAGCAACATAAATCACACATCAATAAATGTATAGAAGTTGTTAAGAAATTGTTAAATGAGAAAAGCACAATTGAGAAGAAAGAGGCTCGGCAGCGGTGCATGCAGAATAGACTGAGGCTTGGCCAGTTTGTGACGCAGCGCGTCGGCGCAACGTTTCAAGAGAATTGGACTGATGGATATGCATTTCAAGAATTAACGAGGTGGGTTAATTGAGTCATACCTCAAATGAATTTCCTCCACATTTAGCCTTACTGAACACAACACATTCAAGAAAATTTTCTGTTTTTCTAAATTGCTGTTATTTAAAAATAAAGTGTACTGTTCTAAAAAGGCATAATAGGGAGGATCAAAATAACTCGATAGTTATTTTGAATAGGGTGGTATTATTCAAAATAACTATCAAGTTATTTTCGATATTTTTAATGGAATCTGTTTGGTGATTTGTCTTTTTACTGTGGCATATCAATCGCCATCCATTAAAAAATATTCGTCAAGTTTGATTAACACTATATTTCCACATTTTACCAGGCGGCAAGAAGAAATAACGGCTGAGAAAGAAGAAATAGATCGTCAGAAAAAGTTGTTATTCAAAAAGAGGCCGGTGAACAACGAAGGTGGTGGCGGGCGCGGCAAGCGCACGTCGAGTGCGGCGCCCAGCACTCCGCAGCCGTCGCCGCTGCACAACGGGACGGATGCACCCACCTTCCTCAAGCCCGACCCGCTGCCCAGCATGACCTATCAGGAGTATTATGAAGCTGATGAAATACTAAAGGTACGTCACTGTTTTGTAATGTATGTTGGAGTCGGCTTCCAGCCTGATCAGATGCAGCTAGATATCAGTATTTCACATGGAGCAACTGCAGATCTGACCTCCACAACCCAGTTCCTGGGCAACACGATACCTCACGGTACCTTACGTTAAGCTGTGCTTCAAAGGATAAATCATCCACCTCTTACCATCAATGAACATCATATTAGCTAGAAGACGTCCGCTGCTATACTCTCACCTTTACCTGGGGTCGCCTTTTCAACCGGTCTGAGGCCATCCAGAAAGAGTGCACAGCAGTATCTGCTTTTCAGTTCATGGTTACCTTTGTTGGCGCTACACGCAATATAACCCATCCATTGCTACTGCAATATTATTCTTGTTTCTGAGATCAAAGTATCTTATTCCTGATTCGAACGGAAACAAAATTTGTCTTAATAATAATCGCAAGCGACCGCGATGATGACAAAAGGATACGTTAATAATGTAACATTTGCACCTATCGGATCTGTTTGTCAACCATGGCGGTTATGGCAATATTATCTCAAGATAATCCGTAAGTCGAGGCTTACAAACTAGAAACTGAGCTTGTCCCCAGAATTTAGGTCCTAAGTCCTAGACCTAGAAGTCGCTAATCCAACAAACAATGAAGAAAACTATGAAAACAACGTGTTTTGATCTGGAAGATGGTAAACCGTGATCTAGACTCTAGGTGCTAAGTAAAAGTAGTATAAAATAAAAACCAGTAGTTCCCTGATTTTAAATGAATCCAAAATGTCAAGGCTTAATTCAGTTCTTTTATTTTTTACTTGCTATGATAACAAAATACTAATTATTGACTTTTTATTTCAGTTGAGACAGAGTGCACTCAAAAAGGAAGACGCAGACTTGCAGCTAGAGATGGAAAAGTTAGAGAGAGAAAGAAATCTTCACATTAGGGAACTGAAGCGGATACACAATGAGGATCAGAGCCGCTTCTCACAACATCCTGTACTCTCAGATCGGTGAGTTATACTGCAAATAATTAACATCCTAACTAATATTATAAATTCGAAAGTAACTCTGTCTGTCTGTCTGTCTGTATGTTATCTTTTCACGCCTAAACCACTGAACGGATTTCGATAAAATTTGGCAAGGAGATAGAAGGCATCACGGGGAAGGACATAGGCTACTTTTTATCGACATACTACGCGGGCGAAGCCTCGGGCGGAAGCTAGTTAATAATATTTCATGATTTAGTGCACTGAGAATATTGCAGGAGTACTGACGCATGCGCCATTATACTAGTGCATAATAAATATTTTATGCTAGTGGTTGCAACCTCTTCCATATTATCTTCACATTTATACACCAGTTTGCAACCTCTTCCATATTATCTTCACATTTATACACCAGTTCCTTATTTCTATCTGTGAAGATTTAATTTACTGATGTGTATAATGCAGACATAAAAATATTGAAAAATCACCAGGAAATCTAAAAGCAAGTATTCACTCACAATATATTAAAATAAAAATGTTTTGGAAGTAGATAACGTGATAGCGACGTAACCCTGATCTAATTTATATGGTTTTACGAATATTGTACTAATATTTTGCGACCAAACACAACATTGAAAAGTATTATTATTTTATCTGATGACTACAAATACGCCAAAACTCCGCCGAAACAAAGACTGCTGAACGTAGTTATCTATAAATTAATGATAATTAACATTATGTAGCCAATTATTTCCACTTCCTGAAGATAATACATTCAAACGAGACAAGTAGCTTATTATTATGGTAGGCAACAAGCTATCATTGGTCAAGTAACTGTAGCTTGTCACACACAGCATAATTATGTTAGGTACCTTGTTGATCACACATGGTATACTGTTGTTATATTATACTGTGTCCCAAAAGTATCTGATGAAAATGTAAGGTAAATGTATCTATGGATCCTAATTTTTTGTGCCACTCACAAATTATTTGATTATTTTAATACTTAATACTTTGGAATCACCTAAAAATTAGGTTAATTTTAGTTCCAAAATTTTCGTTGATGATTTTTTCAATTACAATTTAATAATATTAATCAAACAATAATCGTTGAAACTTTGAAACCTTCTACAGATGAATGTGTGATGAATTTAACTTGTTTACAGTTACACTTTCACCTTATATTTTAAAAGAGATAGGTGTATTTCTCACTCTAATATCATGACGACTATCAAGACTGTACTCCTAAAAGGGCGCACATTTCGTTAGTTATGTTATGCATATAACTCACTAGCTGCGCCCCGCGGTTTCACCCGCATAAGTCTCGATCCCGTAGGAATATCGGGATAGAAAGTATCTTATGTCCTAAACGTCATAGTCTACCCGTGTGCCAAATGTCATCCCAATCTGTGCAGCCGTTTTAGCGTTAAAGCGTAACAAACAAAGACACTCACTTTCACATTAATAATACTAGTTAAGATTTTTATATATGAATAAATATTTATTTATTTTATTTTAGGTATCTACTGCTAATGTTGCTCGGCAAAGGCGGCTTCAGTGAAGTCCACAAGGCGTTTGACCTGCGAGAGCAACGGTATACGGCCTGCAAGGTGCACCAACTGAATAAAGACTGGAAGGAAGACAAGAAGGCCAACTATATCAAGTGAGTCCGTGTATGATGGCATGGCATACGTCATTATTCCCTTTTATTATTTTATGTTTATAATTATTTTGACTCAAGTTAAAGTGTTATTCTTATTATGTTGGATGCCTTGTTACAGACATGCGCTGCGGGAGTACAACATTCACAAAGCGTTAGACCACCCTCGCATTGTTAAACTATATGACGTATTTGAAATTGACGGCAACTCCTTTTGTACAGTTCTTGAATACTGTAACGGACATGATCTCGATTTTTATCTCAAACAGGTAAGTAAAGTCTTTCGACTTTCTTTTGAGGCTACTCTTCTGTTACCAAAACTACTAAAAACTTATAACACCACTCTTTATATGTCGGGGATTATAAATATTTATCAGTACAAATGACCTACTGCTACGTAAATATTCCCGCAAATGGGCGCTACCGAGAACAATAAGAGATGTTTTCGGAACACTTGACAGTTTAATTGGTGATCACAGTTATTTTTAATTGTAAATGGGGGTTCTACCTTTCCTTTTGACATGATCCCTCAGTCGCAGTTGTGAACCCACGTTATAGAATTTGATAGAAATGACTCCCAATAAGTTTTACAAATTGAACAAAGCTAGGTAAATCTTTATAATGTAATATTAACTTATTAGAAACCCATATTTATTTATAATATGTACAATTTCAGCACAAGACTATTCCGGAGCGCGAGGCTCGCTCAATCGTGATGCAAGTCGTGTCAGCGTTGAAGTATCTGAACGAGATCAAACCGCCAGTGATCCACTACGATCTGAAGCCAGGCAACATCCTCCTGACCGAGGGCAACGTGTGCGGCGAGATCAAGATCACTGACTTTGGCCTGTCCAAGGTCATGGACGAGGAGAACTACAACCCCGACCACGGAATGGACTTGACGAGCCAGGGAGCAGGCACTTATTGGTAAGTCACTATTGGTCTCGACTTTAATATGATTTTTAGACTGTGCCATATTTAACACAATTTGATGGCTGCACACTGTAAGTGTAAATTAACTAGGAAACTAATATTCTAAATTCATAACTAAAAAAGATCGTTATTCATTTGAACCGTACATGAGAGTTACTTCATTATAAATTCACAATGGCGCCTGTTACAAGATGGCGGATCCGCGGATTATACTAATCTACGCGGGAGATGTTAATTTAAAAATAAACTTTCTGGAAATAACTGATCCTATGTTCTTACAATTCACTATTGTTTTCCAGGTACCTGCCGCCCGAATGTTTCGTTGTCGGGAAAAACCCACCAAAGATCAGTAGCAAGGTGGATGTGTGGAGCGTGGGAGTGATCTTCTACCAGTGTCTGTATGGTAAGAAGCCGTTCGGACACAACCAGAGCCAGGCCACCATACTGGAGGAGAACACGATACTGAAGGCGACCGAGGTGCAGTTTGCTAACAAGCCTACGGTCAGCAACGAGGCTAAGGTACGTGTATACTACGCTTTTAGTTGTATGCGACCATTCTCTTTTCATCAATATCCAAATAATAATATGTAAGCCAGGTCTTGGACTATCATATTCGAATTACAGCCAAGTCTTTCACGACAAGACTTCATAAATGATACCTGTTTTGACTACTAAACTTGCAACTCTGCAGTATGGAACATGCTTTATTAACCACGTTATTTTTTTTGCAGAGCTTCATCCGCGCGTGCCTGGCGTACCGCAAGGAGGAGCGTATCGACGTGTTCGGGCTGGCGCGGCACGAGTACCTGCAGCCGCCCATGCCCAAGTCGCGCGGCGCGGGCGGGGCCAGCGGCGCGGGGGCCGGGGCCGCAGTGGCGGGCCCCGCGGCCCCCAGCGCCTTCAGCTCCAACATGTTCGGCGCGGGCTCGTCCTCCTAGCCGCGCCGCCGCCGCCCTCGCCAGCCGGCGGCGCAGTGACCGCGGTGTCGTGCTCGTGTACATATGTGTTGTGGTGCGGCGGCGCAGTGACGGCGGAGTCGTGCACGTGTACATATGTGTTGTGGTGCGGCGGACGTTGACGCGTCGCGGCGCGGCGAGGGCCGGCGCGGGCGCCCGTGGCCGGTGTCGTTCGACTCTCGTAGACGTACTTTTTAGTTTTGAAACTTTGTCAGTTAATATCCAGAGTTGTAAAATGACTAAATATCATTTACAGATAAATTGTTTAAGATTATGCTTACTGTTGACTGTATTTATTGAGCAGGTGATAAATTGTGATTCTCCATTTGTGAATGGTTTTATCCTTTTATCACTAAAGAGGAATCCTTGGGACTATCCCTTGCATATTATATAAGTTATCCCTATTAAAAAAGTTAAAAATATTATACATGCCTTTTATTTGAGCTCTGATTGTAATAACAATTAATCCTTCCAAATTCAGCTTTGATGCAGTAAATTTGTGTCACTGACTGGCAGGGCCACCATCAGGGATTTTAATTTTGATTACACAAAAAAATTGTCGAAAGTCGCAAAATGTCAGAATTTGTCGGTCACTGGTTCAAAACACACAATGAATTCAATACAAGAATCTAGCTCTTGGACTATACCTTAAAAATTGAATTCATTATATCTTCTAGAGATTAAGACCCGAATAAATCTGTGATTTGGCGACTGATTCCGACTAATTAGCGACTAAATTTGGGAGAAAACAGATCTTCGCTAGTTGCCCTAGTTTTTGAGATATAAATGTGGCCCTGCTGGGGAGACTCCAGATCGGGCACCTATAAACCCTTATATCTTTTGAACCAGTGACCGACAAATTCTGATATTTGGCGACAAATTTTTTGTGTAATCAAAATTAAAATCCCTGATGGTGGCCCTGTCAGAGTCAGTGACACAACCAATTTAAGGCTTCCTGTAAATGACACCGGAGCCAGACCGCAAGATGAAAAAAATATCTTCGCGGGCGGCGCATGGGTGGTATTCTTTCGTATACACAAACATGCGGTCCGGTGCTAGTGCGGCTCTGGCGTCATAGAACAGTGTCTAATTTGTAAAATAAGATAAATGTATTCTCGTATCTGAAGGCCATATCATACCGGCGCGACTTGTCGCGCGACGCGAATATTAACTTCACGGCGAACAATGCGGCGGTGTCGCGTCGCGCGACATGTCGCGCCAGTATGTAAGAGCCTTTATTCCAACAGAGCGTTTTTAGCTAAAATGATACAGCGCCATCTGTATATTATTTTTCGTACTTTTTTTGTAAGTTTCAGAATAAATATGAGCAGAGAATCGAGGGTTTTAAGGAAGGTGGTGTAGCATGTGGTGTAAAATATGTACTTTTAATCGTTTACATAGATGCCGTTAATGTTATTTGATTTATCCGACAACATAACATGGATTGAACGGACATAAAATTATCAGTAGACCCTTGGGGTTGGCTACGTCAAAGATAAAAAAGTTTAGTTTGATCACTTCCATTATACATGATATATTGTGCTTATCATCAAAGATGTCTGATACAATGAACTAACCTTTCTTACTCTCTTTTATAGCGACTCTTGGGAGTTTATAAATAATCGGAACGAACACGAGCTCTTTGAAAACAACTAAACTTGCTTCTAATTATGTTTCTGTTTGGGCTTTAATTATGGATAGGTAGGTAAACTAGTAATCTAGTAAGGGTTCAGTTCGAAAATCGTCGGAAACTACTCGTGGCAATAAAGTGATTGTACAAGGACAAAATTTTATGAATTTCTTTTCATAAATCTTTTAAAGTTACTATGTATAATGGCGAAAGAAGGTACTTTTAAAAGTTTTGTGTTTACCTCACCTCTTTGTTACCTGTCAGCTAGCATTATTTCTTTTCACTGGATTCTTATAACTGTGACCTAGTTAAGCAGATGACGGGATTTTAATTAGAGAGAATTTTCAGCAGCTTACGCTGGGAATAACTTCAATTCAAAAGTTTCCTGGGTAAACTGAGTTTGTATGGATGATGAATTAAAAGGTTTCACGGAGTTTCACCCCACAAAATTACGTCATAACAATTTAACGAAACGACGTAGTTGTTATAACTTTTCAAAACAGTTTTATTTCGTGGTTTTGGTTGTTGAATTCCTAAAATTTTTTTTGGTGGTTTACAGATTTATCTAAGTACTTAATCATTTTAGTTACCTACGTACTTAGGTAGGTAGAGAGAGTATTTATGCATTTGTATGTATTTAATTAAAATATAACTATACTAGCTTCCGCCCGCGTGGTATCTCATTGTCGATAAAAAGTAGCCTATATCCTTCCCCAGGATGCCATCTATCTCCTTGCCAAATTTTGTCGCAATCCGTTCAGTGGATGAACTTATGAGGAGCTCGTGGTTAAGTCATAACAGCCGCACGGGTCGATCGGATCAGGTTAAGCTACGCTTACCGGGGTTGGTCCGTGGATGGGTGACCATTTTCACATACCGAGACTCCTCCGTGTCTCGGAAAGCACGTTAAGCCGTTGGTCCCGCTGTCATTTGTGGATCTTTGACAGTCGTTAGGGGTCGTCAGAAGCTCGAAAGTCTGACAACCAGTCTTACCAAGGGGTATCGTATTACCCAGTTACTGGGTTGTGGAGGTCAGATAGGCAGTCGCTCCATGTAAAATATTGGTATTCAGTTGCATCCGGTTAGACTGGAAGCCGACCCCAACATAGTTGGGAAAAGGCTAGGCAGATGAGTATGGATGGACTTATCTAAACATGTTGGTAATAATTCACATAGGTACTTCCGTGCTCAATAAAATAGAAAATAAACCTCCCCTAGTTGCGCCCAGCATTTAGCAATCACCTACTTACGAAATGTTTTCAGATTAATATTTACACATAAGTAACTAATTTTACAATCCCCAGTTTGTACGTACCTCTTTATTGAAATTGTAACATTAATAACTTAGGACGTCGGCGTCGGAACAACCCTGGGGACTCCAGCTCTGGTTGGTTGCCATTTTGTTTTTCTGCTCAATAGTTTTCCGAGCCTCCGGCGTTCGCACGTCCCTAGCGATTTATATTTGTTTACAACTCAAGTTCGTTCATTAGAAACGGTCGTTTTAAAATGTAGGTAAACCATCCAAGTTTAGGTACTTAGAATAATCTAAGTTTAGGTACTTATTTACATCTAAACAAAATGCGTAGGTACCTACCAAATAGGTAAGTATGATGATTAATATGTTTATTTAACCGCGGTCAATTTTTTAAATAAGACATTCCGAACCTAACCATACATTACGTAGATTTATTTATTAAAACTTTATGAACAAGTAAAAAAAAATACTGTACAAAGGCAATGTAATGCCTGGTAGTAGATCATTGCCTTTCCATAGTCCAAGATTCTCTCGCAGTAGATGGGTTCTCTAACTTCCTGATGATAATACCTACTTCCGATAAGTTTAATTTTCGGTTCGAAGACTGTCAAACATTTTCATCTATTTTGGATTTGGAAGTTAAGCATTATTTCAGTCTAAAAACATCCACTGCTGGACATAGGCCTCCCCAAGCGTCAATTCGCATCCAGCCGATTCCCGAGTTCATCGGTCCAACGCAGCGGCTTCCGGTACGCCGTAAGTAATGCATACCAGCTTTTTTTTTATTGCGTGAGAGGGAAGGAATATGGAAGCTATCCCTACAGAAGGCGTAAAAAAAAGTTGACCTGGAAAAGTTCTCTTCAATAGAAAAAAAAATGTTTTGCATTAACGGTTTCACACGGAGTAGAAAGGGTAGCTTTGTTTTTCCTCTGCATGAATGGTCCTCGTGGGAAGGCTCAGAGCGGAGGGGTGTGGGTCCCCCTGCGGGATGAAAATGCTCGTTGCATTCGTGCAACGGTCCTGAAGTGCGCCTTTATTGTGCGAGTTATATGTTGTGTTGCCAACACTTCGGCTGAGTGTGAAAAACTGTTTTATATAAACATTTTGTTACTCTAAAGGATGCTTTCCTATTATTTCGCATCCTTTGTTCGTCATCCTCCAGTTACTTCGTTACAACGGGAATTTTAATTACTTTAGTTATGAAAAATGTTCGCTTTTTTTGAATTAGAAGGGAAAAATATTTCACCACTAAATCAATGCTTTGTCAGCCCTGTGGTACCTGACTGTATCTGAATAATTTATTTATTTATTTAAACTTTTCGCACTAAAAAAGGTACAAAGGCGGACCTAATGCCTGAGGCATTCTCTACCAGTCAACCAAGGGTGGTGAAGAGATTAGATGGCAGGTGCTCTAATTGAGAGGAACAAAGAGAGAAAAAAAAAAAATCGTATTGCATTATAGATAAAGCAGGTTTACAGTACACAAATAAGATATAAACTTATGATACATATACTTACACATATATTTACTATAATATGTATATATAAAACATACAAATTCAAGGGTGAGAGGTGATGACATGACTCTACTCTAGTTATTTTGAGAAAAAACTCCGCACTTTCCGACTGCTGGCCGTCCTGATATCAAGAGGAAGCGCATTCCAAAGAAGAATGGACTGAATATGAAAAGAAGAAATAAATTATTGAATAATTAATAATTACATTTATTCTTTGAAATGCCTGTGAACTGGATTTTGCATAAATACTTATCTAATAAATAAAGTTTCCTTCACTATTCAGTAGGTAGCATAATTAGCCGAATAAATCAGTAGCAAGTATGTTCTGAAGATTTTTAATTTAAAAAAAACCTGAGATTAGATTGCAAGCAGGCATAATTTATATCCAGATACTGGTGATATTAGTTGTCACTAAAGTTAATCTACCAAATATCTGAAATCCAAATGAGATTATCTAGTCTGCGCTGATAAGATTGGAAATACTTGTTAATGAGAAACGAATGATAAGAACAATAGGTAATAAAATTGTAAGAAGTTTATGAATTTGTCTTAGTTTGAATGTAAAACTTGTTAAATGTAAACTATACTACAGTAACATAGTGTGACATATTTGGTTAAAATTAAGTTTGCCAAAAGATTCCTTCGAGCCGGATTTGAACCAGCGACCTATGGATATCAGTGTCGATCCTCTACAGTCCACCGCTCTACCAACTGAGCTATCGAAGGCACAACTTTCTACTTAAAATTAAATACTAGTTGGTAAGCGCACGAGCAAATATAAAGTATGTTGTAACGAGATTGTGTAACTTACCTACTTGTAATATTAATTTGTCAGTCCGAATGCGAATTAATTGCTCGCTTCTTATCGTTTAGGAAGATATAAACCAGAAAAACTAGCCAAGTGGGAGTCGGACTCGCACATGAAGGGATTCATTTTCGTAAATGTGTGGGGACCCCCTTTACTTATTAACTGTATTTAATTTTTATTAATATTTACGCTAACAGATTTAAAATAATAATATGTACAAGTATATAAAAAAAAGAGGGGAAAGAAAAGAATCGAGGGCATAAACCGTAGACAGAGTATTCTATTGTTATAGCGGCAATAGAAATACAAATTCTGTGAAAAATTAAACTATCTAGACTATCTACCTATTATGGTTCATGAGATACAATAACCCGCTGACATAGAGACGAACTAACGGGCAGCGGAGGCTAAGTAATAAGGTTCCGTTTGGCACCCTTCGGGTACGGAACCCTAAAACTACAATTGCACAATCGTGGAAGGATGTTCGCTGTTTATTTTTGCGTCAATTTTGTAGCGTTCAGCAATAATATATTGCCAAATAATACTCTGTCGAACTTTTGCTAGCATGGGCCTAGCGGCCTGACGATCCTGAAAACGATAGAAAAACCCTACTCTTAGGGCAAAATTTTGGCAAATGTGCTAAGTAGGTACCATAGAAATATAAAACGTTCAACATCTTCGTAGAATCGTTGGTTTCTGTAGTTATACAATTCTACGGTCTCCAAAGACCGGTCTAGGCTCGTCGAATACGATTAACCGAAGTTTAATTTAAATGAAAATCGAAGTGGGAATGTTTGTAAGTTCTATTACGGGCGGCCAACTTCAACCGTACAATTAACTCGAGGAAGTTCGCCCAGTAAATAATGCATTATTTTTGATTTACAGCGACGCAAACTTCATTGCAATTCAATAAATCGAATCAACAACGTTTTTAGGAAAATTGATGACAGGCGAAATTGGATTTGCTTGTTTGCGTAGCGCTGCAAGGAAAATTTAATAGGAGGAAATCGTTGAGAGCAAAGCAACTAGATTAGGAAATCAAGACGTACGAATGAGATTTGGCCGGGTACTGTCAGTTTATTTGACAATGGCGTGGTAATGTGGCTCGAAGTTGTTTTGTATTGTATTCGTCCTAGTTTCCTGATTGACTGTTAATTGGTCGGTTCCACGAGTCCACGAGCAATTTGCCTGAAAGCGTTTGGCCGGCATTGTGACAAGCTATTGCTCATATCGTAATGAAAGTTGGTGCCTCTGCGCCCGCGCCCTCCGCCAACCAATGATTAACGTGCCTGCTAATGGGAATGTTCACCACCCGTTTTATTCAATTAATTAATGTCGCCTGAAATCGGCTTTGAAAACACAACGTTTAATAGGCCGGTAATGAATGATAAACTTATTGGATGCAATTTGAATTCGGGGAAGGGAGACGTAAGTTTGTTCGTAGTATGGCTGATCAAAACTTCTAATGCTAAATCTAAAAGTGATTTGATTGGCTATACAGGATGTAAGGGTAAACACTCTTGTCATTCAAACCATGGGTAGTTGACTTAAATATAAATATAAATGACCGAACACAACAAAAAAAAAACGTTATTTTCATTAAAAGATTTTAAAAAGTTTCTATCTGACACAGTGCTTGCTAGCGAAACAGCTGACTGACTAAGGGAGGGATCGCGCTCGCTGCCGGTCAGGTCACATCCCGTACGCCCCGCCCGTGTTGAGACGCAAGTTCGTTGCCCTAGCGCATAGGGCAACGAACTTGCGTCTCTTGTGGTAAAATTTTGATCTAAAAAAATTAAAAAAAAAGTTGTAATTTTCCATTGATTTTACGTTCTATAAATGAAACCAAACCACTGGTTGCAAGGATAACGGTGTTTACCCTAACACCCTGTATATTTCCTCCAACCAATCACATGAGGTTGGCGGAAATAAACAGTCAATCACTTTTTGACAACAGATTAAATTAAGAGTTATGGTTTTATAAGTTGAGGATTGACTAACGAATGAGACTCCAGACAACATGAAGACGGCAATGGTATGTCCATCTTATACATTCCTTTTTGCAAGGGATTCAGAATTTATTTCTGGGAGGGGCACATGTGCCAGACATGTAAGAAGTGTCTCCTATAATCTAGTATTGCATAATGCTACTTTTGGATCTTTATTCTTTTTCAATGAAATTTAAGGATAACTAAAAAAAGCAATACAATTTTAGCACCCTACCTTGGATAGAATAGATTTTCTTTTGACCATAGCTGGGTACAGAAATAAGAGTTACCTACCTAAGCCAGCGGTAAAGTGAAAACCTGGGCTGCAAGAGCGAGCGAAGCGAGCTCAATATTAGCACCCCACCTCAAACCTGGTTTGGTTAGTTTTTCTTTGACCATTCAAAGTATTACCTAAATATTTTTCATCAGTTGAGGAAAGTTGTATAAGTTTTAGCATTTCCTATATGTCCCTGAAATCCTCTCGCCGATTGTTGTCTTAGCAGACCTTTGGGCCCGAGTACGACCTGACTGCACCACTTTGTTTGAACTTTATTAGTTACGCCACTGTTGCTAAAGATATAATAGTAGGAAGGTATTTCTTAAGCGTTCATCTGTCATCATTGAAGCAATGTCTTCATGGATATAATATACATTCAGGCCAGTCCATTCAGACAATTCGATTTTATTTTACTTAAACCGTTTGGGGGGGGGGGGGGGGGGCACGTGCTTCTGTGGTTTCCGCCCTTATCCTTTTGTATCATGTAAGAGAAGCTTATCGAGCTACTTAACTAATGATGTAAACGAGCGAGTCTGTGATGGCTGCAGATTACCAGCAGTAGCTAACGTGTTATGTTTATATCACTTCGTATATCACCCTGATCGTTTTATGAAGCCAGTAGGTTTCTAAATGGTACTTACCAACAAAGAAAGAAAGAAAGAAAAATGCGTTTATTGGCATTGTCACACAAAAATACACCTTAAAACTAAAAAAAAAAAACAGAAAACAGTCATTACAATGCCAAAAGGGCCTCAGCTCAGCATATTGTCAGATGGCAACACACAGTGTACCACCTGACGCTGATTTTCAGCTGCAACCCACAGACCTTTGCTAACTAACTAACCTAACTACTTCGAAGTTGCTACGGTTAAAAATCTATGTACGTTTTAAATATAACTAGCTTCTGCCCGCGATTTCGTTCGCGTGAAATTTCTTGTTCTGCCGTCCCACCCCGTCGCATCGCATCGCCCACTCGCGCTATTACTTCGTTTTCGCTTAGTGTTCTTTCTGACTTTTTTTCTCGGCTCCTAGGGTTTGTAATGTGATGTTAAATAGCCGGGGTCGGCCGGGTTGTTCCAGAGATTAGCGCGTTAAAACAAACACAAAAACAAACTCTTCAGATTTATTATTAGTATATATATTGATAAACTTACTTAACTAAACTGGGTATGTCGGGTCTGGCGATAGTCTTTACGTAATACACTGTTTTATTCTAGAAATTAAAGGATAAAATTCGCTTATTCAAACAATGTGTTTTAACAAAAGGATCTTGAAAAACACAATAAGGGTTTGCTGTAGGGATTTCCTCTTATTTTCAGAGAACAGGAAAACAGAATTCAAACTGACTTCTGAAATACAAAAATGAACATCGAAAGGTTTTTGTGTTTTTGGGTCTTGGTACATAATTTATTGTTTGGGTCTTATTAACGGAATCGTCAAGGGACTGCATGACATCTATTACATAACGGCGAATCAATTTTCACGGACCTAGGCCTAAAACGAAGACCTAGGCCAAATATTTTGTGACCTAAAGTAGGTGCCTAACAGAAAACGAATTAAAAATCTTTAAAAAAACAGCGAATTTTCGCGGGTATTCTGATAATCTGACATAACATAAACTCAATAAATTCCCAATACGAAATAGTACCTATTTGTCTGATATTATGCCATCAACTTTTAAACTAATCATGAAGGTTACATGGTAAAACCATGCAGGCTAAGGCTCTTATAGTACAGGCTACTTCTTACCTTCACCCACATTTCGCCAGAGTTCATCCACATTCATCATTATCACCAATTCACAATCGTAAACCGTTATTTTTTCACTGTGTGATGTAGTAGGTTAGCATTACATTGACAGTGACACTGGTAAATGTAATGTACCTACACTATGACACTGGTAAATGTAATGTACACTGGTAAATATAGAATATATAGAATATAGAATATATTTATTCAGTATAAAATTGGTAAAATATTAACATAAAATCTTAGAAATAATTTACAAAGGTATTATAATGTTAGATGCCTGTACTAGGATAAACCTGTATCACAGGCGGCATGAGTTCACACTTTATGGTAGTTATAAGGACAATAAAATTCTTAACAATATTTAACAATAGAAGTCTTGAAATAATGACAAAATTTAATAATCTAATTTATTACCTAATCATATTTTTATAAACCTTGCTTACTTATATACTATTTACCTTAAAAATAAAAAGACCTAAAAAGAGTCTTAAATACATAATTTCTTATTTAGTTTGCGTAAAATAGTTTCTTGCACTTTATAACCTAGTTAAACACATAATTATGATTTTCCGTCAGCAGAATTTGTAAGTGAGCTAAAGTAAATGTTGCACAAAATTAAATAACGTTCGAGATTTGATTATTCGAAAATGTAAATGTAACCTACCTACTACTTTAAAAAAAAAAGAAAGAGGCCTGAAGAAGGAAGACCCTGAACTGAATAACATGATCATAATAAGACCGTTTTAACGTGAGGAGCTCGTGGCTAAGTAATAACAGCCGCACGGGTCGATCCATCAGGTTAAGCTACGCTTGCCGGGGTTGGTCCGTGGATGAGTGATCATCTTTATATATCGAGACTCCTACGTGCCTCGGAAAGCACGTTAAGCCGTTGGTCCCGGCTGTCATTTGTGGATCTTTGACAGTCGTTACGGGTCGTCAGAAGCCCGAAAGTCTGACAACCAGTCTTACCAAGGGGTATCGTATTACCCAGTTACTGGGTTGTGGAAGTCAGATAGGTAGTCGGTCCATGTAAAATACTGGTATTCAGCTGCATCCGGTTAGACTGGAAGCCGACCCCAACACAGTTGGGAAAAGGCTAGGCAGATGATGAATAATACCGTTTTAACATAATCCATAATCTAAGATTTCTAATAACGTTAATAAATACAAAAATCTAAACGCCGTAGATTTAGGGAGGCATAATTATAAAACGAAAGGCCTGCTCGCCGGAGGGGATAATTTGCGAGACCCGAGGGCTTTGATGTTCAGCGGCCTTGGAATAGCATGCGGCGAAGCGTGAGCTCGTCGCCAGCCACGGACTCTTCATCCAAGAACTTGACCTTTATTATTTTATTCGTCTCTTATGTCGTGGAATATTATTTTTGTAAAATTATTGAGCGTGATTTTGATTTTGGTTGTTTATAACCCGTGTAGATTTACATAAATAAGATTATCTTTCAAAAAGAGAAGTAGCTAGGTTAACGTATCGAATATTGATGAAGGATATTTTTTTATCTTTCATTGGAAACTAGATTCAATGATCTTTTTTCTCGTTCTATACATTCAAAATGTCGGCTCTTACGTAAAGTGTAAGTTTTAAATACTTCTTATTATCCAACTTAAACAGATCTTGTCGAAACTTTACTCGTGAATCGTTGCTGGATGGTGGATATGTCATTTATTTATAGTTAATTAAATAGTACAACACCAATTAAAAGGCATTACGATCTCTTGACACTAAGCTTTATAAAAATAACTGTACCATTGAAAAGATAAAGAATTACCGTAGGTTTGTACTTTCCGTAGAGAGTGCTACGCCACTGTAGCGAGTGCTACGCTACTGTAGCGAGTGCTACGCCACTGTAGCGAGTTCTACGCCACTGCAGGGAGTGCTACGCCACTTAGCCATGCGTTACGCAGACAGTTCGTATCGTAATGACTTGCGCGAGAGCTTCGTTAGCGCTATGAAAGCGCATCTCTAAGCGGCCATGTCACTGGAAAACGAGTCAAAAGCTGCTTGATAATTAGTGCAACACATATGCGACATAATTTCATTCAGTGGCGTAGCTATAGTCATATTAGAGGGGCTTTTACCTGGCTCTGTGGCGAGGATTTTTCCGTGCTAATTTATACTTCCAGCCATACTACCTAATATTATAAATGCGAAAGTAATTCTGTCTGTCTGTTACCTTTTAACGCTTTAAAGGTGGAACGGATTTGCATGAAAGGGATACGAATATAAGTAGTACCATGACCTGATTTAGGAGTTAGGACATAGGATACTTTTGTACCAGTACACCACAAAACGGGCGAAGCCGCGGGAAAAAGTTAGTGAAAGGCTGGAAGCATATATTTCGATACCACGTCCACGTTTCATGTTGAGTTTATCAATACTGTCAGTGAATTTCCATCATACGAATACATTACGAAAATCCAATACGTACAGTATGCAAAATAACATATCCGTAATAATGATCCATTGCATATAATCCATGCTCGTTGATGTTTTTCACAGTAGCCTCGAAAATTGACTGATCGCGTGCATATGGCTGAAGCCCCTGACCTTACACCTTCAATGTCAATGTTATCTGATCCGCCTCCATAATGTTTATGAGTTTGGGGCGTAGCATAACAAACAACACAAACACGTAGTTTTCAGTACGGTAAGTGGACCACTACTTACCGTACTGAAAACTACGTGTTTCCCTATTATTAGTTTCCAACTTTCCAGCAACATACCGAACCTGAAAACAGTAAATCATTTCCATGACGTTTTCCAAAACTTTTTCAAATATTTCATGTTTGTAGTTTGCAGATTTAGAAAGGTGGGTTTGAGTGAAATGTCCGACGTTTTCTGTGAAAATAGAGTTAAACATTTATAAATATATGCTGCTGAAAAATAACACAGACGAGATCTAAGTAAACGATCAGTGCATTAGTGATCTTCAGTAGATCAGTGGGTGGACATTGATCTACCGTTCCTATATACATACAGTTTTATTGCAGGCAGGCTATCGTTAGGTAAGTATGTTCTATGTTATGATTATGATTTTTAACAGAGTTCTGCAAAAATGAGGATGTTTTTTTTTTTTGTTTTTATGTATCGCGATTACTACAAACTTTTTACAAAAAAAAAAAACGACTTCGGAAAAAAATACACTAAAAGGTGAAAAATAACTTTAATTTCGGAAGTCGGTGGCAAAAAGCGAAAATTGAAAAGCAAAGACACCGACTTCCGAAATTAAAAAGTTTTTTTTTTCCGAAATCGGTTTTTTTTTTGTAATTTTTTTTTATCTTTGTTCCATTTAAGCCAATTACAGAAACTTGACATTGACCAGCTTGCAAAAAGCTGAGTCAGCAGTATAGCATTATACAGTTTTCCTTGTTCCCACCCCTAAATGTCAGGTCAGCCACCTTTTATTACAGAAACAAGGTCAGAGTTAATACTGTATGTTTAATGAGAGTTTGTGCCAATGTTGGGTAACCTTCCTCAATCGTCTTTTGTGTTATTTGAGCAAGTGGCCTCGGCATCGATCGTGTGCAGTCGGCAGTGAGTCGGCTACACCTCGCCCAAAATGCATTGATGTAGCTTTTATTAGTTTGATGTGGAATTTATGTGTATGCATGTGTAATTGTAGATAGATAGATCGATAAAACGTTTATTTGGTACACACAAAAGACAGCACAACATACAAAAACACGGTAAAATAATAACTAATTACATTAATAAATAGCTACAAGGTGCCAATATAAAAAAATAAATAAAAATTAGAAACAAAAGAAAACTAGACACAGTGATGACAATATTGTCTATGACACTTTAAAAAATAACGATACATACAAAGTGCGGTGTGCGTCTCAACGTTGCACCAAATGGGAGTCCAACTCAGCATGTGTCAGGCAAATATACCTGAAGCTGATTGTGTATGATAGCTGGGGAAGATCAATGAACTAATGGTTGAATGTGTGAAAAGTGATATGGCTAGAAAGGAGGTGTATATGGATTTTTGAGATGATGGAAAAGCAGAAGACCGACCCCATATAAATAGGTATAAGGACAACCGAATAATTATGGATGGTTGAACAAACCACAAATTGCCTGATAATTTATCGACTTGATGGGTAATTCGTCAACTCGTCCTACAAGCCTACGGCCCATCTAAGACGATTTGCATAAAATCAAAAGAATGTCCTAAATGGGCCGTAGGCATGTAGGACGAGTTGACGAATTACTCGACTTGATCAACTATTTTTCTGATAAAAGCTTAGGTACCTATTGAATGTCTGGGCTGAAAAGTTATTGACATGGACATACGATTAATACGCACGTATTTGTTTTCCGAAATACGAAAGCTTGCCGATCCAGCTAGCTGTCAGCCACACACTGCCCACGGGAGGTTTCGAAATACGAAAGCTCGCCGATCCAGCTAGCTGTCAGCCACACACTGCCCACGGGAGGTTTCGAAATACGAAAGCTTGACGATCCAGCTAGCTGTCAGCCACACACTGCCCACGGGAGGTTTCGAAATACGAAAGCTTGCCGATCCAGCTAGCTGTCAACCACACACTGCCCACGGGAGGTTTCGAAATACGAAAGCTTGCCGATCCAGCTAGCTGTCAGCCACACACTGCCCACGGGAGGTTTCGAGGCTGTGGTCACCACAATGGAAGTCGGAAAAATATTATTGAATTCCATTTGTTCAAGCTTATTACAATCATCACGTATTCATTATAATATTTTAGTACTAGCTGCTGCCCGCGAGTTAAAGGATAAAAGCCTAAGTCCTTCTACAGGACATGTACTACTCGCGTCCGGCCCTGGTCCAGGCCATGGTACGGAGCGAGAGGGCATTGGAAGCAGTCACCTCCTTCTGCGAAGCAGTAATGCTAACGAAGGAGGAGGCGGAACGCTTGAGGGAGAGGCAAAGTTTGCGCCCTCACGCTCCTAACCGCCGCCGTTGGAGACGCTTTGGGCGTCAGGAATCCCAGGCGGATTCCCGGCCACCATAGGCGTGGGCTTGCGGACGGCGAGCAATGGGTAGCTCGCCGTCCGATTAGGACCAGGCCCGGGTCGATGGCTCGTCGTGTTCCACGCGCGCCTCAAAGAGATGTCAGCAAAATTGGCGGGGTCCGCTAGGACCGATGCCTGCCACGGTTGCGGGTTAGTCCGAAAGGGATGCCGGGACCTTGGCAACAGGCAACTGAAGAAACACGGGTGGGTTTTTGTCAGTAAAAGTCTGACACGCCCTTCCGCTCCGCCCAGAGCGGGAGAAGTCATTGGATGATTACCCAACCGCAAAAAAAAAAAAGGTCATGTGCCAAATTTCATCCAAACACCACCATCCGTTCAGCCATTTTAGCGTGAAATTGTGACAAACAAACAAACAAACTTACTTTCGCATTTATAATTAGTTAGGATAATTAATATTAGTTAGGATTTAATTAAAAATAGAATAGATGTAAAAGAATGTAGAATGTAGAATTTATGTAAAAATAATTGTGACCTATCATCAGTCTCCTAATCTCATGTAAAACTAATTTGAAAATATGATAATAAATACATTTTTCAGTTCAATAACGTGCCTGAAAGGTTGCAAATTGTTAGTCCTACGATTTATCAATTCAGTTTTCGATACTTCTACAGTATCTAATATTCCTTTAATAAAATAAAATGAATTGCATTTGTAAAGCACGAATTTGGTATAAATCTTACTTTCTTTGATTTATTTCTTGAGATATGACACTATAGTCTACTATAGTAGACGAAGGAGGAATATATTACCAGCAGTCAAGTTTGAAAACAAATTAGTTTAGAGACTCGGAGCTTTAAAACCTTTCTAATATTATTTTCTTTATACTTCTATACAGACGCAGTACGAATAACAAGTAAAAAAAAAAAAAGTTTATTGATTCTTAATATACAAGTGTGACAATATTTAGTAGCGTAATTTGAACTCTAGCGTAATTTGAACTCTGGTACTCAAAATAAGATCTAACTTGTGTTATGAGTACCTACTAGTGTTCCAACAAAAGTTATTACACAAAGGTACACAGGTTCCCACGAGGGACAGCAGGGGCATTAGTGCAGTTTCATTGTCACAGAGAAATGAAGTAAAAATATAAAACAGTAAAAATTATACAGAAAATAAAGTGGACAACGTATGTAAGTGTGACGGATGATAGAAGTATGAAACAAGAAAAAGACGATATCTTCAGATCCACTGGAAACTAAGCTATATCACAGATGAATTGATCTGTGGCTATATCAAGTTTTAAATTCTTGTTGTAAAGTTGCAAAATCAATATCCTGAAATTACAGCGAAGGTATCATGTACATACTAGAACGTTTTGCTTCTATCTATTGAAGTTGTTACACTTCTTACTCCAAAAATAAAATAGTTTCTTAAAAAACTGCCATAGCAACAGTGTAGTAACTTAAGAGAGTATCTGTAACAAATAGCCGGCTATCAATCCACGTAGAGGAAAAGTAGGGAAACAATGATTTTAGCAGAACTATCGGTTAACGACTCTCGGTAACACTCTCGGCGAGAAAGCTTTGCGAAGGGCGCACGACGGAGGATTAGCAATTAGGTGGGTCGCGCACGTGGAGCCATGTCCTCCTCGATGTGTAAAGGTACACGTAGCTACACGGTCCAGAGATTAATGAGGATATCCGGACCTGTCCCGAGCCCCTTTCATAGAGGTATGTCGTAGTTGCCAATAAATCTAACACATTTTTAATCAATGATCTGTCTTGCCTTTAGATTTATTTCTCAATTTTGTCTGGAAAAAATAAAACACGACCAAGTTCATGCCATTACATAGACACGTTGTTTATTAATCGTCCTTATAAAGGCAAGAGCTGTATCTATGGAAAGCTATATAGTGTCCTCATTCCTAAATGACCATAATAATGAGTCCTGTCAATGTGTCGCTTGTGTACGTAATCTAAATGGTTCTACAGTAATCAATACCACTTGTAGAGCACTTTCGTAATTGAAAATAAACAAAGGTACAGTGGTACAATTAATTAAAAGGCATACGAAACGGGTAATAAGCGTTAGCATCTAGCACGTGGTACACGTTTTGTTTAAGCAAATTGAAATCGTTAAATGAAAAAATGAGTGCTCCAGAGGCATACTAGGTATATCTGGTACTGTGAACTAATAATGTTATTCTTGGAATACATGATGCGTGTGCGCGATGTCGCTGTGAACAACTGTTTAATTAATTAATCTTTATCCCTCTACTTACACGTATGCCTCATATGTACCTACCACAGTAAATTCAAACGAATCACGCCGTTTCTTGCATGGTAGACTGAATAATCAAGTCATAAAACAATACTTCCTTTTTTTTTTTTTTTTTTTAAGAGATAAGTTGAAAGAGAGCGATATTTGTTCAGATAACTATAACATTACTCTACATCTAAATGTAGCTGAAATTCTATCACAAATTATGCAGGTCGCTAGTCTTTGCCCAAAACCCAACATTATGCTGTTATCCGAAAAAAACCCACATAATCCACTTTACAAAACCTAAATTGTTATAATAACTTGACGAGACATTACACAATGTTGTCGCCTGCCGAAGGGATGTCCCTTAGCGGATTACCATGACATGGCGGCGACACATATGTCTAAACAAGATGCTTCGCTCGCAGGACTAAAGACACTATAATATAAGCTGGGAGATCTCATTGTTTCTCCCGAAGGGCTCCGGTAACACTTAATGGATTCTTGACACGCGCCAGCTCTCCTCAACACTGGACAGATACCCATTGTTTGCTATATTTGTGAGAAAGGCAACATTGTTCACTCTCAACGGTGCAGAGGTGAAATTATAAATATAGTAATTATCTTGTCAACCGATCACCTATAAGGTGCTCATAAATTATATTCACTTTGAAGTATATAGTGTTGTAATGACATCAGCCTGCTTTACTTTGTGGTTTTTATTCGATTTTGTTGCTTTCCCTGCATATAAAGGGTGTAGTTAAGTTTCACTCTCCTTTGATAAAATATACCTGTTTTATGTGTAAAAATGTAGGTATTTCAGCTAGGTTAGTACTTTGGAAAATTCCCGAGCTCGTGGCTAAGTAATAACAGCCGCATGGGTCGATCCATCGGTTAAGCTACGCTTGCCGGGGTTGGTCCGTGGGTGGGTGACCATCTTTACATACCGAGACACCTCCGTGCCTCGGAAAGCACGTGATCCCAACTGTCATTTGTGGATCTTTGACAGTCGTTGCGGGAAAGGCTAGGCAGATTGATTGATTACTTTGGAAAATTGTGAAAAGTTTAAGTACCTACCTCAAGCTACCTAAATCTAATTCGGAAATTATTCAAGTAACCATTTACTCAAACATTGCATTAAAATAACTCTCTTCAATCCCCCACTTTCAACTGAATTTGCTGTCATTATCATCTATCAAAGCGATGATGCGATTGTTCGAACATCTTTGTAAAAGCACTTTGTTCACTTGAATACGGATGACGTCAGCAATTTTAAAAATGTGTTTCTATTTATTTATTTAACCATTTATGTACACACATAATAAACAGACAAGAAGAAAAGAACAAAAAAGTACGTACAAAGGTGATGCTTATGTCTAAAGAAATCTCTTCCAGCATACCTGCGCCTGCAATAGGAAAGTAGATAAGAATGAGTCTAATGTACAGCAGAGGAAATTAAACGTGCTGTCCTGTGAAGCGAACCGAACATTGATGTTCGTTGAACTGGTAGTACTGGCACAGTATCGTTGCGCAAGGATATTATGGGTGCTGCACTGCCTACACTCCTGAACGAGAGAGTTCGTGTGAAGGATATCCGGCACCGACTTGATAGTGCGACGTGCGGTCTGCATAGTTCAGTGGGGCAATAGGGCTGGAGCATCATCTAAAAGTATACTTTTAATTTAACCATCAATTCATGGAAAATCCAGTAAGCCCCAGGATAGTTTTCTCTTAAATATGCTTGGAAATTCGAACATGATTTTGACAACCTTCTTCAAGATAAATCGAAAATGCTGTACATATTTGTCGTGTTTAGCGACCGAATGTAAATTATTATGAAAACTCATAATTATTTCTGTCGTGTAATTTAAAAATGGAACGAACTTTTTATTTCGACACATGACAACCAAGGAGGTATCTTAATTCGATTTAGCTTGCAAATAGAGTAAAAGAAAGTGGTTTGCTTGTTTAAAGTAAAAAAAAAAACAAATGAACATATTGGCGCGTGAAAAATTATCGTTGTTCGTCTTTTTCGGTAGTTTGAATTTCCGAGCATTATTTGAGAAAAGGACTATAAAAGCCTTGGCCGAACCAGGCATTGATGGACTCATGTGTGCTTATGTGTGCCTCGGTTTTTCACGCTCGTCCAACAATCAATGCCCCTTTTGCAGGCCGCGGCAATAATATTCAGTCCCATTTACCTACTGCACATACAGTGTCCTTTATTGTTTGTGTAACTAGTTGGGTTCTCGGTGTTTTCGAAACATACCTGAGTGAGAACCCACCTAGTTAAGAATACGTTTAAGTTTTCAAAGATTTTATTCAGAATATATTTCAGACTAATGAAATGTAAGTAGAATCATGGCAGTAATGCTGGCAAACAAACAGACATATACATAAATATTAATACCTACTCTTGTTTCATGCCAAGCACGTCTACCCATTCAACAGGAACTTATTCCTTTAATTCCTTTTCAAGTGAGTTTTTTTTAACAAAAAAGTGGTTTTAAATTAGATTTCTTACACTACTTACATCGGTATAACGAAGACAAAAGGTAATAAATGAAGTTTGTATAAATAGGTACTTACCTACTTTACTACAACTGAAGGCGACGTAAAGTTTCATAAACCCAATGATTATGGTGTCATTTTGCGTATACTACGTAACCTCTAGGAAATAAAATAAAAATTCTTCTAAATTCTGCATTTGTTTTTTTAGTGAAGGATTTTTTTTACTTACCTCGGTACGTTCCAAAGTACGGCAGAGTGCACTATTTTAGTGTGCACGTAGGATGGGAATGTTGGGATAACAGCCTCGCGCAGGTTTCCGCCAAGGTCGATATCGTGGCTTCCTGTGAGCTAGAACTATTTCGTTACCTGGGCGGATGAAGTATGTCTCGTTGCACTTTATAGTGAATAGATATTTTATTTAACGATAAAAGTTTTTGGTGTCATTTTAACATTCCACCAGGGGAACATTCAAAAATAATTTATGGAAAAATATCTTTTTCGACTCGAATTATCTTAAGTATTATGTATAATATAATGCTGTAGTTTTTAAGCAGTAGATTTTTCAAGATTATTTAGGATAATTTTAGACAAAAGCAAAAGTACCATGTCACCGACAAGATTCTACGAAAAAAGTTCTACCATTAATGTTGCCAGTACACAAAAACTAATATAAAATGTTGCTAGAGCAAATAGATTTTTTTATGTTTAGATTATTCTTAAACATAGTTGGGCCGGGGCCATGCAGATGACAAATGCTGTATCTACAGTCTAAATGTTACCGGATGAAAGCAAGAAAGTTACATTAAATTGAGTTTGATTTAATTTATCGGTAATAGACATTATTTTCTTTGAGATCTAACATATGTTTTATTATTTGGCAGTTTTATTTCTGCCAGTCTGACCATACCATCTGGTCCGGGTATTGTCTTCACAATCCTTGCCATGGGCCATGTCAAAGGAGCAGTATTATCACTGCGAAGAATAACTAGGTCTCCTTCTTTTAAATTAGTATTGATATGGTGCCATTTTGGTCTGCTTTGAAGCTGTGTAAGATAATCACCAGACCAGACTTTCCAAAAGTCCTGTTTAATTTTACATAAAATGTTACACAATTTTAGATTATTAATAGAATGATTAGATAAGTCAGCTTCAGGATAACTCATCATAGAGGTTCCTATGAGGAAGTGGCCAGGTGTTAAATACTCAAAATTGGAAATGTCTGAACTCATGGGAAGGAGAGGTCTTGAATTCAGCACAGCTTCAATTTCTGTGATAGCAGTATACAAACCTTCAAAGGTTAAGACAACAGTTCCAACAATTCTCTTAAAATGGTATTTAAAACTCTTAACCCCCGCCTCCCTTAAGCCTCCAAACTCTGGAGAGTAACTAGGGATGAAGTTAAACTTAATGAAATTAGGAGTACAATAATTATTCACAGCATCCACATGTGCATTTGATATAAACAATTTATACAGTTTATTTAACTCATTAGCGGTACCCTTAAATGTTTTTGCAATGTCACAGAAAATTTTCTCTGGCATTCCTCTTCGAGCAATGAAACGTTTGAGGCATGCTAAAAAAGCTTCAGTGGTGAGATCACTGACCAGCTCCATGTGGATTGCCTTTGTAGCAAAACAAACAAAAAGTGCCACATAGCCTTTCATGATTAATGGTTTCCTAATTCTAGAAGATTTAACATTAAAAGGTCCACAGAAGTCTATCCCAACTACATTGAATGGCCTAGCAGCCGTAATCCTTTCTTGCGGGAGAGACCCCATAAGCTGCTTAGCAGCTGCAGCCTTCAAACGGAAGCACTTGACACACTTGTTTACTACCTTCTTGACTTCACATATACCACTGATAAGCCAAAAATGTTGTGAAAGTGAGCTCAACACTAATTTTGCCCCTGCATGCAACAAACGCATGTGTTCATTACGAATTAGGATATCTGTGAAATTACAAGATTTAGGAAGTATAGCCGGGTGCTTTTTGTCATAAGCCATGTCGATCGCACACTGAAGACGGCCACCAACTCTAAGCACACTAGCCTGATCCAGAAAAGGATGTAAACTTGATAATCCTGATTTGATAGGCAAATTATTTTTAAGACACTCTATTTCTTTGAGAAAGTGCTTTCTTTGAACACTACGAATAATAGCCAACAAAGCACTACGAAGCTCTTGCAGTGTCAAAGGGCCATACTCTTTATTAATGTTTTTAGAGCAATTTTTACTAAATCGCAATATATAGGCAACATTTTTCAATATTCGCTGAAGCCTATTGAATTCGGATATTTTTCCAATTAAATCACTTAAAACTGGCTCATTTTTCTTAGAAGAAGGTTCATTGACTTCACAGATATTATTTACAACACCTGTTTCAGCTAAATGAGGAATGGGAAACTCAATATTACTTACAGAGTGTTCAAAGTCCTTATTTAACAATTCTTTAGGACCTTGCCACCAAAGGACATTAGATTTTAATTTATGTGGGTCACAACCTCTTGATAGTGGATCAGCAGGATTATTAGCCGTGCTCACATAAGACCACTGAAAGTTTGAAGTTAATATTTTTATTTGATTTACTCTATTAGCTACATAAGGGTTTGACTTTATGTTTTTAGATTTTATTCATGCTAATGTTATCTGAGAATCACTGTATAAGTGAACTGTGAGACTAGGGAATCTACATTTTAAAATATTGTACACCCTATGCACAAGTTGTGAGAGAAGCAAAGCACTATTTAATTCCAGTCTTGGAATTGTTAAATTTTTCTTTAATGGAGCAACACGGGACTTAGAGCACAATAAATTAACAAAAACTGAACCATCAGTTTTAACAGTTCGTAGGTAAAGACAGCTTCCAAACGTTTTCATAGATGCATCAGCATATCCCACCAACTCTATAATATCCACATCACATGAAGTTACATATCTTGGCACAGTAATTGTATTCATTAAAGCTAAGTTTTTTACAAATTTATCCCAAACATTGAGTTGCTCTTGGGGCAATATTTTGTCCCAGTCGAAATTCATAGACCATAAAATGGCATATTTTTTTTTGCCACAACTATAATAGGACCTATGAGGCCTAGCGGGTCAAACATTTTGCCAATGAAACTCAGAATAGACCGTTTGGTCTTGATATTATCATTGTCAATCACTGGACAGCAACAATTTAACAATAGCCTTTCCTGGTGAACGGTTTCAGCGACTTGTTAGCCTTCATTACATGCTACCATGCCAGTAGGAAAGTAGACATGCTACAAACCTAATACTTATTAACCACTAGCTGCGCCCCGCGGTTTTACCCGCTTAAGTGTCGATGCCGAGGGAATATTGGGATAATAAGTATCCTACTTATGTCTTATTCCAGGTCATGGTCTATCCATGTGCCTCATCTAAATCGGTTCAGCTGTTTTAGCGTGAAAGCGTAACAAAAAAAACAAACAAACTCACATTCGCATTTATAATAAAAAAATAAAAATAAAAAAAAATATATATATATTGGCTATGATTAGGATATTTAGGAATATTCTGTTAAAATGTCCGTCGTATTTGATGATGAATACGGAATACAATAGACGCTGATATATTTAGTAACCTATTCCGCTTGACTAATCAAGCGGAATAGGTTACTAAATATATCAGCGTCTATTGTATTTTATAATGGATTTCCGCAAAGTCACGCTTGAATCAATTAACTATAGATGAATACGGAAAATTATTCTCCTTTCACCTTCATGTATTTTTAAGGGATCAATACAGGTATCGTGACATTATTTGATTGTCTGGGTCACGCTGCGTGCGACAATCAGCACACGATATCATGAATCCAAATAAATCGAAGCAAATGTCCGATAGTACAAAGAATACAATGCCATGGCTAAATAAGATTCTGATTTTCCTAAAGCTGTTTAAAATTCTATTCTTATTTTGTCGACTAGCAGGATAAATCATACAGGAATATAATAATACAGGAAATAGATGTGACGCCGAACCTTTCCAGATCTTTCGAAGAGGTCGTCCAAGGAATAAGTAATGTATTAGGAAGATTTATACGTTCATTAGCATTCGTGCAGGTACACCGTCAATGTCATACGATAATCTGAGATGCCTCTTACATCGAAAACAAGTGCCTGAGACTCGAGAGCACGAGAAATGAGATGTGCATCGAATACCGTCCATTCAAGGTAGAGGCTGAACTTTGACCTTCCCCGTGCAATGAGCTCGAGTGTCTAAGAAAAGAACAATGACAGATCACATTCTACTTGTGTAGCTATGATTGTATCGGTGTTATTCTAACTTCCTATCCTAACAATAATAATATAAATGCGAAAGTGACTATTTTGTTTTTTACACTAAAACGGCTGAACGGATTTATATGAAATTTGGCTCTTGGGTAGATCATGACCTGGATTCGGACATAGGATATATTTTATCCCGATATTCCCACAGGATCGAAACTTATGCGGGTGAAACCGCGAGGCGCAGCTATAGTGAAGTAAAAAAATTCATTAGCATTTCAGGCTACCGATTGTTAATTATAATGACGGTAATCAGCATTCAGCGTCAGTAGCGTGAGTTGCGGACGGATATAGCGATCGTATCGCATCGATAGTATACCCTCGAGGTTCGTACACTGCTCGCTGATATTTATGGACCAATTTGCCATTGTCAATGTTTGTATTCCATTTACTCAAGGAAAAGTGTTTGTGGACAGTCAGCCTTAGCCGAACACAAGACAACGACTCTGTTTTTTGGCAAGCTTTTATGGCACGCATGATTTAGCAGATTTTGTAGCGAAATTAATATGACGCTTATCACTTTTTTATGATGTAGCTACCTAAACCGCAGTAAAAAGCAACATAAATGAACGATGCATGTGTCGCAGATGGATTGTCTAATTCGCTGTTTTACATAACCGCTTGCCGTTTTACAAAATAGCTCCTCTATGTAAAACAGCTGAACGACGTTTAGCGATTTTCCATAATTACTGAACTTTAACACACAGAATTGCATAAACGTTTTGCATTTATCAATGCAACGGGTCAACGAATACATACTGTTTTACACCGCAATAATAATATACTATTAAATGTCAGACAGATTGTAGATTTTAATTCTAAATTTTGACGCTCGTGGCTCTGTGTCATAACAACAATAACGGCGTCCGAAATAGAAATAAATAAAACGAGAAATATGAGTGAAAATAAACCTAAACCAAGTGAAAACACTATTTTAAAGGACAATTTTAATAAAAAGTTTTTAGAGTTTATGAAAGTCAGTCCTAAAAATACTAAATACTTAGCTATTAACTGCGACCGACTTCGAAGTAGCGCTCGTCGGCCGCTACCGCGCAGTATGTGTTCTGTGCTACCGCGGCACCGCTCGCTTGCTCAGCTCGCGCGCACAGCAGTCACAGTTCTAACCTGACCTTAACCAATTGGTCAGGGTGCCCTAGCTTACTTACAGCGACCGCGATTCAGCATTAGAAGCCACACCAAACGCTTATTGTGGCTGCAGATTTCTGCATTACGTCTAAACGTGGGTAGCATTTTTGTTAAACGTGAGGCTGAGGCTACAGTAGGCAGTGATTTGCGATGCGACTGGAAGAGCGAAACGAGATAAACATGGTATGGCTACTGTTGTGTATAGTTAATGTAGGTACTTGAAAATCTTCTTGACAAATAAGATTTGTACAAGTACCCCACGTGTGTAATATCATCACATAAGTGTAAGGCTACCTAGTGCTTATACTAACCACGGAATAAAACAGTGAATTACCTAATTAGTGTTTTATTGAACATAATAGTGGCGACGAAGAATAAACTTTTAAGATGGAGTGTAGGGCAGTGAAGTTTTCGGAATTCGATTCGCAAACAGACAATTGGAACAATTACATAGACAGGCTAACATTTTGCTTTGAAGCAAATGGCGTTGTGTTGGACATAAGTAAAAGAGCAAACTTTTACACAGTGTGTGGATCGAAAGTGTTTGATACGCTTCTTGCGTTAATTACACCTAAAAAGGCTAGTGATGTCTCATTTAGGGAAATCGTGTACGTTTTAACGAAACATTATAGCCCTAAACCTAACGAAATATCAGTGTCATATAAGTTCTATAAACGTGACCAACAACAAAGCGAATCAGCGTCGGAATATATTGCTCAGCTGAGGAAGATTAGTTCTGATTGTAATTTTTCGGATTTAGAACGTATGTTACGTGACAGACTCGTGTGTGGAATGAAAGATCACAGACTGCAATATGATTTATTGAAAAGAGATAAACTTAGTTATGACAATGTTGTCGAGGCTATGTTGTCTTCCGAGAGTGCGGTAAGAGATGTTCGCATGATACAAAATGTAGATGGAAGCACCAGCAACGTCGCAAGCGGATTCGATTCGACGGCGAGTACATCGACGACCAAGCCGGCAGCTCCTGAGCCCATGGACATCAATGCAGTGCAAACAAACATGAAACGTTGCTACCGTTGTGGTGATCGCCATGCTGGAGAATGTCGTTTTGCCAAGGTAACTTGTCGATACTGCAAGAAGGTAGGACACATAGAAAAGGTTTGCATTGCAAAGAAGAAAGCCTCGAACAGTAAAGTCAATTTTACAGAAGAAGATGAGTCACATGATCAGTTGAATGGTATATACAACTTCGATAGTAGTCAAATGAGGGTGCCAGCTTATGAGGTTAAGGTTCATCTGAATGGGATGTCAGTGAATATGCAGGTGGACTCCGGTGCTGGTTTCTCAATCGTGAACGAGCACACGTGGAGAGGCCTGAGCAACGCAAAGCCGCGCCCCGAACTGCGCGCTGTACACAACAGTCTACGTACCTGGACGGCGACTCCGGTTAAAGTGCTTGGTCAGACAGTAGTGCATGTAAACTTTAGAGACATTAAGTGTGTTTTACCGGTTATGGTAGCTAGAGGCTCAGGCCCCAATTTAATTGGTCGTGATTGGTTTTCCGCTCTTAATATAAAAGTTTGTATTAATTTTGTGTCTAGTACGGGTATATCAGTGACTAATGAAATGTTACGAAAACACTCTGAAGTTTTCAAAGAGGGTCTTGGTACTTACCGAGGCGAACCGGTGACCATACATTTAAAACCGGACGCTACTCCTAGGTTTCTTAAAGCTCGCCCGGTTCCGTTTGCAATCAAGAACAGAGTTGAAAAGGAAATAGACAGATTGATGAGTGAGGGGGTACTACGCCCTGTTTCTTACTCACAGTGGGCAACACCAGTGGTGCCCATTGTTAAGAAAACAGGCGAGATTCGCCTGTGTGGAGATTATCGCAGCACGGTAAATCAGGCTACCGAGTCTGACACTTACCCTATGCCAACTGCAAATGAGGTATTTGCTACAATTGCTGGAGGACGGTATTTCACCACGTTAGATTAAGAGCGTGCATATACACAAGTCGTTGTGGATGAAGACACGGCTAAATTGTTAACATTAAATACATGTAAAGGTCTTTACACTGTTCACAGGCTGGCGTTTGGAGTAAAAGCATGTCCAGGTATTTTTCAAAGGTTGATGACGTCTTTATTGGCAGGTATTTCAGGCGTCGCAGTACTAATTGATGACATTATTATAAGCGGGCATACCTTGACTGATATGAGTCAACGACTGGATGCTGTACTAGAACGCATACAAAAAGCTGGCCTGCGACTGAATGCAGGTAAGTGTAAGGTTGCTAAAGAATGTGTAGAATTTCTGGGTTTTGTTATTGACGCCGACGGCATTCATCCAGCGCCTAGCAAAGTGGAATCGATTGTCAAAACTCCAGAACCACAGAGTGTTCAGCAGCTACAGGCTTTTTTAGGGTTGTACAATTTTTATGAGAGATTCGTACCTCACAAAGCTACTGTCCTCGAACCGCTCCATAGGTTGCTTGACAAGTCTCGCAAGTGGCAGTGGACAGAACGGGAACGAGAAAGCTTCGACGCAGCAAAACGGTTACTTTCGTCAGACATTACTTTAGTTCATTATGATTTAAATAAACCCTTAGTACTCACGTGCGACAGCTCTGAGTATGGTGTAGGCGCAGTATTGTCTCATGTGATGCAGGATGGGCAAGAACGACCAATCGCTATGAGTTCTAGGACATTACATTCACACGAGCGTAAATACTCTCAGCTTGATAAAGAAGCTGCGGCAATCATATTCGGAATTCAAAAATTTCATAACTATCTCATGGGAAGAACTTTTACAATAGTAACGGATCACAAGCCATTGGTCAGTATTTTTGATCCTAAGAAGCCAATACCCAATATTATATCACCTCGACTAACTAGAATCGCTATTGTTTTGACTTCACACAGTTATGATATAATGTATAAGCCTGGTAAACAAATAGGAAATGCAGATGGTCTCAGTCGCTGGCCACAACCGGTGCCAGAGGAACCTGAACAGCAGCTTTGTGATATTTTATTGATGGCGGAGGCTCCCGAAGACTTTCCAGTTGATGTTAATCAAATCGAGCTGCTTACAAAAACAGATAAGACTTTATCACGAGTCAGGCATTACGTGTTATCTGGTTGGCCAGCTAAGGTCACAGAGGCAGCTTTGCACAGTTATTGGTTACATCGTTCTGAACTTTCCTTACATGAAGGTTGTGTCTTGCTGGGCTGTCGCGTGGTGATACCACCACCGCTACGGAAAGATATTTTACGTACTTTACATAGGGCACACAGTGGTATAGTTCAAACAAAAGCTTTGGCCAGAAGCTATGTGTGGTGGCCGGAATTAAACAACGACATTGAGGCATTGGTGAACAATTGCACCAAGTGTATCGAAAATAGGCACATGCCTCCCAAGACAAGTTATGATTGGGTTGTACCTACAAGACCTTGGTCTCGCATAAATATTGATTTTGCTGGTCCATACCAAAATAAAGTCTTTTTGATAATTGTAGACTCATATTCACGATGGCCTGAAGTATTTGTAGTAAGTAGCATGACTACAGAAACTGTGGTTCGGCATTTAAGAATGTTATTTGCTACACACGGATTATGTGAAACAATGGTTTCAGACAATGGAACAGCATTTGTTTCAGCTGAAATGAAACAATTTCTAGATTCGAATAAAATTAAGCATATAACTACGGCACCATACCATCCTGCTACAAATGGATTAGCTGAAAGAATGGTGCAGACGGTTAAGGATAAGCTACGCAAAATGGATGATGTGTCATGGGACGTGAAGGTACCTAACATGCTACTGGGACTGCGTGTAACGCCATGTTCCGGAACAGGCAAGAGCCCTTCGGAACTGTTAATGAATAGACGGTTAAGGACTTTATTGGACAGTATTCATCCAGTCAATAAACAGCACATGAGAGTCGAGCAACAAATTACCAACAATGCACAACGGAAACACAGAGAGACAGACATTGGTCAATGTGTGATGTACAGAAATTATGGAAGAGGGCCACGTTGGTTACCAGGTACTATTACAAGTAAGGATGGCCCGTCTAGCTATCAGGTGACATCAGGCAATGGAAATATTGTAAGCAGACATATTGACCAACTGATTCAGAAGAAGCCATCAAGCTCAACAACAGGAGAAGAGGAGAAGAAGGATAAGGAACCAGAGGAAAAAGAAGGAAGTATACAGGAGCAGGTGGAAGAGTTAAGTCAAGAAAATGAACAAATAATCCAAATTCCTAGCTCGGAGGAATGGGCCGAGATGCTTGGGATACCTAGTGGGGCAGATACCACTTATCAAGGTGGCAAACTGAAGAACAAAGTTTCTTCTTATACAAAGTCACCATATGCCAGGCCTAGCCACAGCAACTATTTGGTGTAATGTTATGTGTTTAAGGGGGCTTTTGATCCTGTTTCCTTAATTGTTATATTTGTTGAATTAAGAATATTATGATGCTTTATGTTAATGTTTTGTTTATATTTCAATTATGTTTTTACCATGTTAACGCATACTTGGGGGAAAGGTATGTTGTGTATAGTTAATGTAGGTACTTGAAAATCTTCTTGACAAATAAGATTTGTACAAGTACCCCACGTGTGTAATATCATCACATAAGTGTAAGGCTACCTAGTGCTTATACTAACCACGGAATAAAACAGTGAATTACCTAATTAGTGTTTTATTGAACATAATAGCTACATTATAAGTGAAAATCCGGCGAAGGTATACCTATTCGGCGATGACGTGGCTACAGTACACCTGCTACGCAACGAATTAGCAAGAGCGATCAAATCATCCATCGCGGTTTACTATACGCATAATGTAGCCACACGCATATTTAGTAGCACTATTGAACTAGTCGTGCAAGTGAGAAATTTTCCAATAAATTCGGTTCAATTTCGCTGATATGTTGATGTAGCCGATGCCTTGATTACAGTAATGTTGTTCCTATCGCATAGAGAAATCAAAGATCGCTAGTAATATTTGATGTACTGGTGTAGCCATATACGTAAGCATTCATTTATTTATTTTAATCGCTCATGTGTTGCAGGTCGCGCCGCGGCCTAATGAAGCCTCAGCCTAACGCAATGGTGTTATGTAAAACAGCGGATGCGACGAACATACAATAACGATATATCTGCAGATTGTATAGTTTTCTTGCGTATCGGGTGATCGAGATGGAGTATTATCGCGTGCCGTCTGCTAACAAATTCGATTTTATCTGAGTCGACGTTACTCGTGTCTGGTCCTAAGTAATATCAATCTGTGACCAATAAAGTAAAGATTGCATGTGTCCATAATAAGATGGCGAGGATTTTTTGCAATATATGAAGTAACATCAGCTCTTTCTTGCTTGATCGGAGAATTCACATCAACTATTCCCTTGTTTTTTTGAGCAAGCTTATGCAGGGCGAAAAGTTGAGAGCTGATGATGCGGCATGATGAGAGAACACCGAAATATATTTGAAAAGTCAGAAAGTTGATCAAACAGGGTCAGACAGGAATTCAGATTGCTAAAATGGCCAAAAAATAACGTGATCTTCCTAACGCACAATGACCATAGTCAAATCTGATGAAGAATGGTGAGTTGCTTTGCCTAAATCTAACAACTTTCAAAACTCGCATATTTTTAAACTAGATTTCTTACACAATTTTTCAAAGGATATTCAGGGATATTTTCCGGGTTCTCTCATCATGCCAGCTATCAACTTTTCACCCTGCATATACTTCCTCGAACACCCTCAGGGCATACCATGCTTGAAGACAAGATTGAAATCGTCTACAACATTATTTAAAAGTTTGCTGCTTGGATAATAACGCTAGTGAAAATATATGATTACATTCTACACTACTTTTGGTTTACAAACACAATATTTAATATTCAAATATTTTTCGCTTACATTGCGAAGTTGAGTGCAACCGGTTCTGCGATTTCATGCATATTTCTTTTCACACAGACGTTGTAAAGTAAGAAATGTTGATAAATTACCGTGAGTACAGACAAACTATATAATTTAAAGGTATTATAATGTGGTTAGTTTTTATATTGCAGAAAGTAATCTACTGGGAATCATATTTTATAATTACTTAAGTAGGTAATGCTTTGAAGATGTAAAATATGTACCGAAAAGAACATTTCCCAAATAACCCGATTGAAATTAAACCTTGAAATGCTGTTTTCCGAGGGATAATTTTATTATACCTACTTACCAATTTTCAATGTGTTTTCTATCATTTTGAAAATATAACGTATTTGAACATCAAGCGAACGTAGCCACATGGCAACTGTCAAGTCGTGCAGTTTCGCTGAACTACAGTTGACATGCAGTGAACCGTCTGTAAAGATTTTAAATGTAAATCCAGAAGCTTGACTAAGTTACTCGTCTAGCTTTATGCATAGGTTAGTATTACCTACTAACTTGCGTGTAATTCGTTAGAACTTGACTGGGCAATCGTTTGTAAAGTCTGATGGCGGATTTCTCAAAATATGTTTTCTATTTCACTCAGGGATAGCTCATCCACAATTTAAATAAAGCACGGATAATCGGATATAACTGCCTATGAACGCAACTCGTTATTACTGGATTCCTTTGTTGATGCAGATAGTAGATGTCAGCAAAAGCAAAAACTCTAGAGAGCCTGTCGAGCGGTTCGTTATGTGAAAACGTGCTGCAGTCTCGCTAAATTGCTATCCGTATGCACTGACACAGGATTTAATACGTTCCTATGGCGATGCCGCGTTGCGTTGAGGTCATGAAACTAAGTATTATCATGTGATGTTGCATTCTTATACGCTTTTACACCGTGCTCATTAAAATTTTATTTATGTTCGTATCGAAGATTTTTACTGTAATTTCCGTGTTTTTATAAGTAGGTACCTGTTTTGTTTGCAGAAGAAAACAGACTCGATTAATTTAACGCTAACAATTCAATTAAGTAGTCGCGCTACGCTGAAATATTGGCAATTTATGTAAAAACTTATAGGGAAGTAAATATCTCTGTAAGTAATACGATAAATTTTCCTGTAAGTGTCTGAGATAAGCGTCATTACAGACGAATGTCTGTAATGACGCTTATCTCGACCATTAGAAGAATTCTGATGTTGTTTTTACCACCATGAAGCACGTCAGTCGAGGAAGGTTTTGCTTCATAAATTATTACTTGGCGACAAAGGGGAACCGAGACAAGGTAAACGTGCGAGTCTGTTACCTTCAGGAAACACGCTTTGATAATAACCATTATTTGTATGATTGCTGGTAGGTTACAACAAAAGAGGGAGCATCGGCCGCACTGACGTCGATACCGGCTATTTACGACCCAGCTTGAATGGTAGCTGTCAAATAGAAGATTAGCAGGCATAAGCAACGCACTTGTATGTGATTTATTGCACGGAGCACAGTGCACAACACTACAGCTAAATACGCTTGCAACGTACATGACAATATTAACAAAACTTATTATTGTATGCATTCGTTGACCCAATTCGTTAAATTGAAAGCAATTGTGGCGAAATGAGGGAATTAACGATATGTTCCATTCAATTATTTAATATTAAAGGATGTCACTGACGAACAATGTGTGGGAGTCCACGCTTTGTGATTATAATGTCTGCTCAGGGTTATGGCTACAAATAATATCGGAAAAAGGAATTTACAGATTTCTCAGCCGACTTAGTATTTAATTGTCTTCTAATGGTCTTCGCATTTATCCTGACGCATTAGGACAACGTAGGTTAAGTATATAAAACAGGATGTCGGGACATCAACGCGCAAACTGCTACCATGAATTCAGCACATGATCTAGATCTAGACCGTAGAAATTTTTCGTCGGTTATTTTATATCGGTCGTTATAAGTTACTCTCTACTAGCTACCTCGGAGCTACCTCGGAGGGGATAATTAGAAGAATATACATATAATAAAATAAGAAAATAGTATGGATTTGGATTGTTAGGATAAGGAAAGTTGGTTATGATGGTCTGGTCTAGACTAGACAGGGTGTCTGGTTCATGACCCAGTTTCCGGAATGAACTCTCACCACTAAAACACTCTTTTCTCTCACTCTGTGTTTGAATGATAAAAAGCAATTATCAAACTTCTTTACTTTTAATTCTTACTTCTTTAAAAACTGTTAAGTATACTGTTATAGGTATAAGTACCTACCTAATTATAATCAGGTTTTTTTTTTTAAACCAGATTTGATTATTTTTACATACAAACATAAACTCATGCCTTTTCCCTTGGGGGTAGGCAGAAAGTAGAGAACGCCACCTATTACGATCTTTTGCAAACTCCTTTTTCTTCGTTCGGTAGGTATTGGTTCGTTGCTTAATTTTATATTTAACATATTGAGAATGACAGACAGATGTAACATATTTTTCCAGTCAGTGAGGTATTTTAAATAAATCACGGTCATCATAAAGGTCACCATCACGCACCCGGAATGTTCTTTTGGAAACATAATCATTTATCCTGGTTATTAGATCATTGCGAATGTCAAAGTGCTCAAGTCTACAGATGAAACTTCGCAAGGGCAGGCGATAAAACGCATTTTCATAGTCCAAATATAGCACATCTGTGGCATGCCTACAAATTATGACCGCGAATTAGGCATTGTTAATGTAGAGGGGCATCAGCAAAGCCTCTCCCTCTGCATAAGAAGCACTGATTATGCAAATGTTCTTCAGATAGCAGCGGCTCCAATAATGTGTCTACTAGAGCGGCTCCGGCAGTTCATTAAGAGCCATAGGTATCTCACCGGGACTCCATGGCAACGCAGCCAGGTTAAGTCGCCAGCAAAATGTATGGTTGGCTGCTTAACCATGCGGACGCTAGGTGAGTCACCCACTATATAGCTGTATACATTTTGCAACGCAAGCTGGCGACGTCCCCATGGCACCCATGGCGTCCCGGTGAGGTATGATGTGTGGGTCAAGGGCGTAAGCCCTGGGCCCCAAAGAGGAAGAGGATATATAATAAGCGATCGGAATTATAGACCATGTCAACACTTACTAGTGTCGCACAAGACTGAACGAGAGATGCCCGGGTTCTAAATTAATAAATATTTATTTATGAATATGTACTTACCTAAGTTAACGTGAAAAAGTTCATACGGCAGTCCATCTTAATTGGCAACGTCGCAAATAGCTGTCAAATATTTACCTATTTTGATTAATTTGGCAATATTACTGTATGATGTAATATCGCCAACGAGTGATCTAGAATATTATTATTGAATTGCAATTTTAAAACTGAATTTGAAGTTGTAACCATTTTAGATGTAAAAAATGGCATTTGGAAAGTTTCCAAATAGGTACTTTTTACATCTAAAACTTTTGGCGGCATCTGCATCGCTACATGCGAACTACCCATCAAAGACCTGACGTCACACAAAAATTCTGACATCACACAAAATTCTGAATCGCGCAATTAGAGTTTATCGCGCGATCGACATATACATATACAAGATCCCGACATCAATCGTTGGGCAGTTGCCCGCCAGTCACGACACCCGTCTGGTCGAAGGATCCTCCCTTTTTATAGAGGATGAGTGAACTTTACACCCTGTTCCTCATACCTCTAAAAACTAAATTCGGTGTTACGATATTATTATTTCAGAATGCACGCTCTTATCCATGACGATATTCCTACATAGAGACAGAGTAGGTACTTTTTATTACATAGATAAAATTGTGGTTTATGCTAGAAACTATGGAAACATAGTAACAGCGGTAGGTACTCTCAACATGATAGGTAAAATACCCTAAAAAAATCGGTAGGCGAATCTCTACGGTGTTACAGGATAAATAAATTATTAATTTGATTAAGTACCTAATAATAGGTATTATGAGTACCTACATAATAATAAATTCAATGTCGCTTCGACTATGTTTTAAATGATATATTTTTACCTCAAACACTTTTAAGTCAAAGAGTTCTATATGCATAGTAACCGGATTTGATTGAATTGAACCCATCCTTGTACTTGTGGGGTTCTTGTATGTGTGGTAAGTTAATTTATATTCAACAAATTCTTTAAAATAATAATGCCATAGACAGAAGACAACAACAAAATTAAATAATACAATTTGGTCACTGAACAAAATGTGCGTATGTGTGTTGCGTTAGAATATTTTAAAAGATTCATTGTTTATTTTCATTCATTCATTTCAATATTACACTACCATTCAAAAAAGGCGTGCATGCCCCCGCGCTCGCCGCACCGCGCCCCGCGGACCCCGCGTTATGATAATCCGACCAAACGAACGGCGCGCGCCCGGCCCGCCAGTCATCGAGCGGCGGTCTTGGAAGATGCTATTGAAGAGAACCAAAATATTCTAACGTTGTTAATTTGACATGCGCGTAGTTATTACTAAATTGTGACTAAAAACAAACAAACCAATTGGATTTCAGTGATCGAACAGAGTGACAGTGCAGTGTTGACATTAGATTGGCTGCAAGTTCGCATAATCCGCGTATGATTTAACCGTTTGGTGCAGTGTTTATGTTGGGTGCGCGCCGCCCGTTCCGTCCGGCGTGATCGCGGGACGTCGCCCTCGAGGACTCCTATTAGAGGTAAGGCGCTAAGATGTTGATTATTTTAGCTTTTGTTTGTACGCGCAACGCCTACGGCTAACAACAATGGACAGCGCGCGGCTTAGAACGGTGAACGGTGATATATTAGTGTACGGAAAGCCGGTTCCTTCCCCACAAGTACAAGGATGGGTTCAAACAAATCCGGTTACTATGCATAAAGTTAACTCTTTGACGTAAAAGTGTTTGAAGAACTTCTCTCAGAGTCTTCTGACTGGTGTTGAAGTGATGATTGATACGAATAACGATTGAGAAGTTCTCTTGCAACAAGTTATTTACCTACCTACTTCGAACTTCATAAGTTACTGTTAGGTACGTTTAACAATTTTTTCAACTATCATATCAACCAAAACACCGATCACACTTGAAGAAGGGTAAAGTCACCGAAAAACGAAATGCCCGATGCCAAACTAGTTTTTTTATTGGTAGTATCAGTACTTTTGGGATATTTTATTGTAAAACCACTATTTTTAATTGTGAGCCTGCTTTGGTCAGTGGGTCGCCTTAGGGACATATTTCATTTAACTTTTAGGCCTGATTTTTTCTACTAGTTGGCATCTTGTCCCTATAATACCTAGGTATCTAGGTATAGGTATATAAAACTGTATTATACAAAACAATTATTGTACTTACCTGCATCTTTGTGCAAAAATAAAGATGTCAAAGATCAAGCTTAGGGACTGCTAATTACTTAAAAGAATCATTATGACGCCGATACTTTTGTCGGTTTTTGTTGAACCCAAAAGTCAATAAAATAAAAAAACTCGTTCCGTATTTTTGTACCTAATGATAACAAGAATATCAGTAAAGTGTTATTGGCGTATCTTACGTACAGGGCTTGAAATACCGTTAAAAATATGGTATCGTTACAGCCTTTTAATGCAGATATCGTTATCAAATAAATAACGTTATAATTTTTACCGGTATATCTGGCACATTTTATCGTTAAAATATGTAACGATAAAATCTACGGTACCGATAATTTTACCGTTATGATTTAGTTTTGTTACCGTAGCTCTCGTCCAATCGCAATCAACGGGGCGTATGTAACCCGAAAAATTCTCCCGTCTATGAAATTTGGTATGTGATGAAGTTAGGTAATACAAAGTATAGACGTACAATAATCCAACAAATTTTGTTAGGTACGAGAAGTTATTTTTTTAACCTAAATATGAAAATCGCTTATAGCTCTGTGAATACATCAGACTAAAATACTACTTTCTGTATACGTACGCATGTACTAGTTGGAATAAGTATTAAAAAAAATCCAATATTTTTTCGATTTCAGAGATAAGTACTCCAAATTGAATTTTTAACATTTTGCACTATAATTTCTACTGATAAATTGCTCGGCGAATTGTTATTTTATAATATGGTTTTATGTCCTTAAATACACAGCATTGTTTAGTTATTCAAAATATTTTCCTTTTTAATTTTTTTTTTTCGATTTTTGCTTAACTACGTAATGTGGAAAATCACTCCGTCAATCTTTATTAGGCTTATGGTTATAAATTAAAAAAGATTTATCAATTTTCGAACGTTCATATATATTTTAGGGTTCGCTGATTTATGCTAGACCGAAAGGGTTGACCTTCACTTGACCGCTCGGAGCTGCGATGCCTCACACTTTTCGTGAAGGCGAGTTTGGTGGCCACCGTTATTACAATTTTATTTTTTTATCTTAAGGTTACACTAGTCGGTCATTCTTCCATACAAACGTAGTATGTTGATTACTCGTCTGTTTGACGGTGTACGTTCCAAAATAAAAATTATATCGGGGGGCACGGCAGTGCCTCCGCCAAGCCGAGCAAAACAAACACAAAGGCACAACCGTACCATCTTCTCTAGAAGCCATTCAGAACATTTTCGACCTCCTGTAACTTGGTTGTGGATAAAGCTAAGAGCCAGTTCAGTTACCAAGAGGGCTTAGTTTAACTAGGTATATTGCCAAATTACATTCAATTTGAACCTGTAGTTAAAGAACTATTGCAGGTCAAAGTTCCTTAATTTTGTCACTGACATTCTCTCACCGATTAGGTATCAAAAGTTCACCGTTATAAATGTGTGTAGAGTCCGCGCCACCACTGAAGTCCTATTGACCCGGCGTTAGTGTTTATGTTATTGCATTTAAAATAAGAGGATACTACAAAACATCAAGAGTCGATTAAAATAATTCATGCATGGTGAGGTAGGGCAAACATAGTATGTCACAAATACTCGTAAGCTTTGTGTTGTCGAAACGTAAAACGATCCCCGAGAGTCAGAAGTTCTCGGGGTTCTAGAATCACATTCACATCTATGTAACGGTATCTTTAACGTAATTCATCAACTTCTAATTGTCGTTTTGAAATGAAACCTTGGACCCAACCATTTTGATGTAGTTCGGATAACAATACTATAATTTGGAATCTGGAAGCTGATCTAAATGATGCAACCAGGAGGTGGATAGTGCAACTCTTCAGTGGCTACTAGTAAACCCCTCGAGTTTAGGCTCATATGATTCGTTTTCACAAGTCCAATAGATTGAGCTTGGTAACGAGTATCTGGTTATGGAGCCAAGAGATAGATACTGGAATTCTTTAGTGGCTACTAGTAAACTTCCCTAGTTTGGCCTCATGTGATTCGTTTTAATGAGTCCAATATATTTGACTTGGTGTCGAGGGTCTGATGATGGTGCCAGAAGGTGGACAGTGTAATTTTTAAGTGGCTACTAGTACTAGTAAAACGATTGAGTTTGGGCTCACATGATGCTTTTTGACGATCTCCAAGAGAGAGAAGATCTCGGGGTTCTAGATTCACATAGTGTATTTTTTGTTACGAAACCAAACTATTTATTACCATATTTCATCGGTGATATTATGAAAAATGCCTCGTAGGGCTAGTGGTCGCAAACGCTACTGCTGAGCATGAGGTCTCCTGGGCTCGATTCACAAGTGGGGAAAAGTGTTATTTGGTCTTTCCATCTGGGATTGATTGGTAGCAGCCTGGAGTCTGGATTTGTACCTTGATGGCAATTGGCTCGCCCCCTATTACATGGAATTTAAACTTAACGCCGCGAAGTGCCATATCAATAAATAAATACGTACAGTCACGGACTTTAATTGATGAGCCACCTTCAAACTTTTCAATTTTGCAGTTTCATACATTCACGAGATTACACGATTAAACACGAACTCAAATCGCACGCTCGTAAACAAGATGACAAATAAATTACTTTTAATCGGAAATATCCATAGAGGTTGACTTTATTAGTTAACCTCTATGGATATTTCCGATTAAAAGTAATTTATTTGTCATCTTGTTTACTTTCATACATTCACGAGATTACACGATTAAACACGAACTCAAATCGCAAGCTCGCACAAGATAACAAATAAATTACTTTTAATCGGAAATATCCATAGAGGTTGACTAATAACTTCTCAATGATAAAAATAAATACAATGTTGCATTAAGTTTATCCAATCTATTTGATACCGACCTCCTTTGAATCATAGCTCATTAACTCGATAATTATGAAAACATAACTGAAGACAGTGACAGTTGAAATATCAAGATGACAAATAAATTACTTTAAATCGGAAATATCCATAGAGGTTGACTAATAAGTTCTCAATGATAAAAATAAATACAATGTTGCGTTAAGTTTATCCAATCTATTTGATACCGACCTCCTTTGAACCATAGCTCATTAACTCGATAATTATGAAAACATAACTGAAGACAGTGACAGTTGAAATATCAAGATGACAAATAAATTAATTTTAATCGGAAATAGTCTTATCCATAGAGGTTGACTAATAAGTTCTTAATGATAAAAATAAATACAATGTTGCATTAAGTTTATCCAATCTATTTGATACTGACCTCCTTTGAATCATAGCTCATTAACTCAATAATTCTGAAAATTTAACTGAAGACAGGGACAGTTGAAATATCGATGTCAGAGAATTTCTCCGTACGCTAACGTTACTATGCAGCAGTAACCTAGCAACAATTGTTTATCGTTGCTAGACCTGCAATTGGTTGACTTTGAGTAGGTACTGCTGTCAAGTTTGTAGTTCTGCTCTCAGGTTATCCAACCGGTAAAGATATGAAATATAATTTTCTTCTTCTAATACGAAGACATATGACTTTGCGTGTCGGGAACCGAATAAACCCGATTTGTATTACACGGCTAAAATACGAACAGTACCAGGTGGCTCATCAATTAAAGTCCGTGACTGTACATAAAAATAAAAGTGATAAAACTAAAACCCAACTGCGACAAAAAAGTCAACTAACAAGACATCATAGACAGAAAAATTAAAAATCCGGAGTCATACGTGTTAATAAATCATAAGGCATAAATCAAATGGATAACCGCAAAATCTGTCAAATATGCAATGTCAAAGAAGTCCGCGCATTGAGATGAATAAAACGCGTGCGGTGAGTTGAAATTGGCGGTGAGTCCACCGCACGAATTTTGTGTCGCAAAGAGATATATACAACGTGTAACGTTAAATGCGCAAAAACTCAGACCCCCTACTGATTTTTAATTCAATTGACCTATTGAGAAACAAAACCATTAGAAAAATTGTAAAGGTTTTATGTGCTGTTTTAGTTTTACTGGCAATTCTGATTGTTTCTTGCGTCTGCGACGACGCTCTATCGACGGAGGGGTTGTCACCGGGCTGCTGCGTCGCGCTGGCTTGACCTATTAATAAATAGACACGGCAACGTTTTTAATGAAGATTTTTTTTTAATGTCACCTATATTATAAAGTGGTTCAATTGATTCTGCTCGTTATTCTGATCAAACTATTTTCAAGTTTTGCGCATTTAACGTTACACGTTGTATAAGGTGTATCTTTTCATACACGAAATCTCTTAAGGGGTCATTGTACTCATCATTAGACTCGCGACAGTCTAAGAAGTCCGTTTTGACGTTTCTTTCTGTGAGGAAATATTCACATAAGTTAAAGTGTAGATGTGAAAAGCAAGGTGAAGATGAGTTAAAATTCTTCCATACAAGGCTAGATAATGACAAGAAAAATTGACATAACTTTTAGTTTTGAACTTACAGTGTCAAACAGAAGAGTAATCACCATACTACGTTGGTATGGAAGAATGACCGACTAGTGTAAATTTAACACTTTCGCGGGCAGTAAACGCCTATAGACGTAATAACAATAAAACTTCAATTGTCACATTCACTGTCCGCGAAAGTATTAAGATAAAAAAAATATTTGTAATAACGGTGGCCACCAAACTCGCCTACACTATAAGTGTGTGGCAGCGCAGCTCCGAGTGGTCCCTTACGCTCTAGCATAAATCAGCGAACATAATATATATGAAAGTTCGAAAGTTTGTTGGATTATTGATAAATCTTTTATAATATAAAATCAGAAGACTAATAAAGGTATAATAATTGATGGAGTAATTTTTCACATTAAGTAGCTAGCAAAAAAAAAAAAATTAAAATATTTTGGATAACCAAACAATGCTGTGTATTTAAGGACATAAAAGCATAAAATAACAATTAGCAGAGCAATTTGTCAGTAGAAATTATAGTACAAAATGTTAAAAGTTAAATTTGGGGTATCTCTGAAATCGGTAAAATATTGGATTCCTTTACATACTTATTCTAAATAGTACATATTTACGTACACAGAAAGTATTTCAGTCTGAGGAAATATTCACAGAGAGTTATAAGCGATTTATATAATTGAATTATTCGGAAGTCTCCAAATCATTTCCTCGTTGAGTGGACTATGCATCGACGCTCAGACTGTGCCGTACGACTATTACGTGTTTAATATTCTCTTTGCTATTCTGTGTTTTTGTTCATTTATTTCAAAATATCTATAGACGACATTTCTTTTCGTAATCGTGACTAAAACAAGAACTAATAATTCGCGAATACCTAATAATTCGCGAGCGTGTTCTGTAAGCGCGAGCGACTGCCGTGAGATTATAGAAGACGACAAACGAAATGGCAACAGCGCCGACAGCGTATAAGAGGGGCGCGCGCCGGCCTCCTTTGAGAAAACGGGCAGGCAACGTCGCATAAAATAACAAAAATAATACCGGTAATTTGTTACCGCTATTTTTACAATAACGTTAAAAATACCGGTAATTTTTACCAAGATTTATAACGTTATTATTTTGTTATGCTACTAAGTAACGCTACCAAATCGTACCGATATCGAAGTATCTCTACGGAAATACCGTTACTTAACGTTACTTTTTATGTGAATTGGTAACGTTTTCAAGCCCTGCTTACGTATGCTGCAACTGACTCGGCACGGGTGGTAGCCGGTAGACGGGTACGGAGAGCGTAACCTAGTTTCACGGGTCACGCTGCTGAGCGCTCAGCTCACCCGGCGAAATGCTCATTCGCTCGACAAATCACTGATACAGGCTCATTAACACGCCTTTATAATAAAACAGTTTTATAACAACATTTTTCTTGTAGGAAAATCATATTCATATTCATAAGGTATCTTATAAGAAATTTTTATTTGGTGTGTGACCATTAGCAATCGTTATCTCATCTTCGCTGTTTTTGCAGCAATAAAGCAGTTTTCTAGGATTCGCAGAAATAATTAATGTATCAAAATTTAAAATAAATGTAAATTATAAAAACAAAAACGAGAACTCCAGTGGAGTCCTCGTTTTTATTTTCCGTTTTGTTTACACAGAAGCGAAGAATTAAAAAAAAAAAAAAAATAACAAAAAAAAATGATTTTTTTAAATATTTTTGACGTCGATAAAATTAAGCATAGATTCCCTCATTTCGCTATGTGCACATTATAAAGAATTACACTGTGTTATGATTATGAAGCTCGACATTTCAATTAATATCTTCAATTTACCTAACGCGACATCAGCCTGCCTGGACGTTAAAAGAGATTAAATAGTTACGCGCGAACGCGATAGAATGGGGACAATAAAACACGAATGATGAAGTCATTGGCCACGAGGCGTGCATGATGTAAGTGTCATCGTCCATTTCTGGCCAGCGGCTGGTAGGTAGGACCCGAAGAATACAGGTTTTGTCAAGCCGAATCGTCTCTAATTTTTCTCTCAAATATGAAAAATCGAAAAATACGGAAACACGTGTTTTCTGTTTTTTCCCCAAAATATAGTAAAAATATTGAAATATAGACACGTAGGTATGTAATAGTTCTAGGGACTATAATACTTGCTTTCTTTTCAGGCCAGAAATGACGCGCTAATTGATGCTACAAAGACCGACCCAGGGTTAATTTTTCTGTAACCAAGAAGTTGTAATCATTTCGAAGCGACAGACGACAACTGGTGCCTTTACCTCAAAATAAAAATGAGGATCTCTGGAAGCCTATGCAAGCAGTAAAGCATAGGTACACAGATCCTATAGTTGGCTTACAAAACGATACCTTTGAGGAATACCTATATTATAAAGAAAAAGAAAAGCATAAACACAGTGCACAGTTTCGCTGACACATTAGAAGTCGCTCGTGCGAAACATCCTCAAAAACAAAACCAAATTGAATGATTCATTGAGTCGAATGTCAATGTTGTTACTAGAAACAGAGACGCAGATGTAAAAACAGCGACAAATCATTCGATCTGTGGCTAGATTGGGTTGGTTGGTACTTTTAGTACAAGCTTGCGATCAATGAAAGCGCAGGGCACTACAATTTGTTCACATAACTCAAATTGTTATCAAGAACCGTTAAATAGAGCAGTATATTTATCACCTGTGTGCATAGCGCGAAACGTTCCAGTATCAGATGGTTAAACAGAGTAATTAACAGGAGTAGCCAATAGCCGCTAATTAGTTCGTAGAAATTGAAGTATAGCTTCGCGGCTATCATTTGATATGACATTAGGTACCGATATTTACAATTTAAATATCTCGCTGCAACCCGTGAAAGCAATATTCCGTGAAATTGTGCTGCAACATGATTGATATTTGATAGCATGTCGCCTACCCAATAAACTGTGTAAAAACTCGATCAGTGTCAGTTAGTAGAGTGCTGGCTTGAGCCCGGTTTATTGCCTCGCTGGCTGGCTGCATCCGGCTCGTAAAATTTTAAATGTTTGCCTTTGGTACCACAACAGCCCTATATTAGACCTTACACAGCGTTTCGTAATATTTTTGATGGGACTTTAAGTACCAATGTTCTGGTTTACTTTCTCGGCTCTGTTTCTCCCCAGAAGTTAAATAAATATTACAAAATCAATGCAGACTTCGGCTGTAGAATGAAAATAATAGCAATTTAAAAGTAATGTTGAAATTATCCCCTTGATTACATAATTAAGTCAACTTGCGTAAACATCAGGCAAGTAATTTCAACAAAATAATATTTGTGGTAAAAAAACTTTTTATAGCCTACCCAAATTCAGCAAATACAATAAATTAACAACATTATGTTCAATTTGATCATTCACTTTACACTTAACCAGTTTTTAAATAACTGTATTATTCCCCTTTGGGTTAAATCGTGTGAAAAAACTTTAAATAACTTAAGACCGCACATAAAGCACAAAGACAACAAAATGGTAAAATATTTATGTTTGACATACAAGCTCATGATGACCTCGAGCACTCGATTGCCTTGAAACTTAACATTTTGTTAACACAATTGCATGGTTTCATTATAAACTATACCCATAGAGTTATTTTTATCCGTTTCCTGACTTCCATATTCTATGACATAATAGCTAACAATTGAATATCCAAAGTTCCAAACGCCTAAACGATAAAGACGAACAAAATAGATGAATTTAAATCTCGTAAATAGATTTGATATTTATTTCCTATCAAAAGCTTTGCTTTGATCAGTAACTCGGCCTATGACAGTAAGTTCTTTATGAAAAACCTTTTACAATAGACACTACTTCTAATCCAAAAACATCAAAGCATCCAAGATTTCACCCAATTCGTTCACGTAGGAATTTCTTTGTAGAAAGAACCTAACATATAGAAAGGATTTGGCTTTTAGAGATTTTTACTTTTTGCCGTCAAAAGAAAGTCAAGTCGCGTAAATGTCACATAAACAACCTTTAGGTAGTACAACAATGTGGATTATCTTGGTGACTTACTAGGGACATTCGGTCCCGAAACCACTTTTTCCAAATCAACCTGTCTTGTTCTGCTTCACGGAACTGGAATTCGGAGTTTTGGAATTCGTAACCGCTGTTTATGATGGTGTCTGCTTGTATTGTTATTCGATACGGGAACTGTAAATTAGAACCCACTAGCCCAATTTGGGCTCGGGTGTTGTTAAATTGTAAACAATAGAAGCTCGAAGAATGGTGTGCTTGCCGTATGTAACGTTACTTCATTTGTTGCAGTTATTTATAGTGTATTTGTAATTTAAGTCACATTATGAGTGTAAATAAATAAAATACAGTGTATTTACTTCCTACTATTAACTTGCGAATTACCGTCAAGATTCACCTACCGTTTATGGAAGTTTATTTATAAATATTGCTTAAAGGTAAGTGACGTTCAAACGTCAAAAATGTATGGTTAAACAGTCGCTAATCATTACTTAACTTTAAGCAACGTTTATCTATAAACCCCTATACGTTTTAAGCGCTTCAATCTGTTTGTCAGTAGTTTTAAGTATGGACGTTTTCCTTGTTTTCTTATTAGTTCAACACAGACCCGGTACTCGTACACCTCCCATAGTAAATTGTTATGTGATAAGCTTAGATCTTTATTAAAATATTCATTGTATGCAGCAAGTTTATGGCTGATCTCGGCAAAGTTGGAGAAGCTGCCGCAACAGTTTAGGAAGTTTCTCTTGTATGGATATAGGAACAGTTGGGGAGTTACATAAATATTTCAGGTGCTCGTGGAATGATTTATGACCTCAACATTAAGATATACGTATATACCTAAGTACGTTGATTCAATCTTATATTTTGCAGGTATTCAATCTCGCGATACCTGACCTGCCTCTATTATAGTCGAGTATTAATTTATTGTAAGAATTTCTCTCTATAATATCAATGGCGACACGACTGGAAAGCTATTCCAAGAACTCTTGATCGGAAATTGTATTATAAGTACTCGACATTTATTAAATTGGGAATTAATAGATTGCGGAAACCTCGCTAATTGTCCGCAGAAAGCTCTTCCGCTGATTTGTAGTATCGCTTAACGAGCCGCTGATAAAATTAATGGTGATAGTAAAATTAAAAGTAAGGTTACCTCGATTGAATTGGCATTACTGTACCCTTGATCCGTATCGATATCGTAATGCAATTGCCGATGTCACAATAACACCTATAATTTAAAACCGTTAACAACTTAATAATAAGGGCAGACAGTCTAAAAATGTCATTACTTGCCAAATTTATTTTTATTTAACAGAAGTTAACCGAGTTACAGGACTGGCTTCATAAGAAAAGCTATTATTTAAATTGAGACAGACGGAAATATATTAGATTTTCCACGACGAAGATGCTTTACGGGAAAGTAATTTCGTGTAAGTAATAAAAGTGGAAGTTTTTTTTTCTCATTACTTGTTGTAACGTCAATCTTGTGCGGAGTGAACGTGATCGTGAGAATTTTTTCGGATATTACTTAGCTATGAGTTGACTCAAGCCGAGGGGAAATTAAACTTACCAGAAAAACAGATAAAACTAAACATAGTAAAGGGATGTAAATAACCTTTACCTAATTTTAAAGAAGAAACACGCTTGCTAGAATAGAGATAGACCAAAGAAACGATGGATGGGTTATGGGATATGGGATATAACTGGAAAGGGGGTGAAACTGAATACTGAGATAACGTTTGCTAGAAATTATCTATGGAAGAAGATGACATTCAGCGTCGTCGTTCCCAAATAAATGAAGATAAGGCCAAAGAGAATAAACTTGAAACTATAACAAAAATTTAATATTCTATGTCCCTAGCATAGAATATTGAACTTTCTAAAGCAATGTTCTATCCTATAGTTTAAAGTTTGACTTATCACAAAGTGCAAGTACTGCAGCTGCAACCTAGTGCGATACAGCACGTTGACGACAGAAATTCCATCGACTGTCGAGTAGAGTTCGGTATCCTTTAGCACGTTTTATAGCAAATCTAAAAATATAAGATATCCGACCACACATGACAGTCGCTACATGTTGCATTTTACTATGATTGTATGAACTACGTTGTTATACAGATATTTTCTATATAAGAAATCTCCTAACACAAGCAATTCCTTGCTTAAAAGGTGATCTCCAACAACACATTCTATATGTCCTTTGTAATTGAAATAAACATTTTTTTTTTTCTCTTCTCCATCGTATATCGGGTTTACCAATATCTTGGATCAATATTTTCCTAAGGAGGCTATTAATAACAAAAATTAAAATCCAGACAATTTATTTTCATCAAGGTTTTGATTTAATCCTTTGATGTTTTTAATTATTTATCTGGAAACGTGAACGAGAAAAGCGACAGCCTTTGGTTATAATGATTAAATAATCAAATCGTGGTCGCAGTTAAGCCATTAAAAAGGTTTATAGTCTACAATTTAACGACTAAACCGAGTTTACGCTGATAACTCTCGTGCGGTTTACGCAAGACAAATATATAGAGGGATTCGCTTGTAAGTGGACCACAGATACCTAAGTATTACAAGATAATTACTATCTGCTCCGTTTCGAATGAGTCTTCATTGTTTAAAGTAGATAATGGATCTCCAATTGATTAACATTTTCTTTTCTAAGCACTGTGTTGTACCTAATGTGCCGTTTTAATAATGTTGGTATTCTCATAACTAGATAATGATTTATAATTAAGTACCTATGGTTTTAAGTGAGCTAAATTTGCGATAAGGACGATTAACATAAAAAACCGGCCAAGTGCGAGTCGGACTCGCGCACGAAGGGTTCCGTACCATAACTACAGGGTGTTAGTGTAAACACCGTTATGCTTGAAACCAGTGGTTTGGTTTCATTTATAGAACGTAAAGTCAATGGAAAAAAACAACTTTTTTTTTTAAAGAAAATCTACATTTTTCCACAAGAATATTTCACCCTATACGCAAGGGCAACGAACTTGCGTCTCAACACGGCGGGTGGCGGTTGGCGGGGGCGGGCGGGGCGCGCGGGGCGTTACATGACCGGCCGTCAGCTGTTTCGCAGCGTATCCATGAGTATCGGACAGAGTCGGATATTTACTTTTTAAAATCTTTTAATGAAAATAAGGTTTTTTTTTGTTGTTTCTGGGTCATTTATTATATTTAAGTCAACTACCCATGGTTTGAGTGACAACGGTGTTTACCCTTGCGTACTGTATAAAAACGGCAAAAAAATCACGTTTGTTGTATCGCAGCCCCCCTTAAATATGTGTTTTATTTTAATTTAATTATTTATTTTTAAAGTGAATATGTAACTAAATATTCTGTGAATATTTCAAGCGTCTACCTGTTGTCGTTTTCAATATCGAGCAAAAATGAGAAAAAAAATCACGTTTGTTGTATGGGAGCTCTTAAATATTTATTTTATTCTGGTTTTTAGTAGGTATTTTTTGTTATAGCGGCAACAGATATACATCATCTGTGAAAATTTCAACTGTCTAGCTATCACGGTTCATGAGATACAGCCTGGTGACAGACGGACAGACAGACAGACAAATAGCGGAGCCTAAGTAATAGGGCCCCGTTTTACCCTTAGGGGACGGAACCCTAAAAATGGATTAATGGATTATTAAATGGATGAATGGATATATTGCATCGCGTGGAAACCTGACTTGAGCAAGCAAGCGTATAGTGATCAATGCTCATGCCTTCTCTGTATGAGAAGCAGTGGGACAGTTATTATTATTATGTTTGTTTGTAATTTTATTCGATTGCTTTGCTACAGTACGTTATTATTGGAATTTATATTCGTCAAGCTATGTCCAAAAAGGTCCAACCAACTTGTTTCATTTTATGCATTTGTAATATTGCTTGATCTTTCAAGTCACTTTCCAGTAACCATCGTGTTACGTACATAAATATGATATACCTATATTTTGTATAACGCACCCCTACACCTCTGTGCCTCTATATGATTAGCAAGGACCGTAGGTAGCGGTAACAGGTACCTTTTAGCTGAGAAAGAGCCGTTTGCCTTCCATCAACGTTTTCTTATTAAAGAATAATGAAGTGAGAAAATGTGTGAAAAACCGTTCAGTATTATTTACACGAGCCTATAAATCTGTTATGTGTGCTTGTGTGGTATGTTTATTTATGCTTTATGTGTGAACTTCGTGTGAATTAGAAAAATAAATAATTCTTAACTTACGTCTTTTAGACAAGATGTGTGAAATAGTTTCGACTTTTTGACGCAAATCCAGTGTATGGCTGATTATAAATTAGTGACGCCATATGAAAAAAAAAACTTGTGAAAAAATTAATTGGTTATTTAATGATTCGCTTTTTATTCTTTTTAAGTATTTGATTTATTTTGAGTGTTTGACGTACCTCATAAATAATGTTAAAAAAAATACAAGATCTTATTATGCTGTGAGTGTAACATTAAAATACTAGCTGTTGTCCGCGACTTCGTCTGCTATTCAGGATGTAAAGTATCCTATGTCCATCTCGAGTCTACCCATGTGCATTGCTAAATTTCATCCAAATCCGTTCAGCCGTTTTAGCGTGAAAGCGTAACTGCGTAACAAACAAATATTAATGAGGATTTTGTCAATCATTTAATAGTTATGCAATGACTAATGCAGGTGAACTCACAGAAAACAACGATAACGATAAAAACTATGCAAAGGGAACACGCACTTAATTAATTTGTCAGTGAGAAATATTCAAGTGAATAGAATAAATTTTACAGTAATTGATTCTAAATATAGGTTAAATGCGTTTACCGGTTTTAAATGTGTAATTTTCGATAAAATATAAGCGTCAAATCACTGTGACATAATTAGAGCCTAGTATATTACGGTCTGTTTTATTGACAGCAAACCAGTTGGGTATAGTTAATCCGTTTAGCAGTGGCGACATGGATAATAACCGCTGGTGTATAAGTGTGTTGTTTTAATTAGATAAGGTGAAGTGGGTTCAGTAACGCCGTCATGACGGTCACCTGTCACCGTGAGCTGCCACCACTCCGTGCTGCAGTTATTTATAAACTAATAACGTTACTAATTGATTATATTGGGTCCCCACCTATGAAATTGGCGTTTTTTCTCACAGATAAAGAAGCTCGTCACTTCTATGATTTAAAATATTCATCAATTGCTTGGTATTACTTCGAATAATGACCATCATAGACAACTACCAATAGTAAAAAAACCTTATTACTTTTCTAAAGATAAAAAATACCTTAACTCCTATTTTGTTAGCAGAAATGACCACAATTTTTTTTTAACTTAGCCGAAACTTATTTTTTCGCTTAATTTAAGCGGCATATTACGTCTGTTTTTAAACATTACTGCATACAAGTTTTAAAACATTACTGTTCATGGTTTTTATATAAATTAAGAAAATGTTTGTATGAAAAATGCAACTTCTTTAAAATTCCCCATACAAAACGTTGATTTCATAGTAATACTAATAATATACAAATAAACATTTTACATTCGTCATGTATGCTTGCCGAAAGAATATTAATCATTGTGATCGATCAATTTCTACGTTGTACTGTAGTTCAAGTTTATTATGACCCGTAATTTCATGTCTCTTGACATTTTACAACTTTTTTGTTTGGAAGTGATTGGGAAAGTAAGTTTATTACCACATAAAATAGATAGTTGTGTCCAATGAATCATTAAATTTGGTTTAATTACTTCCAACTGACATTTAAACAACAGAGTAGAGTAACGTCAAAGTTATCAAAGTTATTTTATTGTGCAACTGAATTGATACAAAATAACGCATTTGTGCCATAACAAAGATGTATGTACTTGCAATATTATCTTTGTTACTAAACAGACCGCAATTCATATAAAAAACACGGAAGCTTGAACCCGTTATTAATAAAAAAACATAGGTATCTACGTCAGTACATACGTGTTTTACGATAAGAAAGATGAATGTACTGTTGTAATCTGAATCCGATGTTTTCTATATGTAAGGCAATGTAACAAAGATAATTTGAAGTGTCGTGAACCTCGGTTTAGGGGGTCAAATGTAAGGACAAGTTTACAACGCAAGGACAGCTGTGTAACACGCCATTAGATCTCCAATTTGAATACTAGCCAAATATAACAAGAGCCGGTGCGACATGGCCAACAACCATGTCAACAGGATATTTTGTTTTTATAGTGCAAAAAATAAACATATTCATATCAATTATAAGCCAAAATAATTTGCTAACCTTAAAATACATTCGTGTGCAAAAAATCTAGATTTGAAGTTGGTCGTGAGTCGTGACGATAAGTTTGTTTTTGTTTTACGTAGATTTAACTATGAAAAATAATTTATTAAAAATAAACTTCATGTTTCAGCGGATATATTGACCGCGTATTTTTATTTAATGGCCTAAACATTACTAAATTACGGTCATTTATCTCTTTTTTTACGGTCATTAATCATTTATCTCTTGTGGATAGCTACTAAAATAAACAGTTAATTACATTAGCAGGCCTAAGGCTCAGGCATGCAATGTTAAAGTTAGTGAATTAGAATAAATTACACTGTGTTGATATTTATGTTACTCAGTTTAGTTGCTTTAAATAATTTAGATCAACAATGTGGGCGTGAGATTTTCCCTGATATATTATTTTTGTAGACGGAAGCAATGTTATTGCACTGTGAGTTTGTGAATATCCCTCAGTATTTATTCATATTTCGAGGTGACAGTCTATTTTGGTGCCGCCATCCAGCGCCACAGCCCTGTGATGATGATGACAGATGTCCGTGTACATACAGATTTCAGAACGTTTTAGCATTCCCATGTGAAAACATGTCAGCATCATTCGAATTCGTCATTTATTCTCTCGAAGATGATGATAATCGCTCATGCGACCAATCAAAATGTAGACGTTTATGAGTTTACGACTGGTTCTATATCCGCGTCTGTTATTATAACGTTATAATAACCGCGAATTGAATAAATTAAATGAATGGTTTTTTAATTTCCTAGGTGGGTGTTGTGGAAGATACTGGTTCCTGGTTGACAAGCCTGACCCTTGTAATTTATTTCATGAATAACGTGTCATAAATGCCATGGTATTTTAATTGGCTTCGAACGTAATTGATAACTTACTTGTCAAAAAAAAGTATAACTATCGATGTAATGTGACTCATTAAATATATGTCTATCTAAATGTTTTCATAAGGTGATATTTATCTACTAAATAAGAGAAAACAAACAAAATTTGTCATTCAACACTCGAAATTCGAGGTTAGGTTATTAGAAGAATTTTGGTTGATTAACCTGTGAATGAGTTTACATAAGCTAGGGTAAAAGATTCCAGTACCTACGGCGTACGTCAAGAGTGTTGAGACTGTCCACGGATATTTGCGTTTACAAACGGATATTTGCACTAAAGACGAGATAAAATTAGAAGTTTATTTTCGAGCTAACGACTGTTAAGACGCCAGCGCCATCACGTTGCCTGTTATTGAGTATTAAGCATATTTGAGTAATCAGTGATCTATACAGTTGCATCTACCTACAGTACCTATAAATGAGGAAAGACTCATACTGTCTTTTTCCTATGAATCACAGTATGATTCAATTGGTGTTTCTGAACGACACTGTACACAATGATAATGTCACCACAACAACAATCAACTTTTATCTATCGTTAACAAGCTTAACTCGCGTTACTTAATTATCTTTACCGTAGTTCTGTTTACAAATCGTTAACTGTTTACTGTGTCGCAGCTGTCATAACCTTTTTTGTTTCAAGTAGTTGCATTAATTTTGATTCATGTTTTTTTCCCTCACACAGTCATGCATGGCTGTCTAAATATTTGAACACCCACCTTTCCTCGTATTTACCAATTTTTCCAAGAAATTAATTTAATTACTTCATTATGATCCGAATTTGGTGTGTTATCAATAAAATTTTAATAGTGGCAGACTGTTGAATGGTATCTTGCTGTTATTCTTTTGTTCGCAGACAGTCAGTTAACGCCAGAGTGACGTCACCCTTTGATGTATCGCTTACTATCCTTCCATCTACTACCACATTGTCACTTCTATCGATATGAACAAAGAGCTCATTATGTCTGGATCTGTAATTGGGTCCATTACCATGCTAATATCATCGGTAATGCGATTACTGTACTTATCGTCCGCTACTTACAGCATTATGACAGGGAGCTTGATATTGTTGATACAGTATAACCATTAGGGCTGTCAGCTTAGCAAATGGTCGCATTGATACACGAAAATCAAAAAAACTGTAAAATTTATAACACAAAGTTAACTAGCACCCACAAAAACATGAATGATTTAAGATAAGCCCCAAATCTGGTTGTTAATTAAAAACTGGATATGATCATATGACGTGACTTCTGGTCAAGCGCATTTATAAAATACATATAAACTGACTTATTATGATTAGCGTAACATTTGAAGGTAAGTGACGGAATCGGATCCTGAAATCGATGTTTTGCGGCAACCGTACGCAAATTGCTTGCGTACGGTTGCCGCAAAACCCATTAGCTTGGCGAAAATTCCTTCTGCACAGCGCTGTTGTAGTGTAGAGACATTGTCATACTCGGTGATTTTTTTAAGCTGTCTTTAGAGCTTTGTTTGCTTTGAATTCACATGAAAGGACGGGTTCTGAAACGACAGGCAAGCTTTGTCTGAAAAACAACAGTATGAATTATAAAGTTGCGGTTGCATTTGTTTAGAGAAATCGCTCTCTGATCTGGCCTAGAAGGAAAAACATACCTACGGAATTAACAGCTTATCGTCTTGCGCCAAGTATGTTGGGATTTGAGAGAGAGAAATAGGTCACACTGGTTCTCGGTGCAATTTATCTCTTAGTATAGGTTAGGTTACTATAATCTTAAAAGCCTTCTGCTCTCCACTATCCATGGCTAAAAATGTGTTATTGGACGGAGTTTTTACGGCAAATTCTAAATGAAAGTAAAAAAGAGTTAGTCGTTAGTCAGATCGCTTTATTATGCACGCTCGTTTACAGACGAAGCACTAGATTTTCCTCTGCGGTAAGAAGCACGTTTTTTTGTGAATTTCACACTGACTCAGTTGTCTGGTTTCCGCAATCTTGAAGGAGATCAGAGGTCGTATTATGAAGTATTAATTCCATCATTATTCCACTGCGAAAAAAGGATGGTGGTATCGGCCTTGTATAGCTTCCATCTCTCACTCAAACTGGTAGCATTATCACGTCATAATACGGCCCCAGGTTTTCGTCAATGTTTTTTATCCTGGTACTTGCTGTTGTCAATCTAGTTTATGTTATTTAGATTTCTGACACAATCAACAACATATTGTGTGTCACCTATTTGAAATTTTTTATGCAGTCCGAAAGTCAATAAACTATTTTCAAATCACACTTGTTTCTCATTATCAATCAGTTATACAATGAATGGTATTTGTGCGACATTTTGTATTCGTATGTCAGAGCTCTGCATCCTAATTGCGTAATCCACGATCTATCAGAATTTGAATCGGTTTGAAACAAATTGCTAATCCATTGGTTCATCATTTCCAAAAAAATCTGCTCAACAACATAAATAACGCAATGAATGTTGTTGAACTGTCAAAAGGAAACAAATTAGTCTTAATCGGTTACGAAAATAATTTACGCAATTAGATAGCTGATTTTAGCATATAAATTCAATATAGTGCATAGGAATAGGTTTTGGTTTCATGATGTATAAATATTAATATGTGGTTCCCCCACCTCCATATTATTATGAAATCAAAGGTTTAAAAAGTAAATTTATAAATGATTAGAGTGCAGACGAGGAAAATCAATACCAGTCCGTCATTTGATTGGTATGGTAACCTATATAACCTGTTTACCACCGTTTGCCGTAGCTAGTTATCCATCTATTGGCTATTGGAAATGTTGGAGGAAGCTTTGATTATAGAGATATTTGGACATCGCATCGGTATGTAATTCGGACCTGCAATTTGTGTTTTGATGACAGCTAGATTTCTTTTATTCTGTTTTCACAAAAAATACAGAATTTAATTATACATGGGCTTTCTTTCATTCGGAGTTTCCTGTTATCTTTGTTCGCAGTGATTCAATTCACGTGGGAGACGTTGTTTTCAACATAAAGAAAAGTACTCCATTCTTTGACAGAGTTGCTTCCATTTCTTCGGTTACAAATGCCACAATATTGTCTTGTTCTTGTTAAAAGGAAACACTGATCTTCTGTAAAGGTTCTACGCTTAAAAAAGAAAGATGATTTTTGTCAAAGAATGTTTAAAATCGTCTCGATATTTAAATTTTTCTATACAGTTATTTCTGTCTGAAACATAAAGCAGTTTACCCTACATATTTTAACGAGTACGTTAATAATGTATTGTTAATTTTGTTTATCATTAAGGCCGCTCGGAGCTTGTTCTTCAATAGTTATGCTAACGAACTCATAACTTCTCTTGACTACGAAATTGGTTGAACTTTTTAACTTTTGCTCAAGTTTTCTCTTTGTTAATCATCTTTAGAGTAAGAATGTAATGAATGAACGATGGAAATTATTTTAATACTAACTCTTATCTATTTCTGTTTAATGTTACTTGTAGTATGGTTGCAGACTTATTAGACGTGACGAATTACCGAAATATGTATGTTATTGCAAACCTTCAACCAAACGTATTAGATTACACCGTCAATTAATTAGATTAATTAGCTCAACGTTTTTCTACCTGTAGATACGCAGGTAATGCGGTCAAATACATATAGGCATTATGAGTCAACGGAAAGCAATTTCAAGCCACGAATGCACCGGATCTGGCGATCGTAATAAAGGTATGTTTGGCCGCAACCTGCGCTTTCATTGACTGAAATTCATGAGTGCGACTCGTGGGGGGCTCGAGTCGTCGGCTGGCGCCGCGGTGCGCTTTATTCGCCACTACTAAGCCTGCCGGGTTTATTGACCCGGTGACCGTGACCCCCCTTCCCCTCTTCTCACCATCTTCCCCGCGGTTTGAAACTGTTTTCTAACTTATTTGTTCTCATCCTCGTCGTGTATTATCCGAAGGCTTATTCCAAAAATAATGGGATCAACTTTACGACGGCTTCGATTTTATGATATTTTATCACAGCCATATTTCACGAATTTGGTTATTCCAGATATGCACATGTAATATGCGGTAGCTTTCCTTGTAGATATTTCATATACCTTAGGGTTTAAATCCGCCCGTACACCGCGAGATCTAGTTTATTCAAGCCGTTTTTCCTGTAGATACAAACATTGCTATACCTACTTTCTAAAACACTTTTATTTATTTATTTAAACTTTTCGCACTAAAAAAGGTACAAAGGCGGACTTAATGCCTGAGGCATTCTCTACCAGTCAACCAAGGGTGGTGAAGAGATTAGATGGCAGGTGCTCTAATTGAGAGGAACAAAGAGAAAAAAAATAAAAATAATATATCGTATTGCATTATAGATAAAGCAGGCGACTTTTATCGCAGTCGATGCTGCTTGTCTGCTGGATTTCTAAATGTTACCCTAACCTACTAACAATTTAGATAAAATCGTAAAGACACGGCTGTGTTTGTTTCCATTAAACGCGTTGGCTCCTATCAATAACCACTACACAAGTTATTTCATAAAAGCATATCAGGCCCTTTCCTGACAACATGTTTATTTCAATAAAGATAAAGAAATTTCCTACGTAATGGACGTCTGCGCCGCGTTTTATCTCTAATTGGGTTGTATTGCCAGACGAAATGGTTGCTCGGTTTGGGACGCGCTTTTAAAAGTAGAACATTTGTGTTATCTCACATTTAAGAGCTTTAAATAAATGAGGTATTTACTATAGATAGATGGTATAGTTAAAACAAATCACACAGTATTCTCAAGAAATAGAAAAAGTTATCCCCGGCAGACAAATAGTTTTTCACACATTTCATTCTTCGCGACACTTTTTCTCACCGCCTTGCTAGGGTACTCGCTATCCTGTCTGTTAGAGAAGTCTGGGCAAAAGTAACGACTCTCAAATGAAGTCTTAAATATTCAAAGGCCATGAGGCGGCCCCGCTTGACAAGATTAGAACTTGAATTACAAATATTTTGTACGTGATAAATTACGGATTTACGACGACACCTATGTACGATCTTATTGTAGTTACTTTAGAACAGTTACACAAAAAAACCTCCAAATAAAGACCAAAAGCTAGGAATAATGCGTAACAATGAACAACTTCATGTTTAAAATGTCTGCACACAAAATAGTTTTCCGAGTTTCTTTATGAATAGCACTCTTCCATGAAAATATCGTATCGGTCTACCACGTGTTACGTTGGTCATAAACTATTGGCGCAGCGCGGCCACACTGTGCAGCTGCCAAGTCTTCACAACGGTGGTTGACATTCTGATTGAGGGGCTCACATTACCCTGCCAGAGAAATAAATGTGATATTTAAGGTTTCTAATTATTTTTCGGTATTTTTTACCAATATGGCAGTTTTCAGTATTGATTGGATAAGGTAAATATTTTGGACTATTTAGGTGCCCCAATATTATCTCGACAAGTCGCCAGTTCGTAAAGGCCAATGAGATTTAAGTAGCTACAATGCAAGTCTAGTTATGCGTACTATACATAATTATATAAAATGCTACCCACTTATAATCAGAAAACACTAAAATATTTTCTAACAAGACTTACCGTCGTTGTATCGAGTAACGACATTACGCAACAGTAGCCTGAAACACCGACACGTGGTAATTGTACGGCAAAAATTTCAACATCGGTATCGTGGTTCATTAGCTATCGGATGCAGGCGCGGGCGGGACTCGATTATGCTAATTTGATTGTCTCCGCGCGCGACTCGCCTAGCCTGGCCCGTGTCGGAGACTAATTTAATCCGTAGTCGTCGCTCTTTTCTACAATCAATAAAACAAGGATTACCCTACAAAACTACGTAATAGTTTGCTTAAAACTAAATGGGACACAGTGATTAGGGCTAATCTATTAAGGGCGAATTTCACCAAACTTTTATACCGAGTATAAGTTTTATCCTGCGAATAAATTTTGAATTTTTGACAGTTTTTCCATACAAAAACTGTCAGACGACAATTTTATTCCACGGATAAAAGATATCTGACTTTGATGAAATCAGCCCTAAGTAGGATTTCCCAAGTTGTACTAATCTTAGAACTTTCTTCGTTCAAGAGCAAATTAAGGACTTTGTTTGGTTTACAAAGGACTTGGGTAAAATAGTTGACTAAACGGCAACTTTCTTTGAATGTTTATGCTCCTTTTTCCTTTTTATTTGAGCTTGTTCCCGCTAACCCTGTATTAAATATGCTGTTTGTGTTATGAAGCTGAATTTCTTTTTAAGTCCTGGCTCATTCCTGCCACGGTTGGTGTATGTGCGGTGTCCCTGTGGCGTAACCGCAGGGTATGGAGCACCTTTAAACCTTTCCATTGGTGGTCTGGCGCTGAACGGGGCTCGTTTACTCTTTGAACGTAAAGGGAATTTGCCCTTTTGTCAGTTTTAAACGCCTCGTCTCGCTTAATATTACTACAATTCGATCCTAATCGTGTTATTGAAGAACACTTGCTTTGTCATACAATTGTTCGGGTAGAATCGCGGTTAATCCAAGTAGTCGTCTGAGTTGATCAAAGCCCAGCTATAATTGACTTGTTTACTGTCGCCTTGTTTCGAGGTACTAATTAAAGCAACGTTCTGTGCTTTCGTATGTGTAATTAATAATTATGAACTGCTTCTGTACAACCTGAAACTCGCATTTAATACGATTGGGAGATGATTGTTTTCATCTGTCAGTTAACCTAATATTCTTGTAAGACTCTCTGAAGCAGATAGCTCAATACAAACCACCAACAATGATCCACTTCGCTCGGTTTATTTCGAATCATTCGTAAAATATGTCTTTTAATGCGACTTTTAGACATCATGTTTGTTGTTTTATTACTGTGGTTTCACTCGAATAGAATAAGTGACGACCAGGACTTTTGATACTTCACTTTGCTTTAAAAGCCAAGAACACTTAGGAGCTGTCTCGCAAACTCCACTCGATCGTACTTTAAAAGCTTCACGTGATGGTTACTAGCACTACCCCGGGGTGGCATCGGCACATTACTCCCACTAAAGTACGGTATTTCTGATTTCAAATTCAGTTAAACTTGCATAAACGTTTCGTTCGCTTTTGTCCTTATGTATTCCAAAAACCTCATATACATATACCGTAAATTAACTGTAAACCAAGTCGGTAAAGAATCCGCCTACGTAAATGTTCTAATCACTGACATTTTTATTACTGGTAAACGCAAAGGAATTTAAAATAATGTAGCTTAGGATCTTGATTATATTTAATGTCATAGTTTTGATTTCCGTTAAAGCCTCGATTTTCTCATTTGAGAATTAGAGATTTATGAGAGGTGATACGATCGTTTTATTGATAGAAAGAAAAAAAATCTCACTTAGCCAACCATTTATGACTCCCACACCTCAAAGTATGTAATATGTCAAGATAACATGACGTAGGTGTTCTGAATTTATAACTATTTTCTCTCGTAGAATAAAAGTAAAGCGTATGTTAGGCCGTTGGCCGTAGGAACGTAATTCCATAATGTTTCTTTGTCGGTTACAAAGAAACATTATGAAATTACGTTCCTACGTAAGCCATGATTATCGTCATTTTTAGCTATAGGGTAATTTGGCATTCTCGAAACCACATTATAAATTGGTGAATTTTTTTACGCATTACTTCATATTTTCGGAATAACAATATGAAGCATAAACATTAAAGTAAAATTAAATGTTCTAGATGAGGAGGAGGGGGGTGTTATGCGCGGCGGTGAGGTGAGGCAGCGGGTGCGGCATGGACCATGCGGTGAAGGCGATGTCGGCGCGCGGGCCGCTGTCCCGGCTGGTGGCGAGGCGGCGGTTTGAGTCGGCCGAGCTGGAGGAGCTGTACGCGCGCTATGCGTGTAAGCTGCAGCGCACCTCCGTCGGCTCGGCGCTGGCTCTGTGGGCGCTGCTTGCTGCCGCGCTCGCCGCTGTCGATGCCACTCGTGGCTGGCGAAGGGCACCACAGGTAAGCTGAGCTGTTATTGAAACACGATTTAATTAGACTCTTCGGAAATCAAGAGTTTATCATAGATTTAACTAAAGCATTCGAATGAGTCGATTACAAAAAGTTTCTCTAATGGCTACTTAGTGGTTGGACTAGAACTTTGAAAGGGAACCTCCTAAACATACATGAGATACCAATTGAAAACATTTTTTATCTTTTTGTCTAATAGTTGTAAAACCCCGTTTCAGATAAAAAAGGATTGGGAGTTTGGGAGTACCCCAAGGCAGCATATTTAGTCCCGTTCTTTTCCATTGAGAATCAAACTAAAAACACAAAATATAACCTTGAACTATAAAATTACATTACTTTTAAGGTTGTGTTTCGTGTATGAGTTTGAGGTAAATGTACAATGAAAGTCACGCAGTGCAATTCAAAGACGTTAAATGAAGAAAATAGGTTTCTGTGTCGCGACCGATGCCAAATTACTTGGGCTTCAAGTGCAATATGTATAACATCTAGCTTATTGCATCATACTGATTATTTTTACCCTTCGTGAAAAGGCGTGATGTTACGTGTTATTGTTGTGAAGTTTCCATCTATGACGCTTAACATACCTAACTGAGAAAGGCAGGATTACGTACTTTAAAATCAGCCGTTCTAGCATGATTTACATGCATACAATCTCACGGGTGCCGATAAGAAGAATGATTTGATAATTATTTTGCATTAGTAGAACTTTTGATGACAATAATATGTCTTTTGCATACATTATTAACATATACTTTTTTGTTTAGGTCGGTGTTTTGACCGCACACGCACTACTATGTAGTGGATTAGCGTGGTGGTGCGGTCGCGCTGGTGTAGCACCGGAGAGGCGATTACCGCGAGCTTGCTGGTTAGCACTGGCTGGTGGTGGCGTCGCTCTAGCTGCCACGCTGCCCGCCTGGAGCACCGGTGCAGCGGCTGAAGGCGCTGCTCACGTGGTGTGGGCCGTCTTCGCTGCATATGCGCTGCTACCGGTCGGAGCACCTGTCGCCGCGGCCTTCGGCATCCTTCTGCCCACAGCGCATACCATCGCATCAGCACTCGTCGCTAATCGCTTTCCTTATCACGTTTGGCAGCAGGTCAGTTACCCATAATCTCACTTTTGGCTAATTTTCAAGAGTATAAATTCTTTGAGGTATTTATGTGGCATGAAAGTTTATTGAAGCTCTCACAAAACTACGAACAATTGTCTGCTATAAAATGTTCAAGTGTAGCCAAGCACAGACAGTACCTCACCTACATATCGATTGAAGTTCATCGTGCGACTCGACGAAGCAATAAAACCAGACATTTGTGTTAACTTAGGGTTGCTCAGTTCGCAATATGTTAGTTTCACAATATTGACCTTGACAAACGTCCAAAGCGAGTCGGTGCTTCTAGAAAATACTTGTCGAGTAAAAATGGTCTACCTAAATGACCTCAGAGAGTACACTGAAAAGTTTATTCTTTAATATTAATTTCGTATTGAATATCTCACGATGATTCTGAATTGGAGTGTCAATTACCAGATTTAAGCTGCTTATGTTCACGGGCAAATAAAAAAAGTTAATTTAGGAAAGTTGTTTCGCTGAGTGCAGTCATAAAAGTTATAATAAATAAATCTCGTAGCTACGTCGCATTATGTAATATAATCGAGTTCGTAGAACTACCCTATTACTATGCTTATAACATTAAAGATGTTTTAAAGGTCAAGTTTTGTGGAATTGTAATAGAATCTGTTATAATTTCACATCGAAACAGATTCTTACATCTTTGGCATTTTATATTTTTATTTTGTAGGTACTCACTGCTACAAAAGAGATACATACGTCGTTCATCAAAAGAGTATTAATGGATTTAGTAAATGATTGATTACGTTCATATTTTTTTTTTGGATATAAAGTATTTGGGATCGTTTCATGGTATCAGAGCTTTAAAACAACAAAACATTTTGAAATATTTATGGTTGGAACTTAAGTATGAGTAACTGAAGAAGGAAGTCGTTCTTAAAATAGAACATCAACTTGAATTTAGTTACCATGTAAAGTCGTTGCCTTATAAATAAGATTTAAATAACTGCACGATTTCTCCAAGTAGTTTGAAACCGAGCGGAGGTCGTAGCCTTGCCCTCTTGGCGCCCAACGTGGGCCCGCTTATTATGCCTCACTCCAACATAATAAGGATTGCTGTGCTCGCGTGCGAATCTTACGTCATCCTTGCCGACTAAACAAACTTGGCATATCCCTCAATCTACCCTCAAATTTAGCACAATATATGTCTTTGACACAAATATGTAAATCAGGTCTATTAGATAACAGTGAGCTACTTTGCATTGTGACTAATAGGTTCCATAGGATTACGAAGTTTATTACCAAGATAAATCCGACGTGAAATTCTAATTCGGAACGAATCCAACATTAGAAGGACGGCATTTAGAAATGTTAGCATTTAAAAACGCAATAAAACGGAGCGTTTATTGTTTATCTATTTGTGAAGTTTTTATGTGTACATAATAATCTGAATTTATTTACATAGTTTCATGTAGCCATCTCGTTAAAAACACATCAGGACAGTTCGTTCCTACTGAGCTGAACATAAAGCTTGTCGTTTGCATTACTGCAAGCAGCAATAAAACGGCTTTCTGGCAATGATACTTTCTTAAGGTAGGTGTTATTGTTATAAACCCGTTTTCACTAACACTACGCGATTCTTAAATGTGATGCGGTACTTGGCACTAAAAAACATGTCTGCAACTACTAGGCTATGACTCAGGCTGGACACAGATTCGCCGTTGGGTAATGCTGAGACACCTCTTACAGGTTGCCTTGCAATTTTTTTTTTACATTATTGACAGATACAGAACGTGCTTTAAAAAACCACAGACAAGTGTTAAACATGTAGATTTCGAAGCTTATGAGTTGCCTACGAATGGTGAAACGGGAGTGATTGCTGGTTGGATCTGCTTACGTAAGGCTGCCATCAGACGGACTGCATTTCAACTATTTCAACTGCACTCCAACTGCAAATTTGCAGTTTGAATGCAGTTACCATTACATTACGAGTATTGCAGTCGTACTAAACTGCAAGAATGCAGTCCGTCTGATGGCAGCCTTAAGCATTTTCTATGTCTTATTTAACGTGACTTCAGTGAAAACGAGCACTATAAAATAAAGTGCTGTTACCTTGCAGTTCAACCACCCTGCCTTGTTCAGTTTAAATATACATGTAATATCTGTATGTATTCCCCCAAGATACCCCATTTTTACACAAATCACGTAGGACGCCAGACGCCTAGGCTTAGATCAAATATTTTTACGCCATGCCAAGCCAATATTTATTATGTCGGGGCCATTGAACTTGACTAGAGATGACTAGAGAAAACCTCTCCACTGCGCCAATTTATTTGTCAAGGATAACATGATATGTTGGCAGATTCTGCCAAAGGTTTTCCACAGAAAGGGATTAAATAGGCCTACTTATCGACGCTTCAAGGCTCTTCCATACTGGCGCGATAAGTCGCGCGACGCGACGCCGCCGTATTGTTCGCCATGAAGTTTTCTCAGAATTGTTAAAATTCGCGTCGCGCGGCGAATCGTGCCAGTATGTAAGAGCCTTTAGAATGAAAACCTCTTTATGTGTAAAAGAAGTAACTTGTCAGGAGGAAGAAAAAACTGCGTGCTGTAAAATGTTTGTACGGCGTCTTTTATGTTTTTAGTATTAATATATTAGTTATTAATTAATTACGATTTACTACAATTTCGATTTATTACAAGTTACATCTTTTACAGTTACGAGGTTTTCACTCTAAGGCGTCGTTATGTAACTTTTTCATGACAAAGAAAATATCAATGTCTTTTTCTCTCCTTATTCTTACTAAAACTAAAAGTGCGAGTTGCACTCGCCTGGTCAGGGTTCCGTACGATAAATATGTTAAAACTTTGAAGAGCCATATCAGAATGATTGACTCTGTAGATTAATAGACTCACTTATAAATATTGACGAAGGCTACGTCCATCACACTGAAGGCATAAAAGCTTTTTGTTTGAAATTAATCAAACGACGGTCTATAAACCGAGCGCCATTTAAATCAGAATAGATTTCCGATAAACATTATGACACGTTGAACAATAGTTTGACGGACGTAAAAAGTGTGATACATTTATGAAACAGTAATGCCACAGTATAATAAAGTAACAGTATTATGTCGCGGCTGTGACCTTGAAATAATTACTTACGGCCGCTCGGTAGATAAACCGATAAGTACCTACTGTTGCGCACTGAAGTACTGATATACACTGAGATTTCGAAGCGAATCTTTTCGGCCGTCTTCTCTGAAGACATAATACTGTTACTAATTTATACTGTGGTAATGCTTTAACTAGAGATACTGTCGTTTCCAATAAAATAAGAAAATATTTCATAGTATTTCTGTGGGTGTTGTAAAGGGCTTTTAAGTGTAGTGATTATCTCGAAAGCACTTATCTTCATTATCTCTTCTTCTCTTGCCCTTATCCCAATTTATTTGTGGTCGGCGCAACATCTTTTTCTTCCATACTTCTCTATTAGTCACCTCAGTAGTCACTCCCTTTCTTTTCATATTACCTTTCACACAGTCCATCCATGGTTTCTTTGGTATTTCCCTCCCTCAAGTATCTTCATTATGTGCGCTTAAAATTATTCATGTATCATCCAATTGAATCACCAAGCCGGGTGATAATCGCACTAAGTCTAATTCAAACTAAGAACATCTCATGTTCAAAATTGGACCTTTACACAAGTTCAAGATGGCCAGTCGACCACCAAATAGCCAAATTCATGAACACGTAACATAACAGTAACATATTATTTGACAGATAGTATCGTTATTTACTGCGTCGTAACTACGCCTGTAGCATCTGGTTTGTATAAATCAATCGGCCAACTTGTAGGTAGAATTAGGTGCGATTTGCTATGGTTCACTGCTTATTATTGCCTTCATCCTGTTAAATAAATGTTCCTGAACACGATTACTGTAAGTTATAGGAGTTTAAGTGCGAAGGGGTGTGGCAGGGTGGGAATCTGTTCTATCATTTAAGTTACCGATGGTAAGACCACAGTAAGACTGTTGCGAAACACAACATTCAAGACATTTTGTCTACCCAAAGGTTGTCTGGTACAGCTCGCTCTTAGCGATAAGTCCGCCCTTTGTGCAAGTTCATAAACATTGTCCTTTATTCTTGTATTTAATGTGTGTACAATAAAGCTTATTGTATTGTACTGCGCATGTGTCAGCGACGACAAGTTCATTATCACTATCACACGTTTCTAAAGTTAATTTATGTAGTTGGAGATACCAAAACTTTTACTATTTTCCTTCTCTATTTATTAATACTTAAATTCTCAGTTCTTTGTAATTGTTTTTGTGTTTACTCCAGTCTTCACAAAAACCTAATCTATTTTACCTAAACGTCTGGCCATTCATCCCGATATCGTAAGCAGACACTTCAATTTGATTTGCACTTTACAATTTGAATTGCGAATCATTATTATTCATCGTATTTTACAGGTAGTTTGATAGTTACCTATTAAATTAAAATATGTACATACATTATGTACATAATGGGCTGGCAATAAAACATGATTGATATCGTGAACTGTAGCAAATGTTCAGCGGGCATGACCTTAGCGGGCTTTGCATTTCATCCAGATTTTAAAAAGCTTACATTGTTTATTTTCGGAACATAATTGTTGGTAGGAGAGGGCTGCATACGACTAGAGCTGAATTAACGTAGCGTAGATTAAGCTAAGTGCTCATTACTCAATGCTAGGGTTTCCGCACTGAATAGATCCGCTATCATTCGGCTAATGGATGGCCGGAACAGGGAATTATGTGTTTGGTATCAGTAACTGCCTGTATGCTAATCCCAATCGGTACTAGTTAAGTTTCAAGGCTGCCCGAAGGCTATTTTGGGTCATCAGTTGTGATCATTTGGGTCATCATTGTATTTGACATTATATACCTCCAATTAATTTCAACTCTTAGTGGCTTTTGTGGACAGGATTATAATTATTCAATTTGTTACAGTGTTGTAATAGCAATCACGTCAATTGTTTTAAAATAGGTTTTTATTTTTATATGAATTCTAATTTTATTATCATTAGTCTTTTAGATAGATTATTTTCTATTTTGTGAATGTGAGAACATTGTAGGCTTATTGGACTGTAGATTTATTGAACATCTTCTATTTTTGTTAAGTACCTGGTACTTACTTGTTGAAAGGCCTACATTGTCCCCCCATGCCTACCAACACTGTAATTTGAAAGTATTGTAAAAGCCAATTATTTTTAAAAGAGTAACCATGGAGTTTCTTGCCGGCTCTTCTCCATAGGAAACGACCAATTGGACCGTGCACCTAGCTTCTGACGTTTCATAAGTGCCCATGTAGGTTTATGTGAAATAAAATATTTTGATTTTGATTTTTTTAACTACATAGAATCTTTTCTTTTACTTTTTCAGTAGATCGCTAATACTTTTACTGTTGCAGCTGTTACTGTTACGTTATTTTTTACATAGTCGTTTCATATTCCAACGAATAAATGCTAAACAAAACAAACAATTAATAAATACCTACATATAGTAATAAGCTAGCAACATATTTATTTAGCATATATGAATATTTTAGCCATACGAGATATTATTACGAAGAAAACATACTATTTAATGAATTCTAAATAAAAAATCCGTTATGATTGCGACTAGTCACAATTTTTGCATGAATCTTGACTCAGGTATTCGCAAAGAAGATTCCTTTATATCAACTGATTATGATGTTATGTTTGTGTATAAAATACTTATTCGTTGGGCAGTCGAGGTCGCTCCCGTGTCACCGCTCAGCCTCAAGGGGAAGCCGAAACACATTTGTGGAACATGTCTCCTCCGGAGCGAGTTCACCGCGCATTTCCATAATAATAATGTATTATACAGCAACGTGCGTGAAATTTATTCAGTGTAGCTCGTTATTCACACGCCGTGTCAGGGCACACTGATGTCACTCCATTGAACATGTTCAATACTTGATCATCCTCATGATTGCTCTCTAATAACAACGCTAAGCTGTTAATGCTAAAATTTCTATTCGTAAAGCTTCAAATATTTGTTCACGTTTTTTCCTGCGCACGTCATGCACACTGAATTTGTATTCAAATATTTTCAACGTGCTGAAAAATATATTTTCACCGTGTAGCAGAAATGGATTGCAACGCTTGAATAATACCTGGCCCTGATGCAAATTCGTATAATTCGATCGCATTTTACACTGAGAACGATGATTTTGTGGACCGTCCCCTTGATATGCGACGATTATTAATAGTTTCTCAGCAATGTCAATCCACACGTCGTAAGATTTACATTACGCCTTAATAACTTTGCCTATTCAAGCGTTTAGATAAGAAATCAATGATTGGCCTAATTCTACTAGAAAACATGCTTTCAACATTAATCCTTCACCTGTTCTGCTATCATTAAGTACATCAGAAAGTGTTTGCAGGCGCCAGTGTGGCATACACAGCATGCTAATAAACACGTCTTGTCTCGTTGCTTGATCGCGGCCATTTACAATTTCACGAAATGCAGTCGGACAGGTGAGCTTTCTTGTCAAACTGACTAGTGCTGTGAAACCGTCGATCATGTTCCATACTATGTAATAGTATGGAACATGATCGACGATCGTCTGTATATACTTGATGGGAGGAGCTGTCTCATTGTCTCTCCGTTTTAGTTGACATGAAACTTTAGGGTTCCGTGGCTTGAATTCCAACAGTGTTTGTTTCAAAATGAAACATCATCATTTTTTTATGCAGGTATTGCTATGATCTTGAACGATGTTTACACAAAAAATAGAGAAAATATAGGCATTTTTTCTTTATGTATTCAGAAATGTAATTAAGTCTCCAACCTCGTATCTTTGAATAAATAAATTGTAATGAATATCAAAGAATTTTCAGATCTTTGATCAAATAGGCGTATCACTGGGACGAGATTTTCAGGGAAATAATTTAATTAGGTACGAAATACGAAAAAGATCTGATAATTTTCTTGAGTTCACAATAATTCAGGATCTATGCTTATTCACACTTCGCAGCTTTGGTGTATTTCTTCAAAACATTGCCTTGAATGGTTCTGACATTTACTGAAATTATTCACGCCTAAATTATAAAAGGATCACGCTATTAGTATTGTTACAATTAAACCAGAGAGTATGTCCTTAGGTCAAAATTGTACATTAATATTTACTTTTACATTGTGTTGCCATCCCTTTTGAATAAAATATCTCGGAATCGGCGCGTCGCCGTCGGCGTTTACGTTTAGCGTTCTCATCAGAGCCATTCCGCTCATTTTGAATAACTGTAAAATGTATAGAAGATGGTTGACATTGAATATTTTAGTAATTGGAAGATGAGTCAAGTTGTGGGGGCGAGTGAGCCGACGCAGGCGGCGACAGGTTCTATTTGCATAACTCTGGCTGGATAGTGCACGGCTCGCTGACTATCTCATAAACGCTATAAATAAATTAAACGCTTAGTGGTTGGGCCACACAGATCAGTAGCTTAATAAAGTTATAATAGGAGGTCATGATTCCTCATAAGGTAGTTTACTTGCAATGAGCTTTGCCTTCTAGAGCTTGAACTTTAGCTTGATATAGAAACATTAAATTACATCGTCTTTAATATGCATTACCGATAATTTATACCACATTGCAGGCGCCTATAACAGTAACACTATAATTATGTCGTTTTACTCGTTTACTAAGATCTGGCGCACGGGGTAAAAGTAATTAGACTGTCGAGTAATCCGTGCAGTCTTAGGGTTGAAGCTTAACCCCCTGTAGGTGCTCCCTAATCGCTACGTCATCAACTTCACGTTTTTATTACTCTCGTAATATAAGGATCCAATCTTTATAACTTAGAATATTACAAATTACTTTTTCTCTTGTTACTTTTATTCCCCGTGGCGCTGGAGCACGTAACAACTTAATTATATTAATGAGTTTCCCGAAGTGGTTCGTGCTCATTTTAATAGTATATTTGTTCTGTTCTGTATGTGTTTTATGTAAACGAGCACTGTTCCCTGTGGCAACCCTCGCAGAGTTCTTTTAAAGCGAGTGTATTCAGCCCATGTTTAATTGAATTCCTGTTTTGAATGTGTTTGCACTTCGCTTCAAATGTACTTATTCGTTCGCAATTTTACTTCATAAGGATTTTTTTGTTTCACTATGTAACAAAACTGTTAACTGTTAACATAGGGCTGTATCAATTTGAAATCAACTCATTTGCTTTATTCAGGCGCTTTCATTACATCATAGAAACTAAAGCTTACAATCTAATCGACTGGCAGATAGGTACAATAATAACAATTTCGTTGCATTACACAGATTTCGTAGACGGATTCATCGAATAAAATAAACTCGGTAGGTCAGCTATCCAGTTTGACAGGCAATTTTCAGTCAACATTGATGGATGGCGCTCTATTTATCGAGCGATTCTTTATGTAACTGCATGCCATGCCATGACGATATTTGTTATAAACGATTTCAATTTGTCACACCGTGTTGCAGATTATGGCGAAAAAAATGCTTTCTTGTTATATCAAAGATAATAATGAAAAGTTTCTTCAGAGGCCTTAGTGCGGGTTTCTTTTAACTATCTTCACTTTACGCATCGATCGCGTTCGGCGCTCCGATTGGCCCTTCACTGGCCTTCACTGATGAAGGCCCAATCGGAGCGCCGAACGCGGTCGATGCGTAAAGTGAAGATAGTTAAAAGAAACTCGCACTAAGGCCTCTGTTGTCCTACAGGGCTATCATTCTTGACGGTTATGAAGAACAAGAACATCGTAAACTATGAAATTCTGCTTTGATGTCTACTTTTATATGGTTAGTCGTAAAACTAGTTTTGTTACGAATTGACAACAACTGAGTTACTGTCCGAACATAGGTAGATACGAGGCACTCAAACTATTCAAATTGAGTTGGAACAAAACTATGTACTAGGATTCTAAGTGGCTCGAAATCAGTTGATGAAATTCAGTGGATCCCTTACCAAATATTTCAATTTATCGCAAATCCACTGGACGATTCCGTCACGTTTCAATCGCTTGAAATATTTCAGACTCTTACATTGCCGGACTTTTTTATTCATTTGCCGTTTTTCTTATAACTTCTGCTCCAATAGATAAATGTGTGTGTATGTTTATGGTGTTCTCAAGGCTGCCATTTTCCTTCCAATAAAAAAGTTTTCATGATGTCGGTCGGCTGAAAGGTGTCCCTACTTTTACATAACTACTTTTGGGTATCTGTGTCAATTGAGCAGATGAAAATATTCCTCACACTCACAGAAAATGAGGCAAAGAAACGAAAGAAAACATTTCAACAAATTAGTTCAACTTAAAAGAATATAAAAACGAGAGCTCCCGGAAGAAATTAAGAACTAAATATGCGTGAATGGATTTATGTTTACACGAAATATATAACTACATCTATACAAATAAATAATCATCTCTAGTCTTAACTAATGTTATAAATGCGAAAGTGAGTTTGTTTGTTTGTTACGCTTCCACGCTAAAACGGCTGTACAGATTTAGATGAAATTTGGCACATGGGTAGACCCAATATTCCCACGGTATCGAGAGTTATGCGGGTGAAACCGCGGGGTACAGCTAGTACATTATAAAGTACAGGCAGCATTTCGAAAACTAGGAAATCATTGAATCTAAATACATAATTAGTCAAAATTTAATCATTTATTTGCTTGAATGGTAATATGTATGTCGCAGCCTTATCGTGTAACACGCTGTATTACAAATAGACGTGTTTGTAATACGGCGTGTTATACAATATGGCCGCGACATGTACATCGGATGAGGGTGGGTGAGGTGGTGTGGTATTGTTTCAATCTCGTCTCCAAAAGTGCACAGTATTCTCTACACTCTAATCATTTGTTTCAAACTGATAAGTTTTCATTAATAAATCTATTCTGTAACAATGTAGGTTAGAATAACCTACTTTTTTCTATACATAAATCTGAACATGTAATTTATTTATTTATTTTATTTATTAAAACTTTATGCACAAGTAAAAAAAATACTGTACAAATGTTTTGTTAACAGATGGTGGGTAACGTAGTGGTGTTTGTGTGCGTGAACGTGGTGGGGGCGCTGATGCACTCGCTGATGGAGACGGCGCAGCGACGAGCCTTCCTCGACACCAGGAACTGTATAGCAGCCAGGCTGGACATGGAAGATGAGAACGAGAAACTGGTAAATCTATTTATCATTATTATAACTGAAATTCTCTTTGTGGGACGCGTTGTTCTTCTAAACAACGCGACAGATTTTCATGCGGTTGTCACCATCATTTAGAGAAAAGATTCCGGAAGGTTTATGTGCATTTGTGCATGATATATTAATAAGAAGGCACCCCAAGAGAGGCGCGACGCGTCACCAATCAATCTGCCTCGCCTTTTCCCAACTATTTTAAGGTCGGCTTTCAGTCTAACCGGATGCAGCTGAATACTAGTATTTTACATGGAGCGACTGCCTATCTGACCTCCACAACCCAGTAACTGGGTAATCCGATACCCCTTGGTAAGACCGGTTGTCAGAATTTCGGGCTTCTGACGACCCGTAACGACTGTCAAAGATCCACGAATGACAGCCGGGACCAACGGCTTAACGTGCTTTCCGATGCACGGAGGAGTCTCGGTATGTAAAGATGGTCACCCATCCACGGACCAACCCTGGCAAGCGTAGCTTAATCTGATGGATAGACCCGTGCGGCTATTATTACTTGGCCACGAGCGTCACTGTTAGAAAAGTTTCTATAAAAATTCACAGAAATTGCTATACCGGCGTCACGTGGCGCCTGTCTGCGGGAGACTTTAAACTTACATATAATAATCTCGATGTATTGTCAAGTCATAAAAACTGTGCGAAGCAGTGGCGGCTAGAAGTTCTACATAAACTGTACAACCAAGTCCCATTCCCTTTATTGACATGACGTTGAAAAGGATAGATAGGTTTTATAAAGTGTTTATGAACGCCTTGCAACTTATATGGTGTTTAGACTATTCCCTTCTCACTTCATTGATACGACGATGCCTGAGATAAGTAGCTTTCATAAAGCTTTTGAAAAAGTAGGTAAGGTTTGCCTCAAGGCAATATATTTGGACCTGTTTGTCATTGCGAATGAAATTGCGTGACAGAAGGGTACAATAAGGTCCAATTTTGTCCAAGGCTGCAAGAAAATCTTATAATCCCCCGAAGGTCAAAACCATGCCATTCTGCATAACCGAATTATGTCAATCTACTTTGACATTGCGCCACATTATTTATTTACAAACTTGTAATTTATTTTATACATAAATGTACCAAACATTGCGGATAGAACTTGAATGAGATTGGCAGAAGCTGCTTATGCTGAACAGTACACACGGCTCCACATCAAGCTATGTACGGAAACCCTATACAATGCGAGATCAGCATAAACTGGTTAAGTAGATATATCTTGATGTGTAGCTGTGTGTACCAAGATGAAGTCGAGCTGTGGATGATGAAATCATAAAACTCAGACCACTAACCCAATTATTCCTTTATCTACGATATAATTATACGAGGATACGATACTAAAGTAGGTAGGTATTTTATAGATCTCATAAATGATGATTGAAAAAATCAAACAGGCGTACCATTTAACTGAGACGGTGCAGTACAGTTTATTCAGTGGATACTGACAACGCGTCTCATCACAACAATATGCCATGAAGCGAATAGTTTTTAGCCACATTTCATTTCATTTATTTCTTAAACCAAACTCACCCTTCGTTGGCTAATGTTTCACTTTGGAAGAAGCAGTTCGCTGGTTTAATTTATTAGTTATCCGTTCACAGCTGGGTGCTATGGCTCATCCGCTTGGTATAATTAATCGCTTGTTATGACACCAATGATCATCGAGCTATGATTAAATGTATAAAAGTTATCGCGTCACGATCTAAAAAAGCTCGAAAATAGCTTTCTTAGACCTATCGCCTTGCTTCAATCAAATGATAAAGAAAACTACTGACATTTTCGATGTAATTCGAACAAAACCAATTTTCGGAAATGTATTTCTGCCAGCAATACATTTTTTCCGCTTTGCCCTTTGATATAAATGTGATAAATAGCAGTGGGTTATCCAGCCGAAAACTGTTTCTATTCTGACCCTCGCAAAAAAAAATCACTTGGGACCTTTTACGTAAGCCTTAAAATGATGCTAAGGTTATTACTTGATAAAAAAAACGTTATCGATTTCATATAAAGGCGTTACGTTCTGCGAGCTTTTGCGAGTGGCATTATGATTAATACTACAAGTTTCCGTGGATCGGCACTAATAACGTTAAATGTTTTAGACCACTTCACCCTTTTTAGCCTTTGTGGGTTTCAAATGATCATAATTGTGGCAGTAGCTGAAAAGGCTGAAGAAATTCACTCGAATATATAGTGTTGTAGGTAGTATACCTTCACATTATTGTTAGTCTGATTCATTGAAGAGTTCCAAAAGTCATAGCACTAGCGATAGGATATGATTAATTGGAACTGTAAACAAGAGAATGAAATATTAACCGCAATGTGCAATAACGAAATAGGTAATATGACGTCACGAAACGTCATCTATTATGAATGACATAATGTTGAAGAAATTCTGAGAATTCATTTAACAATGTGGATGTTTAATACCGTTAGTAATTCCACTCATGAGTAGGTAGAATGAAAGTGTAAAAAGTACAGCTAGAACCTCGGACTTCACTTCATCGTGTTCATTGGGCATATAATGATGCTCACTGAACACATCATAAACACGTATGTTTTAGATTTTATTTTATTAAGACAGTAGGTTACACTTCATAAGTTTTTTTTTGCCAGTTTGTTGATGTGAAGGTGTCAAGCTCATGTAGGTGGAAAATTTAATGATGTTGGAACTTAATGCTATATTGTGTTATTATATGTATGTATATTATATATATTGTATGTTGGAGCTTAATGTATATGGCGTCTAAAAGTATCCAACCAGAATGTATTTAGAATAATAACTTCTTTAATTTTGCTGAGTGCAAAAATACCCGAACAGCATAAAATCTACCTCTGTTCAAGCTTCCCATAAAAATACCACGGAATATTTCCCCGAGCAGCCGTGAGTCTAATTTAAAAAGAAGCAAATACTTGATCTGTGTATTTTTTATACCGCAAACAGACATTTAACATTTTTATTTATGCGTCTGGAAACGCTGGATTTAAATAAACTGCTACACATTTCCAACGGTATAAAATTAAGGGATATTAAAACGGATAACAAGTTCTCTATCACAAAGGCAGTTAAGTGTGAAGGTCCGTTATGTTGTAAACAAGAACGTGAAAATAATATGTAAATCTCGGTGACATTAATCCAGTTCACAATATTGTTTTATTCATGCTGTTTAACCTAGTATAAAAAAGTTGTTAGTCGCCCATATTGTAGTGACTTTAACAAATTGCCACGAGACCTCTACTTATATAGGCGTCGTCGGCGCATTTCAATTTGATAGCAGCATTAGTGTTGTTTCTATAAGATTCTGTAGCAGATAAGCTTGAACATTTCAGAACAAATTACTAAGACAGGCCGCGCAAAAAACTTAATTTACGCATGTATGGGCTTAATTTTCTTAATGTTGTAATTTTCAACTCCGTAGGTTTATTACCATACCTGTCGTAATTACATTTTTTTTTATTTTGCACGCCATGAAATGGAAACAATCATTATGATTTAACATAATAACATTCTCAAATGTTTAATAATTATAGCTTTGAATATCTAGTTTCTGAGGTGACTAAAAACGTGACTTATCGCTATAAAAAATATGTTTTGTACAATTTTTTTGTTTTAATACATTTATTCTCGGCAAACGATAACTTTATGGGTTTACGAGTTTACTGGACTCATTTTTTCACGCTCGGCCTATTGCCAAACGTCTAATAAAGATCAATTCATTTAGCAAGTCATAATTTTGATTAGATGAGCTTACAAACTACAGTACTTATTAATAATGTTGTTATTTCGTAGGAACGATTGCTGCTGTCGGTTCTGCCACAACACGTTGCCATGGAAATGAAAAACGACATCATCTCTCCAGTCGAGGGACAGTTCCATAAGATCTACATCCAAAAGCACGAACAAGTCAGGTGAGTTTAATCCATATTGGGCACGCCCAATAATGCTTGTGCTATATACAGTAATATAGGCTCAAACTAATTAGGTTGTGTTCGCCAATTTAGTGGCAGTATCTCATGTTGAACGCGACATGACTTTGGCCTACCTCCAAATTGATCTCGAAACGACTCTCTGATTCAATACCTCCTATCCAACTCAGCTCCAATATCTATTTGTAATTAATGTCGTGACGTCAATCAGCACAAGAACTGCACAATTACTTCGAATTTCAGAGACAGTTTGACAGAGATTTATACGACGGAAATATCTTATTGTTACATGTTCAACACATGCACTTTAGAATCAAATAAATATAGGTCTTTAGCTGAGTTTGCCAGCTCTTGCTCCTCGGAAAAATCTTAACGCCATAACAAAGTACGCTAATGATTAAGAAAGCAGGCCTCTTCAAAAGCAAATTAGGAAGGTCAAGTGTTCTTCCCAATAAATGAAAGTGCGTTGCGTACCCTCATCACTTCTTTTGATGAAACAAAAATAGACAGCAGGTTAGGGTAGGTAACAAACTGATGTGGTGTAGTCCTCAACTGAAATAACCTTCCTTTTTACCCGACTGCCCCAGAAGGAGGGTAATGTTTTTCGAGAGTATGTATGTTTGTATGTATGTATGTCTATTTCTTTGGCACGCTCTGTAGCCTAAAACGGCTTGATGGCTTTTAACATACGAGGTGTCGTTAGGTTCGTCTTAATTGTGGGAGTGACATAGGCTATATACTTTTATTTAATTTCACCTGGAAACCGAAATGTTTTTTTAAAAATAAATTACAATATTGGTATCAAATAAAAGTTAGTAATGAGTTAATTCCAAATATATAAATTAATAAAATAAAAAGCTTGAAATAAAATAAATTATTTAAAAAAAATATTTTATTGCTTCGCCGTAGTCGGGTAAAAATGGGCAGCCGTCACTCTCAATTAAATATGAGACTATGTTAGATGATTCTCAGGGTTGTGGAACTAAGAGTCGTAGCTCTGTGTCAATCAATATGACGCGAAGAGTTAAACACTTTTGATTAAAGCGGAATTAGAAGTACACAGGGGAAACGGCTGCATGTCTGTGGGTTTATGAGATGAAAGGAAGTCGGAAATGTAAAAATAAATTAATCGATTTGAAGACGAATCGAATCCACGTCGATGGGTTTAAGTTCAAGCAGTGATGAGTTTAATTTTAGATTGAGATTACTTTCCGTTCTTTCATTCATTTAAGTTCTGTGTTCGATCGATTCCGTGGTTGATTAAATATTTATAAATTTTTCTTCCGATGCATTAGGTATACCACTGTTTGAAATGTGGCTGTTAATTCCCTGATTTATTCCGACGCTTTAGGGCGATACGGGTCGTGATCTTTATTTATTCACTTGTGTTTAGGTAATTTATCCGGTCCCCATCAGTGAAATGAAAAAAAAAAAGGAAAATTTCACGTCAGAAATTCGATTTTTTGTTTACTCCTACTGGGGTTTACACGCTTAAATTGGCGTCGTCAAATAAGTAAGACCTAATAATGTGGCGCTGAAGCATTCAGTGACACGATTTAAACGTAAAATGATGCGTAAAATAAGTAATGGTTTTATTATCGATTATTTCTAGCGTGCATCATTCTCCACGGCAATTACGTTCAAGTTCTTGGTATAAACATATTTCTATCTGTTAAAAATTCCCATCAGTGTGTCCGTACTCCGTACTAATCGTTAACGTTAGCTCACACTATCGAGGCCCGGCACGCTAAGCGGTCCACGCATTACGATTAACAGCCTTATCGCGCACTAATTACTTACTGTACCGTTCATGATTAGCTCCAACAATGTATGGGTTTAATGTTTTAGAATTAGCTGTTGTCTTCAGGTCACACATTCATTTATTATTTTATAAAAATTTAATGAACTTGTGTTGTTTTTGGACGTAAAACTGGTAACCATTGCGTGTCTTCTCGAATGAGTTGGTTTAATGGTCGTTCGATGATTAAAATCTAACAGCAAACCTACACCTGCTGCAATAAAATACGTTGAATTCAAACTTCTAAGAGCACCAATGAAATAAGACGATTCTTGAAAATAAAAGAAAAATAAGTTTTGAAAAATTGTCTTAAAAACATAACACGATTATTCATATTCAGGCTATGAAAATACAGTGCAATAAAACTTTTTAGAAGTGGAGAAGTGAGAGCGGATTCTGTATAATAAAGTTATTTATTATAAATTTTTGCTTGCTGTTCAGTGTTGAAAAATAGGCCAATAAAAATATTTACATTTACACCCCATAATTTTCATGAAAAGGTCGGATTTGACGTACTTAGTTAACTTTCTTCATATATTTGTTTTAATATAGCCTCTGTTATAGGTTTAGTAACTTCTAATGTCGCTTTAATAAGTTAATTTATAACACAATAATAAAATTATGCTATCGATTTCCGCGTATAATCATCATCTGAACTCGAATCATTTTTTGTTTACTACTTCCTCAGTCTCGTTTTATACAAAAACATGGAGTTTTCTTTTTTTTACTGTCTGGTTATTATAGTAGTTTCTTATCTTTTACACAGACTATAATACATTATAGTCTGTGTAAAAGAAAAGAAACTACTAAAATTAACGTGAGAACTAACAAGTACCTAGTTGGAGCTCATTTTACAAACTGCATCTTAATACTAATGAACTTACGTAAGTTATTACTACAATAAAATTATGCTGTGTAATGTATATAATTAAAGCATTCAAGGACACTGAACGAGACACAAGTCTCATTAGTGACAGTTAAGCTATTAAGTTAGTCTATGGACCGTCTTCCTAATAACGAGCAATCAAATTAGTCACAGCAAACATTTCTTCTTACTGACAATACTTATTCAAATTAAGTAAATGTTACGCAACTTAGAACACGAATCCAGCCCCTGTTCGATTTCTAAGATAAACATACTTAAATATTTATAAAGCTGGCAAAATGTTACAAAAAGGGAAAGTACTCTTTGGCAACAATACAATAGGCAACGTTTCATATTACCAAGAAAGTTACGATACTAACGATAGCGGTGGTTGAGAACTTGAGAATACTTCAGAATTACGTAGGGGATAATGGTTATGATATAGCTTGTAATAACACTAGACGCGTGTTCTGTAATATCGTTCATACTAATTGGTAGCACGTTGTGTTCATTTTCTAATGCGTGCTTTAAACGTCTTAGAATTAATTAGGAAACCGTTTTATGGTGTGAAACAGATTTCAAAGCTGTTAAAATAATAATATTTATAGTTTCAGTACTATAATTTTCTCGGAAAATATAATAAGTACCTATTTCTATCGTTTATATGTACACAGACTTCTTAGTAAACATAGGTACACTACTAATGCCTAGTACTAACAAAGCCCTGTTTTAATCCAGCTCTTGCTATTAATATATTATGAATGGAATCAGCTCTTTAGATGCTCTTAGCATTGACGTCACGCCGAATTTACATTTAACAGGTAGGTACTTGTCGGACTGAATTATGTTTCCAATTTCCACCCTTTATCACCTAGTGTTTATATGCCTGTAAACTTGTTGTTTCACAAAACAAACCAATGGTAGGTATATAATAAATCTTAGTTTGCAAAGCAGTAATTTAAAATTTTCTGTACATTTTTCTGACACTGTGAAAGTACAAGTGTCAGAAAATGTACAGCATCAAATAAGAATTTATTTAAAAGTTTGTTGCCGAAGTTGAATGGAAGACCTTTCAGTGTAGAAAAAATGCACGGCTTTTTACATTGCATTTCTCTTCAGTGTCTGAATAAAAAGCTACCAGACGCCATTGTTCGTGAATAATGTTTTCTTTGTTTAATTTGTCATGTAAATTCTCATGTAACATGAATATTGTTGTTTTGTATGAGGTCTTTGCGTCTCTTGTGTACGAATCACCGTCAGCCGACGTGGGTGAATCATTGTGCTCATTTAGCCTCTGGTTGTTTGTTCATGTTTATTACATTGTGTTTGCACAGTCTTATTTCCATAAGGACGAATCATCGGGTTCGCTGTTCATGCGGAGATCCGGCCGAGGTACAGGTGCTCTTGTTTATAGTGTTGCTCTACCGACGTGTATTTACTTTGAGTTATTTTCGTATGAATTGTTCCTTTATAGCTGCGTTATCTTGGAGATTAAGTCTGACTGTAACGTTCTTCTTAAAACATTGTTTTTGTTTACAACTCATATAAAATGTAGGTAAGTAACGAAAACACAGAGTTTTCTCCATTACGTTTTACATGGCAATGCTTTTTCTAAAAAACAATTCCTCAAGGAAGTTCAGGAACACGATCTTTATCCATCAGCATTCTTTCAGTCGTCTCTTTTATGACGGCTATTTGTTTTACGACGGTATTATATAATTTTGTGGTTTAGAAGATCATGAAAATGTTGCCGACGAAATATTTGAGGTGTGTTCATCATTTTCGTCCGGTATGTTGCAGAACACCGCATGCAAAAACTTCGCCCACTGTTTAAAAAAAACAAATTTTTGTTTACTTTAACATACACAAGCTTAGTTCATTCCTCAAAAGACCATCTTAGACTCTAATCTGCATGGTCCTCATAATTATGATCCGACCAAGATTATGTCTGGACGTTAAAGAGGCTGTGACCTGTGAGTTTGTTTCGGTCTTAGGAAGCACAACCATCAATTATCAAATAATATCAAATGCGTAGTCGTTTCGGGATAAATTCGATTTCCTCCACGTGTCACTCAGTCACCACATTAATTTGACGCCTCTCCTCAAGAGCAACGATCTTTTCTTTACCGCCCAGCGCCTGTCTTTCCTCTCCCCATTCACCGGGAGCCACTTTAGTACCTAACACCTAAGTCTAAAAGGCTATATTCCTTTGTTTCACAAGAAATGTGCGACGTTATGCTCCTAACGCCTGAAGTCTGAACCTAAGCTGAAGTGAAAATTCATTTCAGACGAATGACATATTGCAAGATTTTCACTTTTGCGTTTCCCTGATGAAAATGCATTCATGAAAGTTTAATAAGGATATTTTAGAACTGACAAGTATATCATAAAAGTATGTATTTTTATTAAGATTTATAAAGCAGGTTTAAACATTAAATTTTAATACAAACAGCTGTTTGTTTGAATATTTGTATAAACTTTAGTCGTTCGTGGTTTTGTAATGGAAGCAGGCGCGGTGGTATTGTGGAAACAACTTGTATTATGAGCGTGAAACTCATCAATCATGTAAATATTGGTGTAACAGGAATTACCGACTATAACAGGAAATGTTCCATTGAAGTTTAGAATGGCGGCGGCGCTCATACCTATTTATTGACTCTACTTGTCATTCCTTGGCGCGCTTCCAAACACTCTAGCAAAAGTATTATAAAAATATTTTAATGAACTGCTTTTTAACTATTTATGAATAGTCTGGAAAATGTTGCCACTTGAAATAAGGCCCTCTGGAGAGTGGAGATGTTAGCAGCTTCTTTATTAGTACGTGTACCTATAAAAACATGATTTATTGTCTATCAATTTGACCTTTCGTAATGTTTGTGGTGTATTTATTTAAACATGTATTGTATTCAGCAATGTCATCTATTTCGATCAAAGGGACACACAGGTCAGATATAAAAAATAAGGTTGAATTTTGTTGAACCTCAAATACAAGAACATGTTTGGGGTAAACTGAATCGTAAATGTCCATGTTATAAAAAAGATAAAGGAAGATATTCCTGTTGTTCTTGTTCTTTAAACTCGATAAGTCTTATTAACTAGTACAAGTCCTGATGTTATTTGTGTATTCCAGTGGCGCATTTAGTGAATCATCTGGATGAGTTAATGCAACTTCTAAAGACTATCTTAGTGGTTTACATTTGATATATTGTTGGCATGAACACAGTCGTATTTGTATTACTTATGCAGCTCATATTTATGACAGTTGCAATGTAAATCGAGCATGACCCAAATGTTAATAAGGAAAAGACGTAAAGTAATATGTAATATTAAGACAACAAGTTGATACCAATATGGACATGAAACCAATAAATAATGTTTCCAAATCGGGTTTAATATTATAATAATACCTTTTACCTGTTGCTCTTTTGGGCTTTAAGCATCATTCCTTATTAGACAACTATTTGTTCAGTATGAATTGTTAAGATCAGGTCGCGATCGCACCTGGTCTGCGGCCTCCTACGGCCGTAATTCAGCAACTGAGCAGCGAGGACATTAATTATGCAGCCGAACTGGACAGGTATCAGTTTGCCTACAAAGGAGAAGCCCCTCAGTGGCAACGAGGCGTGCCTAATCGATATGTATGACGCGATGCTTTCTGCTTATCAAATTATACAGAGTGTTCTAATACTTCTAATCCATCATCTGCTTTTGTCAGCCAAATGGGACAGGCTAACATTGTAACCATAGTCGTGTCGCGTTATGTAAATTAAAGATATTGTATTATATTCTGACAAAGAAGCAGCAATTTGTGTAACTAGACAAGTCTTAGAACTTTGTTTGTTTGTTCATCTTAGCTACGAAACCACAAAGTTACCAAATAAGTACTAGATTAATGAATTCACATAAATTATAAATGTAGGTAGATAGTTATATGTATAAATGTAGGTAGATAAACATAAACATGGCACACTTCCACATACGTATTCTGTTAATCGCATCCCACGCAAATGTAAACAATAAAAATAAAATATTTATTTACTAAACTGAAGCAAGCTCAACAAATCAATGACCGGCGACCTTACAGTGCAGTGCTATTTATTTTCAAATAATTTCAGTTATAAACATGATTGATGGATCACAGAAAATTAGATGTTGAGCTTTTTATGTGTTTAGCACTAAACGCCGAACTACTCCAATATTTACGTCCATTAAAATGCAATCAACTCACTGTTGATATTACATTTTCATTAAACAAACATGGGATTGGCCGGTGACAATTTAATTGCTATTTGGTTTTAAATTTCTACTTACTACGACTATTTGTTTTGAAAATGTATTCATATTTCCTTGGTTTAGGCTCGGTATTACATCGTATTGTGTATTTTAATAAAGGATAATGATGAAAAGTGTTGAATACAACTGTTTATCAGTTGTCATGATAGCCGTCATTAATGATAGCACTTTATTTTTTGTTGCGCAAAATGTTAATCAATCTTAATGGGTTATTGAAGTATTGTTATTAGACATTTACCTGTTACCTATTGAAACTGGTAATTGCTACTGCTTCCAATGTCAGAACACTTCAAATATACCATTAATATTGTATACAAAGTACAGTGGCTTTGTTGTTACGTCATAATTTGTAGGACCAATAAATTCGTGAACATGAACATCGTTTTCCGATTTCTCTTCAAAGGTTCTATTGAACTTGGCGAGTAAGGGCGTTCCTTTGTCGGAATTCACAGAATGTAAGACATTGATTGCGGCACAACTTAGCATCTTTCTCATCGTTTCTTTGATGTTCTGGGTACGTCATTAAATCAATTAACGTTCTCAAGCAAATATCAAATATATAATGTGAACAGATACTTAATCATATTCCTTCTGTTTTAGTTTGAAGATGTCTTTACTTCCAAGGCTGCTTCTTCATACCTTAATCAACGCTATATTGGATTAACTAAATCTCATTAACAAGTTTTGGGCTGAATTTAAATGAAATCATACCACTGCGGGGCTCGGCGATAATTTAATTTGTAATTTAATTGCATATTAGTTATTCCCCCTTGTAGGCAGGCTGTCTAAAGACACTGGGATCTCATTATGATGTATTTACTTTCTTGTCACGTATCTTTACGATTGCGCAACGTATCCAAATGATGTGACGTCACGTAGCCAGGAAGTCTATTACCGCATCTCGCCGCGCCGCACCGCACCGCACCGCACTTGATCCTTTTAGGCTAAACGGATTTTCCGTTGATAGGATTGTCTGTCTGCCTACCTCCCTTCGCTGAACTCAAATTATAACTGTTATTTTCATTAAGTTTTTCCGAAAAAAATGTCTGTGACTTGTGACAGCAGTTTCGTTTGTACGCAAAACGACATTAGACTCGGCAATAATTCTTTGATGTTTTTTTCTTTTATATCAAAAGGAATTTTCATTGCTACAGTGTATTGGCTAGACAGCCGGACTGGGTGTGCTACGATTTGATTTTTGCGTGTCTCCAGGCTTTTTGCGGCTGTACTTATCCTGCCATATCTACATATATTAATAGTACCTAACCTACTAGCTTCTGGCCGTTTCGTTTCGTTCGCGTGGAAGTAGTAAGTTACATTATTTTAGTATACAGGATGTAAGGGTAAACACTCTTGTCATTCAAACCATGGGTAGTTGACTTAAATATAAAAATAAATGACCGAACACAACAAAAAAAAAACGTTATTTTCATTAAAAGATTTTAAAAAGTTTCTATCTGACACCGTGCTTGCTAGTGAAACAGCTGACTGACTAAGGGAGGGATCGCGCTCGCTGCCGGTCAGGTCACATCCCGTACCCCCCGCCCGTGTTGAGACGCAAGTTCGTTGCCCTAGCGCATAGGGCAACGAACTTGCGTCTCTTGTGTTAAAAAGACCTAAAAAAATTAAAAAAAAAAGTTGTAATTTTCCATTGATTTTACGTTCTATAAATGAAACCAAACCACTGGTTGCAAGGATAACGGTGTTTACCCTAACACCCTGTATTGTGTATCTTACGACGAGCACATTTTTATAAAACTCCCTCGCCCGCCCGCGCTATTATTTTTTTTTCTCTAAGAAACTTTTCAAATCCAACTCTATAGATAGATTATCCTTCTAGAGATTATAGCGGCTCTTCAGCTTTATTATGTTACCATCTGATGCCCGCGGCTTCGCCCGCGTGGATGTCGGTATATAGTTATATTATAACGTTCCTCGAGAACCACTCTATCCATTGGTGATAACAGCATGAAAATCGGTGCTGTAGTTTTTGAGTTTTTCGCGAATAGGACGACAGACAGACGCGGCGGAGGCCTTTTTGTTTTATAATATGTAAGGATTTGTATAATAGCTGCTATCTAAATCCTATATTTAGATACTTGTTCATGTAAATAGAAAGCTGTAAGAACTTATTTCATTCATTCTAAACATGGAAACTGAATCTAAAGATTTTCATCATTCACAAAACAGTAGAAAGTCCTCGCAAAATGTCTACAAATCTTAAAATCCATTTTCATTTATTTGTAGCAAAATGTGTACGAATATGAAAAGGGTGTGTTAATGCGATACCTGTGTTCAACCCATCGGATCACATCTATGCTCTGCCGCGTTTCAATACAGATTATGGCCATGGGTAAACATTTACTCAACAAAGATATTATTTACCTTTAATAATATAATGTAAGTACAATTTTATGTATACATTTCGTAGCAAGCTTCGTTGGAATTTGAAGTATAAGGTTTAATTTATTGTTTACTGTTAGATTAGTTTGCTACTTAGGTGTTGTTTTACAACTATGCTTGCAAGTCACGAACCCACTTGAAGTATGCAGTAGCGATACTTAATCAATATAGCCAAACATTATACATCCATACTTCCATTCTAATATTATAAATTCGAAAGTAACTCTGTCTCTCTGTATGTTCCCTTTTCACTCCTAAACCACAAAAAGGGTTTCGACGAAATTTGGCAAGGAGATAGAGGGCATCCAGCAGGCGTAGCATGAGCACCGTTTTGTCGACGGAAGAGTAGACAAAAATGACGTTTCCTGTAGACAGTAAACAGTACGAGACGGCAGCAAAATAGAAAGAGTCAACTGCACTTTTTACGAAATTCACTCTTTTACATAATTCGATTCAGAATTCTTTGTTTTATCATAGGATTTATCGGTTGTCAGTGTGATTTTGACAGTAAGGATAGAAAAGTTTCTTCCGAAATAGTCTACATATAAAAAGACCTAGACAAAGATCGTTAGAAATGAAAGACAAAATGACAGATTGTAGAAAGATTTCTACGGTGGATGTCTAAAATGAAGAAACGAACTGTCACTTTGTATAGAAAAAGCTATGTCTATTCTTCGTAGAGATAGAAAACGCCATGCTACGCCTGCAGGGGAAGGACAGGCTACTTTTTGTTTTAAAAATAATCCTATAGGGGGTGATATAGGGGATGAAAGTTTGTATTGGAAACCCATCATTTCTTAAGTGTATTCCCGAGGGACGATATTCGACATCTACGCGGGCGAAGCCGCGGGCAAAAAGCTAGTGTACCTATATTTCTTGATCGAAGTCTAAGCCAGAAGTGCAATTGTGGCGCATTTTTCATACATTTCTTCCACGTGAACTTGTTTCACACGTGTCCTATATATATCGAAGGCTGCTTCAAAATCATTTGTCTTTTCGATGAGAAAAAACATCTGTTTCGATCCACGTCACCGAGTCGACTTGGCTAGTTCCCATTGAAAAACACTCTCGGTTGCATAATGTATCGAGCGTGTGCCGCAATCGGAAATCCATTGTGATCACAATGAGCTCAGCTCTATTTTGTCAACTGTCATGTTTACTTACGAAAATAGTGTTGTTATTTTAACACTTGACTGATATTTGTCTTTACTCTGATAAACTAAGTTGCTTTTATGGAAACTAAACTCGTTCTGATGCGTTTGTATAGAGCTATGTCAAGAACCCATGTCGTACCCACAAGCATGGTCTTTTTACCGACTTCAAAAAAGGAGGAGGTACTACGTTCGGATGTTTTTTTTTTTTTTTTATATGTATGTTCACCGATTACTCCGCCGTTTGTGAACCGATTTAAAAAATTCTTTTTTAGTTCGAAAGGGTACTCCCGAGATGGTCCCATATAAATTTTATTAAGTTTGCTTGCGTAGTTTTTGAGCTAGCTTCAATATTACGTATTTTTCCCACAGTCTATGTAGACGATATAATTATTAGACTCCTTCACTGTTATTTACATAGCTGGTAGTAACTTGTGTGGGGTAGGTACCACAACTAAAAAGTGAAAAATAAAAACTTTTTACAAAAAAAAAACAACTGACTTAAAAAAATACACTAAAAAAGTGAAAAATAACTTTAATTTCGGAAGTCGGTGGCAAAAAACGAAAATTAAAAAGCAAAGACACCGACTTCCGAAATTAAAGTTATTTTTCACTTTTTTAGTGTTTTTTTTGAAGTCAGTTGTTTTTTTTTGTAAAAAGTTTTTAACCTACTTCTTCAAAAAGGAGGAGGTTCTCAATTCGTCTGTATGTTTTTTTTTTGTATGTTTAGTTACGCGATTACTGCGCCCATTATGAATCGATTTTGATGATTATTTTTTTGTTTGGTAGGTCATGCTTCCGAGGTGTTATTAACTTTTTTTGCGTAGTTTTTGAGTTAGCTTCAATACTACGTAGTATTTTTCCCACTTATGATATGAGTATGTCGACGACGTTCTATGTGACTGCGTCACTGTTATTTACAGGTAGTACTTATTCGAATTTGTGTTTTTTTTTTTGTAATGTCATATTATGTTACTATATTTGCTCCCGACTCCTGAGTCAGGTAAGATACGATAGTCTTGATATTTAAATTATCGGAAGAGCGCAGGGAGCAGAAAGCCCGTCGTTATATAAAATGTCCGGTATCCGATACCTTTGTCTTTGCTCATCGTCGAGCTGTTTTAATCAGGGAAGGATTGAAGTGGTTAGTTTTTTTTTGTTGTCTTTGAAGGACGCTGCTGAATATTGCTGGTAGCCTGGAGAAGTGGAGACTAGAGTTTATTTTTATTAACGCTTTACCATTTTAGTTCTGATTCCATAAATAAAACGCTAGCAAAACATGAATAGAATAAAAAATATAAGTACAAAAACACGTTCATAAAAGTTTATCATGTGTACAATGCTCATACTTACAGGGTACACACATAAAAGCTGTTATAGTGGCAATTTACACGCGACGATTTCCGATAATAGGAACTTATTCATGTTTACAAACGCCGTACCTATGTAATGGACTTAGTATATTCAAAACGCTTCTCGTTGGAATTGTATTTACCCGTGTATGATAAGCTTATGTAAACAAACATTAAAGAATTTACATAGTACATACACACCTTTATACTTTGTATGAGTTAGCACAAATGAAGCCGCTCCTTCTACTAACACATACTCTTCAAACATAAAGAAAAACCGCGACTAAAACTAATACAAAGTACGTGGGAACAGAAATGTTACAAACTGAAATAGTTAATTAATAGAACGAACTGAAATTAAATCGGTCTGCGCTGGAACTGCATTAAAACCCGAATGGAAAACTTGAAACAACTTAATTAGATTAAAACTGCAATATGTTGCCGCGTCCCTGAAGAGAGTTTTCATTAAAACTAATACTAGAAAGTGGTCGTTCCTCGTATCTTCCTAGTTCGGTGGAGAAGAACAAAAAATGTACCGTGTCATCTAGTTTCACAGACGACAAGCAACTGGAAATTGGAAAATAAATTGAAACGTGACGTAGTGGAAACTTAATATTTGTAGTTTACAGGGTCAAATTAAATTCTCTAGCAAAACTCCAGACAAAGTGATAAATAAAAAAAACTACGATATTTTTTTTTTGGGATCATCATCCTGTGTAGGTCATTATAAATATCAGTTTAAAAATCAGTTTTTTTTTGTGTAAGTTTCACAGACGTGATGGGTATCGATATCACAACTCGATATAATCTATACTAATGTTATAAAGCTGAAGAGTTTGTTTGTTTGTTTGAACGCGCCAATCTCAGGAACTACTGGTTGGAATTGAAAAAATCTTTTGTTGGATATTCCATTTATCGAGGAAGGTTATAGGCTATATAACATCACACTACGACCAATGGGAGCGGAGCATGAATGAAAAATGTTGCAAAAACGGGAAAAAATATTCCTTTTTGAGAGCTTCCGTTGCGTGCGCTGCGTAAACGAATTAAGGTACGCAAATATCATGTATATCATATCGCGACAGCATACGTCTATCTTTTAAGATTGACTCACTATAACCATTTTTATGGTAATCAAATGAATTCGAAATTCATGCATTATTTGCGAAGGAGTTCTTATTCAAATAAATAGTTTTAACATCAAGGGTATTTATGTAGCAGTAAAGTTCTTTTTAATTTATTCGAATCGGACATTTAATTTCGAAGTTATCACGAGTATATGCGCCGCGACGTTCCCTACTCTAGAGAGCAGAGGATGGGCACCCGGGTAGACCAAGACCTAGAATAGGACATAGGATACGCGGGTGAAACCGCGGGGCACAGCTAGTAGATTTTATAATCTCACTCTTCAAGTAAAAACAACAAAAGCGGTCATTGACCCAAAAAAAATCAACAAATCTTTTTTATTTTGTCGTGTTTAGATAATTGATAGCCAACAAGTTTGCAGAGTTTCACTAGCAAATTTTATTTGACCCTGTATAATCATTGAGTAATTAGAATATGTGAAAATAATGTTATAAAAGTCCAAAAAAAATCAAGTAACAAAAACTAAAACCCAACTACGACTTAAAAGGTTTAAACAAGACACCACAGACAGACAAATTAAAAATCCGGAGTCACACGTGTTAGGGTATAAATCGAACAGATTACGTGTGACTCCGGATTTTTAATTTGTCTGTCTGTGGTGTCTTGTTTAAACCTTTTAAGTCGTAGTTGGGTTTTAGTTTTTGTTACTTGATTTTTTTTTTAATTCTTTTGGTGTTATAATATATATATTTTTGAAATGAGCTCATTAAGCCCTTTCATTTGATACCCAACATGGTACGATTAAACCATTTTTTTTTTTAAGTTCCTCACTTTATGTCCTTTAGAGGGCGCCATTTTTAATTTAATGTGACTTCACATAGCCTATAACCAGCGGACAATCACGACGCTTCTAACGATACCTCATTTGTCAAATTGTGATAAGTGGTTTGGAAGATAGGAGGGAACAGATGAACATACATACATACATACATACATACATACATACATACATACCGGTCAAAATCATAACCCTCCTTTTTTCTTCGCCGTAGTCGGGTAAAAAGAGGCCCCTACAGAACTTAAAATGGTCCATTAATGCTTCGTGTTATTGTTAAAACAGGCTGAACAGACACAAATTAGAATTCTACTGCATAAAAGGTGGTCATTTTCAATCTACTGCTGCATTATAATTTGTCCTCTATCATGTCTACGATTTGTACCAGAAATCATTCCGGCGCATGTTTGCAGTCCAATCTTCGATGTTTTTAACAGCTTCTAATAATCTTTTCTTTTGTCGTAGTATCCTCTTCGCCGATATTGTGGGCTTCACGGTGCTCGCATCGCAGTGCAGTGCCCAGGAGCTGGTGCGACTACTCAACGAACTCTTCGGACGATTCGATCAGCTGGCCAATGTGAGTAATACCATTCAGCATCTGCCTAGCCTTTTCCCAACTATGTTGGGGTCGGCTTCCAGTCTAACCGGATGCAGCTGAATACCAGTATTTTACATGGAGCGACTGCCTATCTGACCTCCACAATCCAGTAACTGGGTAATACGATACCCCTTGGTAAGAATGGTTGTCAGACTTTCGAGCTTCTGACGACCCGTAACGACTGTCAAAGATCCACAAATGACAGCCGGGACCAACGGCTTAACGTGCTTTCCGAGGCACGGAGGAGTCTCGGTATGTAAAGATGGTCACCCATCCACGGACCAACCCCGGCAAGCGTAGCTTAACCTGATGGATCGACCCGTGCGGCTGTTATTACTTAATGTTATGTCTATAAATTGGTTACCTATTACCTGAAATGTTATTGTTTATTTGTAGGTATTTGTAGATATTATACACGCCACACCTTATACGCGATGGGGAAACCTCAGAATCGTCATCGGCATAAACATGTTTAATTTATGGCATTAAAACGTAAAACGTAGACGAATGTTTATTTTTTTTACGTTGTAGATAATTAGATACTGCGAATTGTTTCGCGGAATCGTTCATTTTCGGCTAATATTGAACAAAACAATAAGCGGCCTACGTTTCATGATTGGTGCACCTTTTTTTAGGCAAAGATGATGATGCGATGGGTATGGGTAAAATTATGGTTAATAATCATTATATTTAGTACCTAACTGCAACTACGCTACAAGAAGGATAATCTTCTACGTAATAAAAAATTAAAGTCATTCACTGACAAATAAAAGCGCAGATCGCTTTTTAGTTGTTCTACTCATCATCTGCCTAGCCTTTTCCCAACTATGTTGGGGTCGGCTTCCAGTCTAACCGGATGCAGCTGAATACCAGTATTTTACATGGAGCGACTTTAGTTGTTCTACTATTAATTAATTTAAAAAAAGCGATCAACACTTTTTCACTTCTACACTTTTTTCTTCTTGGTATTCACTTTTTTTAAAATTAATCGCTGTATATAAAAAAGTGACAAGCTGCATTGGTACTTATATCGTAACGAATAAAAAAAAAAAAAAAAAAAATTATTCTCCTCACAATACAATATACAATAACAGCTTATTTACACAAGTCAATTTAATTATTTTATAATTTTTTGTGCGTGATAAAAGCGTGTTTTTTTTAAAATTAGTTTACAATAATATATGTTAAAGTTTGAAATGTGGAAGTTGCTACTTGCTTCTGCTTCAAAGTATTTTTTGAAATTTATCCTTAAGGTTCCTGAGAAGTGCCCGATAGGAAGTGCCATTGGGCACACGGCTTGAGTTTTATTAAATCTGGTCTTTGAATATAGGATAATCACTGTCTTCGCATCAAGATCCTGGGCGACTGCTACTACTGCGTGTCCGGGCTGCCCGAGCCGCGGTCGGACCACGGCCGCTGCACCGTCGAGATGGGTCTTGACATGATCGATGCTATCGCGTGAGTAACTTTTATTATCATTTTAGTCTTTTATAAGTTATTTAGGCTGTTGAAAAAACTGTTTTTGATAAAACCAGGTTGAATATTAGTAGGATTATAAAAGAGCTTGCCTTGTAATGTAATGTAACTATAGCAAGATGGTCAGTAAGAGATACTAGAATAGTGAAGTTTGATCAGTCGATCAGTGAATTGTGACTGTCTGTGATACGTCGTGTTACTCTGGCTCATGGCTGCATCCAATGTACGATAAGCTGCAGTGCGTCTGTGGAGCCACATCGCAAACTGTGCCCCACCTCTTGTCGGGCTCTTTATGCACTCACAACCTATGGAAGTCCTTTGCGAAGCCAACGATAACGCTGACTAAGAGGCCGAATTCTGGTCGAAGCTTATTTAAAACAAAATAGAATCATCGATACAACGAAGATGGCTATCATCATAGAACTGAATCGTAAAAATCAGGAAACAATCGAACAGCTAATTATTTGTTCGTCATTATGCAAATATAGTTTAAAATCCAAAACTTGACCGCGGTTATGTTGCTCTAACGTTGCGTAGATCATGATAGCAATAAGTCCAAAAAATACCGAATGACATCTACAAAACTAAACCAAAAATGATCGCAAGTAGCCACAAACGACCAACGCCTACGACAAACAAACAGCGCCACCTTGACTTGCCAATTTATGGCGGCCGTACAACAATAAAATTTAATTGGCCATTTCAGCCGACGTGGCTAGCTTACTGTCCGTGAAAAATAAACTACAGTACATAAACTTTAGTGATATACGAAGTTAAGTGATCGATCGCTGAAAGAACATAAATTAGGTCAATTAATCTTATAGAGCCGATACATATATTTTTATGATGCAGGGTCAGGGTCACATATATATTAATTCAAATGAGGTTCAAGGCATAGGGGAGAGAGTTCTTTTGTGTGCTCGTTTATTGAATACACGTATTATTTTTTAATTAATAAGCTAGGTCTGTGTGGCTCGTGTCAGCCGTAGTACGAGGGCACGCGCAGCGGAGCATGTCGCGATACGCGCTTATCTGCGCATTGGCTCATCAAAGGAGACAGCTAAATATACTCTTTGTGATCATGGCCCCCTGGCCGCTTGGCCCCCGGTGACATCCTGGGTGGCCCCGTGGGGCCGCGGCCCTCCCTCGTCGCGTGAAGGTCACTAGGCCGGCCTGGAATGTTGCACTTTATCGCATTCTGTAGCTAATTTTGCGAGATGATCGTCTCAAGGTAATTTTTTGTAGACGTTATTTCAATTTCAAATGTTTCCAGAAATAATTTGGCGGTCCAGTGATCTGCATTTAGACCACTATTAATAAAGTGCTCTTATTTTTTAAACCTGCCTAGAAAAGTACCCGCGATGACGTTCACGTTCATAATTTTTATGTTCATTTTATATTTTACCAGTGTGGAAAATAGATGATTATGATACCGATGCATTTTGAAAGCAATTCCGCTCAGGAATATTGAGTGCACCATCTGTGTTGACAGGAATTACATGGTCCATTATAACTGTGTGCATAAGTAGACCGCGGACTTATAATAAGAGGCAAGCAATCAACACCCGTGGTCCGACCACAGGCCGCAAACCTCAAGCAGAACACAGCTATCTGTATTCAGCGCGGGTAGTGTTTCAGACACGCGTCACGTTCACCGCTGTCATCTGAACATTATCGAAAGGACATATCCGCCTTGTCGAGCACACGAATAACCAAATCACTGTGACGCGAATGGGAATGATAAATAAACTATTGCTATTATGCCAATTTTCCTAGAAATGGATCAGGATTCTACGTGCAGCGTGTTTATTCATTTGGAAACGTTTGGAAAGTTCTATTCATATTTCCTTTGGTACGCGAAAATCAAACACATGCCGAGATATCATAACTTTTGTTCGCACGACTACTACCACACGGCTGGAAGTTTGTAACAGCTTAGACAGAACCCAGAGTCACGTAGAAAACTTGCCAAGCGTAACGTGAATATCTTTTATGATCAGATTCCGAATCGAAGGACATGCTCCTTCAAGTGGAAATGTATATCATTTCGTATGGCTTGCTTTTTCATCCAAATTACATTAAATTGCGTAGTCTACCATTCACCAAAACATGGAACATTTAAATTAATATTGGAATCCCCAAAAAACTATTTATTACCATCAATGTAAACATAATATCAGTCTGATAGACAGTGTTTGTTATGAAAATATGGAACAGAAATAGGTGTCAACACTATTTCTCGTACAGTGATATTCGGCCGACGTGGCACGTCATTGGAACTGTATGTCTTGCTCTTGACCTAAATGTTATTCCTCGTTTATATACGTAAATAGTCGCAATGGTGTGTTGTCCATCAACACACGTTACAGCCGCTACAGGCATGATTTGTTTCAATGGTTCGTATTTACAGACGAGCATCAATTAGCACACTAGTTATTATAGTCTCGTTCGCAAAATGTGATCTATTAATAGTGTTCCGCTTGCGTTGCTTCACACATGCAAGCTTGATGCGCGCTCGGTGTCGTATTTGGGAGTCCAATATGAGAGGGAAAACAAACAAATGGCGGTGTTTTATCGCAATCTCTGCAGCTGTGTCGACCAGCCGCGGCCGGCAGATACACAAGTCAAACACACAATTTGTTGACAATGTCCGCTTTGCACCACCGCAAGGCCAAGGGGCAAGCGTGTTTATTGCACATTTTTACATGGTTTCTTATATTAAAAACTGGCATTGATATAGGAATCTGAAAAATAATGTTATAATGAAATATGTAATCGTATTTGCGCTAGTATGTTATGAAGTGTCGTTACATGTAATTTCCTATCAATTGAACTATGTTTGACTGACCTTTTAAGACGTGGGCGCATTTGACCTATATTACGGAATATCATCCGCACTTTTTTAATTTTAATTATGGTAGTACGGTGAAGCGTGCAAAAGCTACGTAAATAATATTCCCGTATGATTTAGTGGGTAATGTATTTTTGTATGAACTCGTGTGAATGTCGGAACGAAATTGGTCCAATAAAGTTATTTTCATGTTGGTGTTATTTCTGCGATGCTAGATATTATTAAAGTGGTATATATAGAGCGGGGAGAAGCGCGGGATGTGCTCGACATTGAGTACAATTAATTTTGCCAAGTTTGTAGTCCATTTACTGTAGGAAAGTTTAGGTATTTGTTAATGTCAGGCTACTAAAAGCTGTTCGATAAAAATTTACTAGGTAGCGTTTGTGTTTTTAGACTAATTTACGATGCTAGATTTTGTGTTTACATTGAAGCACTTAATATCTCAGCATTTTAATGGTAATTGGCATCCGTACCTACTTTAAGATAATTAAATAGTTAATTAAGAGCTTGTCCTAATGTTTGTTAAGATTTCAAAGAACATGAACATTTCTTATATTTGAACTATGTTCAATGATATTTGCTTAAGATTAAAATCATATAAAGAAGCATACTGCAAATAAAACTATAGGAAAACAGCGAAAACTCGTTTTTGTTTTATGATAAGCCATAAATGGTTGTCGCGTCGGTTATTGCTCCAAACTACGAGTGGACTCTAGGGGCTTCGCGCAAACAAGCACTGTTCCCGAACTGCTACCACTGACCCGGGTAATTTCGTATTCAGGGGATGTACGCCCGCGTCGATAGTGACATGTGTCCCCTTTCAACCCACTGCCATTCAGGGAGTGGCGGGTGAAAAAGGGAAAACTGGAACAAGCTATAACTTCCGAGGCACAAAACAAAGAAACGTTACAATGGCTGCTTTATCGCTGTATTGGGCAAACATTTCGTAACGCCATTAGCGATGGGACGAAGCAATAACAAAGGGAAATTAACATATCATAATTGCGTTAGGCGTCCTCGGATTAACTTCTCATCTGCCTACGCCACTGCGCTCGGATTACAATTCAATTTACTTTGTAACATCAGCGAGCTTCTGGGAGTTCATGTACATCTCAAATAAACTGCTGCGAACTATGTGATAGTGTTCTATTTAATGTTGTTAAGCTACTGAACAGGAAATAACATCTTCCTGAACTGTCTAGAGTATCTAGCTAGAAGCTTTAAAACTGCTTAGGTCGGTAAAATGTTATATCGTTGTCGTCTATTGAAGTTACAGCTATTAGAGAGCTTGCTTGGAGCATCTTGCAGTGAAGGACATATTTTGTTTTACACTTTTCAGAGATTTTACACCTATGTTAGATTTATTTATTAAACCGGTCTAATCTTAAAAATTAGATTTTTTTTAAATTAGTCATATAATTAGGTTTTATTATCCTGTCTACTTAATTTCGCAAAGGTTATAAAACAGGACATTAATATTTTTAAAATTCAGATAAGGATATAGGTAAAGCTAATGTAAATCAATAATAATGAGATGAGATATCTACTTATTCAAAACACCAATTCCTAGCATTTCAATGCGGGTGGGAAATCTCTGATACGGTATAAAATGTTTTGTATAAATGCCTTTTCCACGCGCAACTCATTACTGCTATTGACAGCCAACTGCAGAATTAATCCAGACTATCTTGTTGGATAATACGCTGGTTGACCCACTTCGCAACTAATTCGACTAATAGCTAATTAATTTGTCGTTTCTCTACGCTGGAGTATACTTATACAACTGATTGACGAATGAAGATGTGTTCACTATTCAGTCTTGGCTCTCGCTGAATTACATTACGGGTACCTACGTGTTCTCAGCGTGATTGATCACCGTGTGTACAAGATCTGTGAAGGGGACAAATGGAGCTTCCTACTCCGGGCAAGCGGGCATTCATCGACTAAGCCCTCCTACGTAGCACGTTTTCGAATATATTATATTCGAAGATTTGGAAAAGCTGCTAGTTACAGACTTTATTTGGTGCGCCGCCTGTCGCAAAAATAATGAATAAATATGAGTCTGCCGTCGTTGTCTGCCTAACGGTCGCTTTATTAATTTACGTAAACTACCCAATTATTCGTTTAAAGGCTCCCGCAGACAGGCGCGACGCGACGGCGTGACGCGACACCAGTAGAACATTTTCCGCGAGGTTGAATAGAAATTGTTCCACCAGAGTCGCATCGCGCCTGTCTGCGAGAGACAAAATGTTACTGCATTTTTTTTTCATTTGTTTTCGAATTCTGTAGAAACATGTCGAAAACAAGGCCCAGAAATTAATCCTCGGCCTTCATGGATTCATAAATGCACGTTACTTCCAACAAAATGAACCGTAAAAATGCGGTAAAGTAAGGTCGATTTGTCACCGATAAAGCCCATTGCTATAAAATCAACTGGCGTTAATAAACAACAAAGGAAATCGTAAAGCTGGCCATAATTAGTTATGGTTCATTAACTAAAAGAAATTCCTGAGTGGTTCTTGCATGCTAAGTAAGTATTTAAATCTTTTTCTGCTTGCTTATTACGAGGACATAAACAAACATTTCTATTATAAGTTCAGGGCTACATTAAATCATGGTGACGAGAGAACGCCATCCGCCAGTCCGCCTTTTGAATTGCCTCGTTGAAAAGAACAGTACGACTGACTACTGCCATTACAGTAACTTAATAACCTCGTTTAATTTAATTCCTAGCTTTGTGGAACATTAAGAATTAATCTGGGAAAATTACCAGGATTTTGTGCGCTGTGAACGAGAAATGGTCTCATTACTAGAATACCGCATGGAGCGCTCGACTCGAGTTTCACAAAGTCGCTTAATAAAGTGACTATTAAGTCATAAAGAAAAGTTTATATTTTTTAATGTAATTTTCTTTATAAATAAAATGTAAAACAACTACTTACTGGTCAGTAAGTAGTTGTTTTACATTTTATTTATATATAAAATACTTAAAAATAATAATATGTACAAGTATATAAAGAAAGGGTTGGTCCGTGTATGGGTGACCATCTTCACATATGCATGCATATTATTTTGACTAGCAGATAAGCAGTAACTTAGACTACCTACTTATATTTTAGAAAAATAATTAGGGCCCAGGCGGGCGAAGCGGCGAACAGCAGCCAGATACATAAAAAATTGTTCTGTTTTAATGTTGATATATCGCTGAATTCATTAAATTCATTCGTGGAGCTCGTGGCTAAGTAATAACAGCCGCACGGGTCCATCCAACAGGTTTAGATACGCTTGCCGGGGTTGGTCCATGGATGGATGACCATCTTTACATACCGAGACTCCTCCGTGCCTCGGAAAGCACGTTAAGCCGTTGGTCCTGGCTGTCATTCGTGGATCTCTGACAGTCGTTACGGGTCGTCAGAAGCCCAAAGTCTGACAACCAGTCTAACCAAGGGGTATCGTATTAAAAATTAGGAAAAGGCTAGGCAGATTGATTGAAGTATATAAAGAAAGGTGGGGAAATTATAAAAGGGCATCGAAAAATTTGTCTGCATCGCTGTCAGTGTCAACAGGATAAGTGCCCAAAAGGCTGGCAGCATTACCACGTTGTATAGCAATGCTGATTCTTTGGCCAAAAAAAGGCCAGCCCTGGTCACGTGAAGACTCGACCAACCGCTTGGCGATGTCTAGAAAAAACCCCATGGCCCCCATGGGTTTCAACCCCAAACGGGTCGAACATATACGTCCTGATAAATGTAAATGTTTGTCATTATGTTTGTGACATTATCTCGCCCCTAAATATTTCCGCCCACGTCGTAAATCTTACAAAATAATCTTAATCTTCGTCATTGTGCTTGAAGTATATACAATGTATTTGATAAGCGCCACCTACTTTAACAAAAATTCTTTAGGTATTAATAAATCAATTGTCCACGATCGATGTGAACTAATGTCTACATGAAGCCACAACGTTCCAAAAACAATGTTTTTAAATAAAATTAATTTCACTCGTTTAATATCCAAGTATATTGACGAGATTATCAAATAGATATTTGATAATCTTGTCAATATAATTATTACAGAATGTCGTTTAAACATCATCTCATGTAGACAGTATGTTTTGTCTATATTTTTATACATTTCAAAAGATATTATTCCAAATGTTGAAGAATTTAGATACGCTATACGTGGGAACGGGAAACGTAAATTCAATAAGAAAGCGTTCGCGAAATCCAGTGTGAAGTACAATAAACTTATTTCAGCAATTCGTATCCGACTGTGATGTTTACATCTGCACATTTTTATTTGAAACAACTATATATAGTATAGGTACATAGGTAGCACTCCAGCGCGTGCGCACTGCTGCCAAGTTTATCGCCATTCGTCTTTTACGTACGTTGTCTATTCAACGTGAAAGAGTTACAACCCAAGTGTTTTGAAGAGATTTATTATCTCGAGTAAATAATTCCACTTCAGCAACGATTTCCACCATTTTCTTGATTTATATACCTACTGTTTTAGTGTTCTGAATTTCTGATACATAGGTATAGCAAAACGAACACACGACGATTCTTTGAAACACGACAAGTTATCTGCATATGGTCATGAAAAATAACTTGTGGGCATTTTGTCCTATATTTTCCTTGAGTGTTGAATAGTAAGAAAAATACACTGGATTTTCTGCAATTAATGCTAATTGATTTTAATTCGCATTTAATTCGGTCTTCACTACATATTATAAAACAAAGTCCTCCGCCGCGTCTGTCTGTCTGTTCGCGATAAACTCAAAAACTACTGCACCAATGGATAGAGTGGTTCTCGAGGTTTTAGTGTATAAAAGCGACATCCACGCGGGTGAAGCCGCAGGCATCAGCTAGTTAGTAATAAAACTGCGTTGGTTAGGGATCATTCTCGAAATAAAAATAATTTTTCATGGCCTTTGAAAAGAAACCAGTATTTTCCTTATCCGTGATGGATCGGCTTTTATTAATTAATTAACCATAACCAGTAATGGTCACAATTTCATTTGTTTTCTTTTCGTATTGTCTACTAGAAATAATGGAACGTTCATTGAAAAAGCTTTTAATCTAATAAATATGAAATTAAATGTACGATGTGTTGAGATACCACAACAAGTGCAAAAATCTCTAATATGTATTATTTATGGATACTATCTACTACTGAATGAGAGGATTATTAATCTCAATTTGAATTGTGAGTACTAATCCAGTGGTGGGTTACTAAGCCGCAGTTATCATGCGATTTTATGAGTAACCGTTTAGTAAGCTAACCAGTGTTCGCCGGCGGTGTCTTTCGTGCTTATAAAAGTTTAATTTTCTTCTTAGAGTAGTTATTATTTGCCTCCTGGAATTTTAAGGAATCTACGGAAACTTTTTAACCAATCTGTTTTACGCTGAAAACGATTTTAAACAAGGCTTTCGGAGTAAATGGTACGGAAATAGCGGCCACCTTTAGGGATCTCAAATTTTCGATAGACTGTAAACTTTTGGATTAATTTGATAAAGTTTTCCGAATCAGTTCTTCGAATAGCCACCGTTTTAGTAACTTTTAATTACTGAAATATTAGAACCTAATAATTAGGTACTAATCAATTAATCTTGGGGTGAAACTGTTAAGTTCACACCGGTTCACCACGGGATTGACGTAAATCCACATCCCATATTCTTGTCATTTATCAAAAACTTTTTGACTTCTTAGGTCTGTGGTGGAAGCAACAGACGTGCAACTAAACATGCGTGTAGGCATCCATACGGGTCGAGTGTTATGCGGTGTGCTGGGTCTGCGCAAGTGGCAGTACGATGTGTGGTCCAATGATGTCACGCTCGCCAACAACATGGAGGCTGGCGGGGAACCAGGGTAAGTGGAGGCAATGGGAGGTGAGAAAGCGAAAACACACTAAACAAGCAATTTTGGGACCCACTACAGAAAAAAAGGAAGGAGGATAATGATGTATCAGGCTTGATCCAGTCATACTTATGTGGCTATTTGCGCAATCATTGATGCAACCTGTATGTTGTCCTCCATATGAGTCAATGCGCTTTGTCATCTTTGAGTCATTCCCATATGGAAACATCGTCTTAAACTAAAAGTCATGTTTCAATTTATATCCTTACAGACATTCCCACGTGTAATATATTGTACAATATGTCGATTCCCTCTCAGGCGTGTGCACATAACGCAAGCGACGCTCGAGAGCCTCGGCGGGGCGTACGAAGTGGAGCCCGGTCATGGCGGCAGTCGGAACGCGTACCTTCGGGACCATTCTGTGCAGACTTACTTCATCATTCCGCCACCAAGACGGAGAAAAGTACGTCTAAAAGCCCATATAAAAGTAATCCTCGAGTTTCTCGACAAGCTTCCCGGAAACCCATGGGATTTGTGCCATTTATTTGATTAATTTTTTACGAGATTAGTTTTACCCAACTCGCTAAATGAGATTTGTTGAGAATTGTATAGCAGGGAATTAGGGAATGGCTTCTAATTTTAGTGTTGTACAATACAAAGAAAACTGCGTAGTTAAATACTTACGTCCCTAAATCACACCTAATTATGATCCTTTTAGGCGTTAATTAAATTACTTTTGTGACTTCCACATTTCTTTTACGTGTTTGAGCTATTCAGTGAAATGCAATATTTTCAGATGTGCCTATCAGCCGGCGTGGGCCTCGGCTCAGCATCCCGCCGGAAACTTTCCTTCAAAAACGTTTCCAACGTGGTGGTGCAGTTGCTGCACTCCATCAAGTTCAACGTGGACGTGCCATTCTCCAACATGGCCGCCTCCCCTCAGGAGCTAAAGGCCAATGCAGCTAGGAAGGTACAACACGTATGTCAATCTCGAGACTGAACAAAAAGATTCGGAACAGTTCCTCTTGAGTAACTAGCGACGAAAATCGTTTGCGCCCCGTAGGTATACTATACATGCATATCACAGGAAGACACTAAGGGCGCTGTCGGTTTCCGTATTTATCCACATCTCGAGAGGAATTTTTCCAAAAGTTTACTCGTTTCACAAATAAAATCTTACTGTTTGCACTTTAACTATTTTGCGAAAATTTTGCACCTCAATGGACATGACTAAATAATACGAGTTCAATGTCCACGGCTTTATATCTCGCTCTTCAGAATGTTTGTCTCGAGTGATATATTTTCTCGTATCGGTGATCTACTTTCGACTTTTAAAGGTAAGTTCTCTTTTCTTTCATTTGATTTGATACTGTTTTTATATTTTTCTTAACTCTGAATGTGAGATTTTTTTTAAATATTGGTGGTCGTTTTCGCCAACATAATATCAGTGGATATAGTCTGGATAAAAATGTAAATAAATATTTTGCCACTGAAAACTGACAGTTATTTGAGACATTTAAGGGAGAGGGACGACGGCGATTTGAAGTGGAATTTTTTAAATATTCAGGTTTAAATGAAATCCTCTCGCGTCGGTGTCGTCCCTCTCCCGGTGCGTGTACTCGTGTAGTTCAATGATATCAGTGGGCTGTGCTTCCGGTCCGTACGGTCGCGGAGCTCGGTACTAGCGCGCGGTTGTGGCAGGTGCTGGACCTGCGGCGCGCGCTGCACGCGGAGCCCGGCTCGGCGGAGGCGCTGCGGCTGGCGGCGCTGCGCCCCGAGCCCGTGAGCGCGCCCCCCGCGCCCCCCGCGCCCCCCGCGCCCCCCGCGCCCCCCGCCTCCGCCCCGCACCACCACACCTTCGACGCCGTCATGCAGCACCACGCCCTCCGCACGCACGCCGTCGACGACACCCCCGCACATGTTAATATTATGCATACACATTTACACAATACCAGCACCTTTTGTTTGAACCTGTGCTACTTTTTATACAACTGTAATGGGAACTTTGCATCGATTTACGCGATTGTTTGAACTAATCTGGTACAGATGAATATGCATAGTGCGTATAATGTAGTAAGCGAGCGCTCGCCGTCACATGTTTAGAGAACTAGAGGCCCGTGTCATGTTGCGGCGCACGTTCGTTACACACATGCATTCTAGGGATGATCTAGTATATGGCTCTCTTAGGTCTAGTTTAGGAGTATACAATGTAACCATATTGCTATTTCTCCCGCGGTTATGAGATTTTACGCTTCAGAAACGATATAATACGCGAGACGCATCGGCGATGTCGCGATGGCGATGCGTTTCGTACGTATACTGTGTGTCGAATGATAACCTCGCTTAATGGTTTCCTAGTAGTTAGTTTGGTTTGAGTGGTGGTTTTCGAACTAAATCTTTGCTGCTTTTATTACCTTTTAAGGTGTGCACTGAAGCTTTTTCACGAGTTTTACAGAAATAATTTTGCGAGGAACTTCAAGAATGTTTTAAGATGCTTCGCACCACATTTGCGATTTTCGTTTTCTGCCAAACTTCATTATTATATTTATACCACACGAACACACACAAACACAGTTAATAATTAGTCCCCAACACACTATGAAACCGAAATATAGAATCTTACACTCGTATCCTAACTAAGCACAAAGATGTAAATTCCAAGTTTCCGAATTGTTTCCTGAATGTTCATTTAGTTGCTGGTATGTTCAAGCCTTCACTCATTGTTATATTTTGTATTCTATTATAAATTCAAGTAAATCAAATAGATAAAAAATTTAAACTTTTTTAAATTCTAAGTATTTGACGTATAAGTATCTGACGTCTAAGTATCTGACTTGTCCTTAAAATATTTTGCCTCATAAATTTTTTTCTTGATCCATTCCAAACTGAACATTGTGTGGAAGACTGAAATACACCAGCGACTAACATGAGGCGTCTGCTCATTATTTTCAGATATTCCGACCTTGGACATTAGTTCCACAACAAATACCCACGGAAACAGTAAGCGCAGACAAAATGTTGTTCATGTGTATTATTGTTTTCCACCATTACCGGGCGACACATTATAACTCCCTTTACTTACTGTAGGTACGCATTCTCCACAAGCAATATCTGTGGGTCGCACCTGCCGCGACTCGTTCGCATTCTGTTTCTATTCACTGAATCAATTACACGGAAAGGGGACTACAATATCGACGTGAGCACACAGACCACTCACTATCACTGTTTCTTACTTCGAAATTGTCAACTGTTTTATATACTTGAGATTGTTTTATAGAATGTTCGATAATAAAGCCGGATGCACCGAACTGTGTTTCACTCGCTACCCCGACTAGTCACCTCGAGCACTAGAGCATGGCATGAGCCCCGACTGTCGACTAACTTGCATGACGTCACCAGCCCTCAACATTCTTTACACTTGTTTTATTTTGTGCTTGATTATTTCCACTGCTTTCTACTATCGTCTTTCTCTTTCTCACTTAATTTTCTTTTATGGAATAATCAAACACGAAATTAGTTTTAAGTCTCGATTACTACTGTCGATCTGTCTCAAAATAAATTCAGTCTGAATTCCTTCATAAAGTTCAACTTCAATATTGTGCCAATCTGGAAGTAACTGTCGTTGTCTCTGTATTATGTTTGTACTTCATTTCATTACTATTCTAATAACGTGATGCTGCTTTGGATTCCGGATCTTTTGTATTCTAAGGTCAGTTCTAAATTCCAAATTGTGTAGCATGAAGTCGGCATGGCCCTCATGTGTACCCTGACCTCGGCCATACCCTTGTGTCTCACTGTACCTTAACTTTACCTTACCTTATCGATGTGTGACCAGATAGATGTTCCATTATGATCGTTGTATAAATCGGTGGTTAGTAGAATCTTCTCTTTTTTTTTTGTCTATCAGTGTTGTTGAAGCTGCATGTGGGTTTTTACAGAATAAAGTGACGGAGAAGTTTAAGCGTCCGTTGAAAAAGCGCCACTCGTCTGTGTACCACCAGCCCACGAACCGCGTGAACAAGTACCTGGCGCAGGCCATCGACGCGCGCTCCGTGCACCGCGAGAAGGCCACGCACGTGCACCTGCTCACACTCTGCTTCAAGGATGCAGATAAGGAAGCTCAGGTGATGTTTTTAATTTAAATATCGTGAATTGGTTACGGTAAACACGTGACACATGGTAGGGACTATTGTTCTTTTTTTTTAATTAATGGTCTTAACAAAAAGTAGTTATTCTTATCCCATTTTAAATAAACAGTGTTCGAATTTGCACTATAATAAAAATAGATTGCTGCCTCTAAGTTTCATTCGGCCTTTCTTCTCAAAGTACTCAGATAGGAAACGCCGACCTCATCTAGCTTATCATTTTTTTTTATTTGACGTGTAAAAGTGATTCCGATATCCTATTTACAGAATAAACAATTTCATTTCATTTCAATATTCTATTTCACAAAAAATCGTAATAACGTTTGCCGGAATTGGCGAAGTGCTCTAAAAGATGATTGATACGTAGGACTCAATCTCAAAGTTCAATTTCTCCATTCCAGTACCGAGCCTCAACAGACGGCGGTTGGGCAGGCTCCTTATCCGCAGCTCTATGTGCTTTAGTGGCCGCAGGCGCTTTACAAGCGTCCATCCTACCACAGACCTACATACTCCTCATATTATTCGTCACGGCATTTGCTTGGTCGGCTGCAGTACTTGCCCTGACGTTGGCAGCGAGGTTGAGGCTTATACCGTGTGATGTGTCGAGGCCTTTTACTCTAAGGAATGCTATTACTACCTTCACTATTGTGCTGGGATATGCTGTTGGGCAAGTTAATGTGGTAAGTTTTATGGAAATCTACTTTTTATGCCTAACTAGAAGACTGCTAGAAATTTAGGTTTTATACCAGGAACAAAACAGCCCCATTTGACATCCCAATAAAATTGAACTAATCTTCTCTCGTATCGGCACAAAGTGTATTTTTTTGAGATAAGATTATGTCATCGTAAAAATATTAGCCAGTCGGCATTTTAGCAAAACTGGAAGATACTTTAATGCACAGTACAACTAAAGAAAAGCGAATGAAAAAAAAAACGAAAATTATTTGACCCTGTTTTCATTTATTATTTTCCAGGTAACATGCGAACACATAGAGTTATGTCGAAACCTAACAGGCAACACCACAAACATGGACGAGGTCCTAACAATGAGTGGCGACGTTGCCGCTCGGCTGTGGTCGAGCCGCACGGAGCACCTCGCCTGCCCAGTACCGCTGTACATCACGTTAGGTTGCTGCCTTAGTATGCTGGTAGTCGCTGTGTTTCTGAGGCTACCCATCCTTGTAAAGGGGATATTATTGTCTGTGATGACGGCTGGGTATATGGGCGTTATACTGGGCTTTCATAAGGCGCTGTTTGACTGTTATGATCTGATGATTGAGTGAGTATAATATTAGTATTATTAAGTGTCCCACAGCTGGCCAAAAAGGCCTCCTTCCTTCCCTCCTTCATTCAACCAAGTTAGACTCGCTATCTCCTTCAGTTCGAACATGTTCAGATTATATGTCTAAAATTTTTGTTTGAATAACGAAAAATAACAGCCTTGTTCTAGAACCTGTAATGTCATAATAGCAGCTGAGAAAAGCTGCTTAACGAATTACCTTGCTACAATATGAAAGGTACTAATACCATTAGAAAACTTACAAACACAAAGAGGTTTCGAACGGCTCATGAAACATGACCTGTCTAATTCTTAGGATTAGGTAGGTTAGGTTTCTACCTGAGTCACAGCATTATGTATGACATCATGCCTGCTAGGCTAGACTACAATTCACTTTAAATAGCCACTTTTTCTGTCGCACGGGTCTAGCGACCAGTTTAAGCTACGCTAGCCGCGGTTGGTCCGTGGATGGGTGACCATCTTTACATACCAAGACCCCTCCATGGCTCGGAATTGGTCCCGGCTGTCATTCGTAGATCTTTGACAGTCGTTAACAGATGTCAGAAGCTTAAATCGCGCAGTCTGACTACCACAATCTTATCAAGAGGTATCGTATTACCCAGTAACCGGGCAGTGGAAGTCAGATAGGAAGTCGTTCCATGTAAAATACTGATATTCGGCTGTATCCGGTTAAACGGGAAGTCTACCCCCAACATAATTAGGAAAAGGCTAGGTAGATTGATTTTTTTATTACTTGAATATTATAATGATTTTTGATCCGAAAATAAGTAACACTTATTAAATACTAATTTCAGTTCAGGTTCAATCGGCTCAGCGTACGTCGCAAGCGCATGGACGGTGGCACTAGCTCTGGCAGTATTACTACACGCAAGACAGACAGAATGGACGGCGCGGCTCGACTTCTTATGGCAGGCGCAGGCTAGAGACGAGAAGAGGGACATGGATGCTTTGCAGGTCAGTGCAGATTACGGGAATATTTTATGCGCATGATATGTCGCACATAAAAATAAATGATTATGTTCTTATGTGTGATTCGCACTGGGACGACTTGTAGTGAAAGTTGACAGTTGCAACATGCAGCTTGCAGTTTCTAAGTATTGCAGATCGACTTGCTCACTTGAAGAAATACAATTGCGCAAAAATAACTTGCCCGTATTAGGGTGCTCGAAAGACTTGACTCAAATTCGGGCACTCGATACATTAATAACACTGGTCGTGGTAATCGCATAAGAATACAGGCTAGTGACGAGTAGTTAGAATAAAGTCGAGACTACTCATTGTGACGACTGGCAAAGCACTGATAGAAGTGAAAGAAAAACTGTTGTCGGGTATCCGAATTCGGGTAACCGAAACAATGAAGCTGGACTAGATTAACGAAGACGAAGTCGACGTTAGACTAGTCCGAAGACGGGCGTACTCGACCCCGTTCATTTACACTGGTTTGTTTGACTGAATTCAATAGGCAATCGAATTCGGGATTTCCGCCATAAGGCTCGGCAAAAATTAAATAACCGTACATATAATAAATTATACAATGTGTTTGCTTTCCTATACTTAAGAACAATGGAGTTTTTTTTTAATGTTATGTACTGTAATAAACGCACATATATTTCAGGCATCAAACCGAAGAATTCTCTTCAACCTCCTCCCAGCGCACGTAGCAACGCATTTCTTGGACAACCAGTTTAGAACGAACATGGTAACTATTGACGCTGCTGTGTGACGCTTATTTAAAGTTAAACGCATAAGTCGATAAGCCAAGATAAATAGCTTATTTGAATGCTTTCGCGTTTTGGCGTAAACAGGAAAAAGTTAGTGATGTCAGTGCCAATAAGTAACTAAAGTTGTTCTTTCTAGAGGTAATTTGCTTAAATTGACTTTTGTATGTAAATCCAAATTAAATTACTGTAGCAGTCAAGGGATAGTTGGACTGCTGACATTACGGCTTCTGAGTCTGTGTAACATTTACTAAGCTTGAGCGAACGTACGTAACACGAACATTGGCCGTAGGTGAAACTAAAACTTACAAGTGCATGATAATTGAGAAAATAATGCACCGAATAAATTACTCATCAAGCAAACATTCATTCATTCATTCACAAAAAAACATTCAATCACAAATCTTCAATCATTCGTTCTCGTGTTCATTCACAATGCTTTATGTGTCGCACATAACACGTATGGGGTCTAGTGACAGATGTTTCTTTATCTTCAGTTTATTCTCAATGGGGTAGGCAGTAAATTCACATTTTCCTGTTGACGATATTATGGTTCTCCGTAGGATTCATCGACCGCGAGTTAGGTATTGTTTTTTATAACTGGAATTTACGAACTAAAAACCCATTCATTATACTTGCCTAATAGATAGCCATTTAATATTACACAAGGTAATTAAACTTATACTGGAAAAAAATCAAGTAATTACACACAAGTAGTACAACAGCCTTCGTGTAAACATAAATGACTACCTACTTATATGAAGATAAATACATAAAGAAACTTATATGTAGGCCTTCCTATCTATGAAATTCACAGTTTGATTCGAACTCAAAGAAATTACAAGAAAATAGTATGACCAAAGGTAAGGTACTTCAAAAAGTACCGAAACTTGTTAACTCTAACCCCCACTGTCACTCCCCCTGACGTGTCCGCATGGCTTGCACGCTGCATTGACTCCTGCTGATCAAGAGGCGTGTCCAGGACCTGTACCACCAGTCGTACCAGCGCGTGGGAGTGGTGTTCGCGTCCATCACCAACTACCACGAGTTCTATATGGAGCTAGACGGGAATAATCAAGGGATGGAGTGTTTGAGGTTGCTTAATGAGATCATCGCGGATTTTGATGAGGTGAGTAGACTTTTTTTTTGTTTTGTTCTACATTAATGGTTCTGGTGAAATTATATATTTTTTGGGCTTCTCACACTATTGTCTATAATAAGGAAGATCCGATGGGAAGGGTGCAGGAATGAATATTGCAGGTTTTTGCGAAATGGCTTATCCTAAAATATAAATTAACCAAACAATATTGTGTTGTATTGGCAGATAAATACGATAGGATGGAGTTTAATGTTTTTGATCTCCTCCTGCTTCCAAGTGAGATCAATACAAAGAAAGATGAAACGCGACCAAGAAGGATACTTACTTAATTCATTTTTTATTTGAAATAACCCTTTTAATTTATATACTGGTTTATTTTAGCTTTTGGGCGACGATCGTTTCGGTGCAATAGACAAGATCAAGACTGTTGGCTCCACATACATGGCCGCTGTCGGTTTGATCCCGGACCGGAAGATGACTGACGAGGCCAGCACTCGCAAGCATATGGCGACCCTGGTCGAGTTTGTGTTCGCTATGAGAGACAAACTGAAGGATATCAACGATAATTCGTACAATAACTTCATGTTGCGAGTCGGTGAGTTACTGTAAAGTATAACATTGGAAACTCTAACGTAGCTCTTATAACGATACTAATAAAGGCTCTTTTGCTTAACACTTATAAATAAATGTTGTTTTTTTTATTAAAAATATTGTTACGAGTATATTCAAATTTTATTTACAGGTATTAATGTCGGTCCAGTAGTTGCTGGTGTAATAGGTGCACGAAAACCGCAGTACGATATCTGGGGTAACACAGTCAATGTAGCATCTCGAATGGATTCCACTGGTCTGCCGAACCACACACAAGTTACTGAGGAGGTGTACCAAGTACTGAAGGACATGGCGTACCAGTTCGTGTGTAGAGGCAAGGTCAAAGTTAAGGGCAAGGGGGAAATGACCACCTACTTCCTCACAGACAGAGCGCCAGCGAACGGAACCGTACAAAGCACATCTAACGGACCCACACCCACGCCTCCCACGGCATATGGCGGAGTTGCCACACCTCTTGCCATGCTCCAGAACTCCGCGAGGAGAGCGGCAGCACAGCCTTCAAGATTGCCGCCTTTGAGGGAGTCGTCAGTCGCTGGAGAAAATGAGCCGCTTCTTCCTTCTAACGGGCATCAGAGTAATGGGAATAATAAAGGTAGTAAAGGTCGGAGGAATAAGGAGAGCGAAGATAGTCCCCCGCCCCCGCCCCCACACGGGCCGCACGGGCCTCACGGGCCGCACGGCAGCCAGGCGGGCGGGCCCCGCTGGCCGCCGCCCCGCGCGCTGGTGGCCCCGTGGCCCCGGCCGCAGGAGGCGCGCGCGCCCGCGCCGCACAAGCGCCGCGCGCCGGCCCGCCTGGCGCGCCCGCGCTCGTCCGAGAGCCTCCCGCTAGCGCGCAGCCCGCGCGTGCACTCCTCCGCTGATGAACTCAGTTCGCTCACCCGTTCTCCCAGCCTCAGCTCCTCCGACGAAAGCTACTCACGAACGACAGACGCCTCCCCCTCCCCCCCGCGCCCGTCGCAGTGGATCCCGCCGTCCAGACCGCAGCGCGCCAACCCCAGCCCCGCATACGACTACCCACCCATTCGACCCGCTAAACCCAGCGGGAACCACATCACCGAACTCTACGCAAAACATAAAATGGCAAGGAAGCCATCTTTAGAAGACAAATTCCTCGACGGCAGTGTTGACTTCGCAAAAGAGGAAGAAAAGCTGCAGAGGAGCATCATAAATATGCTTCAAGCTTCTGCTGCTAAGCGTGATGGCTGCTGTCAAACTGACAAGAAAGATGTAGCGAGCCGGTTAGGACAGCGAGCAGATTCATTTTCAAGTTCAGGCGGCCGACCTACGAATTTGACGAACTTGAAGCATCTGAACCATGACGGGAGGGAACCGTTCGCCAAACGAAGTCCGTCAGATGTGGCGTGCGTACCACCCTTCGAACGGGAAATTCAGCGGCTACTCGATGATAAGAATCTTATCAAAATCAATCCACCAAAATCAGAGCGGAAGGAGCTGAAACTCGAACTCAGGTGAGGCTTTGTAATAATTGGAAAGATTTTTATTAAAAACAAAAAATGTTTGCTAAAAATTCAAGAACGTGACAGTTGCAAATAGACCGGAATTGCGGTGGTAGTATATCACTATATTTATTAGATAAATAAATAATTTACTCCGCGCTATAAATACGGGAGTTTATACTTGGCTTTAAAAATACTTTCTTCAATGAAACCGAAGCTAATATCCAATCTGCGTCCATTTTAGGGGCGCCAACCCGGTCCCAGTCCTGGAGCCGATGCTATACTGCAACAACAACAACAGCAGCCCTCTACACGCGGTGGGCCTGGCCGCCATCACGCAGGTGGCGCGCCACGACGCGGCGTCGCCGGCGCGCGCGCACGACTTCCCCGGCGTACTGCCCGGGGATGTGGTCGTGCAGTTACCTTCGCCCAACCATGAGAGGCACAGGCCCAGGTAGGAACATAACGATACGGTACACATATTAATATTACCTCCATACATTATTTCAACTAGGAACAAATGGTTGAATCGATGCGCTCATATCACACAGACACACGATACACGAAATCTAAGTATGCTTCAGGAAACAAGTACTCGGGGCTTTCGCATCGGGGCAAGTTTTGTAATAAATTATTATATTTATTTGGGTAAGTAGGTTTACACAATCACACGTCAATATTATATAAAAAATTAAAAAACATGAGATTTCTTCAGAGTAGTCGAATAGAAAACCGCGAGTTTTCTATTCGACTACTCTGAGAAGAAACTTTAAGAAACGAGTCATTATGTGATATCACGTAGGTTATAAAAAAATCTATGACTAATAATGTTATTTTCTAATAAACTGATCCTGATATCCTGGAAGTAACTTATCCCCTGTTTTCAGAACCCAAATCCAAAAGTGCGACTTGACACTTGTTGTCTAGCACGACAAAATCTGCGAGGCCGAATCTATTTTACCGATACCGAATCTATTTTATACCACTGGTGTAAAACTTTATTTAGCTCTATGTTGCTTATTCTTATATTACCAATGGAAAAGAGCTCCTGGATCTGAAAATTAACGATTTGATCATATTTTACTGAATAAGGTTTTCTTTTGAACGTCTTTCTATCTGGATAGTAATCAATTAGAAAATAAGTCTATGAACAACATGATCATATTCTAACATTTATTTTACATTCATAGTCCGCCGTGCGAAAGGAAAGCAGATCCCGCCATCGCACGGGAGAAGGAGAGAGAGAAAGAGGTCCAAGAGAGACTACACCACCGGGTAAGTTTGCTATTCCTCACGCTGACAGAATCATCTATTGTTTGTTAACATCAAACCAATGCCGTTATTTTAACATTTAGGTAGCCACTTCTCACCATAGAGAAATGGGTATCTACGGGGAGAGTCAATCCGAATGGAGCTCCTCGTGTTCGGAGGGTGAGGGCGACGGGGAGGGGGGGCAGCCCGAGAGCACGGGCTACACGACGGACGACCCCGCGCTGGAGAACGTGTCCATGCTTAACGAGGCCGGGCTCACGGACGCCGAGGCGGCGCTCAGCGACGTGAACTCGTGCTACTTCGACCGCGACGATGACGTCTCCTCCCGCGCCTCGTCGCGTCTGCTCGACTCCGAGGCGCTCGTGTCGCTCGAGTCGCTCAGCGCAATCTACGACTCCGACGAGCCCGCGCACAGGTACCTCGCCAACATTCGCACCGTTAGCGAATCCATCACCAGAAATTTTGGACAGCCCGCCCACGTCACTGACGGCGAGAGTGATGTGTAGTGATACTGTGATATGTCACGAGTTGTGATAACGTCCGATTTTGCTAATCGACTGAGTTTCGTGTACATTTCGACTATTTCTCTTGTGTCTGCCTTTTCGTCAATTGTGATATAAAAATCTCAAATTATTGAACTCTCATGACAGAGACTCCGACGTATTCGACTTGGAACATTTATCGGAGGAACAATTTATTTGGCTCTCTATTACTAAGAAATGAATACTCAAACGTTTGTGTTCCCCGCTGTTTGTTCCTGTACTAAGACGTAACTGGTCGTATAGACGAAGCGCATAGTTTTTCGCGTACGCGGATATAATTGTTTTATCATAATTGCTGACGTGCCTGTACTTTGATGATTTTGTACTATGTAAATTGTGTCAATATGTACCTATTAATGTTACACTGTATGATATTCATGTACAGCTGAATGTGCCATGTGATGGCGTGATGCATCATCTGTAGGAGTATGCGATGATCTCTACAATTATAAGGTGCTCTGACTTAGAATTATTTATGGTTTGTCTTGTGATAACGGTGTAGGAATTCGAATTTGAGCGACCAATCTCTGTTAATGTCAGTGTTCTAGAGTAAGGGCTGGTCCCTGTCCTGTAAAGTCTAATTGTCTCTCTGTTTCGTGAGACGGGGGACGTAGTGAAGTGGTGTGAACTAACTATACGTAAGTACGTAAGTATAATGCATTTCAAACTATAGAATAAACATTGTTACCACAGCTGGATGATTGTGCTTTTTAGTATTCTTTTATCTGCCTTATGTATCTCATAGAATATTATGTTAGAAGACAGAAGTTGCGATGCTCTGTCTATTTTCACAAATATTTTTCGATAAATAATAATTCTTTTGGCATTTTCTTTCCGTATTCTAGTCACTACTGGTTTTCTAAAGTTTGGTCGTTTCTTTATAAATAATATATAGTGCCATTATCAATCCCCGTTTTTCTTGTGTACTTTATTGATGCGATGTCGTTAAAAAGTGGAGGGGAGGTAATATCATGTAGTTCTTAAGTAAACAGCCGTGAGACTTGAAAGTACAACCAATATATAAACACCACTAGCGAATATTTGTTGTAGAATATTCTCTGTATTAATAAATATCAATTATTTTTTATTATTTAATTGTAATATAAGTTTGTGTCAATTTCATGTAATTATTGTTATTTTAGATTAAAACAATTATTGTAGCAATTTGCATAATATATATATTTCTTATTTGAGGCACATGTAGCCTCTGATTGCAAGTACATATTAAATGTCGCAGCGTTACTTGAATAAACATGTACTTAATTGGAAGCCGATCCACAAAGATTTATTGGTCATGGCATGAATTATTTCTGGGCAGTTTTATATTGTACTGATTGTATCAGGCTACGTTTATTTTTGTGTTACTTATTAAATATTCAAAGTATGTACTTACAGATTACATGAAAATCCTTTCCCGATTAAAAGTAACTTTAATTACGGCTTGTGCTTCTATGCTAGTTTTATGACATCACAATTTAAACGTTATTTTTCGGCTGCTTCAAGTGGATTGAGAGATGTTAATGTCTGAGAATTGTAAATAGGACGAGCACGGTATGGTGCTCCAGTGAGATCTAGAGATTGTTAAACTTTGTAAATATTGTTATTCACCTGTCAAGTGCTATTCCACTTACATTAAATACCTATACCTAAGTATACCACGCTGTGAAGATATATTATTTTTTGAAGGAATTCTCTTGTTTGCTATTTTTATTCTCAGTATTTCGATTTAATGTTTTTCATGTTGATGTATGTACACATAGTGCCAAACTATTTTTATGTGTATGCTTATAAACAATATGAATTATTTGTTTGACGCTTGGATAATGTTGTTTTTTATATAAAAGTTTACTGCTTCATCTCGATAAACATACAGACAAAACGTTTCAAATAGATCTGACGTCTAGTGTACCTTAGTAGGCAAGTAGTTGAACAATATTTTGAATGTTTTTAATATACTCATTGAGGAATTACTGCATCTTTATTATAGTAATTCAATGTATCGAACAGTCGCATTATAAATGATAAAAATAAAAATTCTTAGAATACAGAACATTTCGATTTTTTGCTGCAGTATTCACATTAATGCTATTTACAAAACGAATGAAAATAACTATAATTGCGGATTGTCTGACACAACCATGACCTTATAACAAAAACTTTTGTTATTAAGCTTTAATGTGAATAAATAGCAGCTTGGATACAGATTACCTACATGTTAGTAATTCATAGAAATGATATCGTCATGTATAATTTCCGTAGGATACTTGAATTGCGCCTTATGTAGCAAGTGTATTGTGTATTTTTATTTATTTAAATTCAATTACCTAAGCAATATTAATTACTTATTACAAATTAAAAGTGGTTTACATCACCGGAAGTTGTTTATTTATTTATATCCTTTTAGGTAAATTGTAGATTATGCAGAAGTATGCCATTAATTCCAATATGGATGATAAGTGTAAATGAATCAGAATGATAATACCTACTAGACAAGTCATTGAGTCAAGTACCTACTGGCAAACAAGGATACTCATTTCAGCATATACAGATTGGATGAATAACCCTTGTATCAGTTTATTGTATTTTATATTCTTGACTTGTTTGGTAATTAAAAGACACAAACCTGACCTGCATAATCCATAACGCATGGGTTAAATAGTCTAAGGCATAAACACCCGGACAATTTTTATTATAATTTACTTATTTAAAGAAAATATTCAGAATCTTTCTTTTATTCTATTATCTGGTGGACTTTATACCTTTTTATAAAAAGGTTTACCTGACTAACAGTGTAAAACTTGAGCAGTTATTTTTGTCTAAGTAGTAATCTGACATAGGTTTGCGGGTCAGGTACAGGTGTGTCGGTTACAAACGTGTTCCGCATACAAATGCCCTTCGCCTTGAACCAACACGCGAGCTTCATCAACGCAGCAACGGATATTGTTACAACCCCACGTGGTGATTTCATATTACCTGAGCAGGTATCTAGGAAATCATAGTTCGTTTTAGTGTGAAGTTGTTGCTTTAAAAGTCTATAAATAAATTAATTCCAGTACATTTTACAATTCATTATTACCTGTGTCTGTAGCAGTCTGTCTGCAGTGATTTAAATATAAATAGAAGTACCAGCAATATAGCTACATAATATTTTATTGTGCGGATGCACATAATGAAAAAGTGAACTGCATTCTTATGCAAAGCACACACAACTCTGTGTACCACATTATGTGTCTATTTGTGTGCAGAATAGTGACTAGTTTATGAGTTCCATTGTTTTGATATTCATTGGAAAATAGTTTTAAAACATGGAGGAAAAAATAAGGAAAAGGAATGGGACTGGCTGGTAGCAAGATAAGTTGGACCATCTTTCATAGAACGTTATAATATTATGTTCCACCTATCCTATCTGTTATGTTATAACAGAGTTGGCATGGTGATATTGATTACACAAAGGTGTTCCACCAGGCATCAACTTAGCAAAGTTACTTCTAGTACCTAGGTACCTACTTAGTTATATCTTGTTGATTGCATGACATCAACTCCAAGTTATGACTACTTTGATACTAACATTTGTACTGTGATTACATTACTTGTGTGTGAGTGGGGTGTCCACAGCGAATACCAACGATAGAGTAGTAAGTTGTAAAAGAAACAAGTAGGCTGCCCGCTTGTGAAACATAGGCGGCACACTACCAGTTCGGACTTATCGCGAATTCTCGTAACATCATGACTCAGTTAGGCAGTAATCAGGGACAGTTTCATTCAAAATAATGTGTAATAGTCGGTATGCGAGTGAAATACAAACCGGAGCGAGGCAGGTATGACGCGGCGGTTCGGCGGGCCACTACCACAAGCGCACAGCTGCGGGCCGCCGCGCCTCCGCCGATTGGCTGCGCGCGGGAACCGGTCGCGTCCCGCGCCCTACCCCCGCCCCGCCGCCGCTACAAACAACTTCAAATTCTTATTCATGTTCGTTGCCACGACCGTTGCTGCCGTTGAGAGCGCGCGCACTATGCGCCCATACTTCGCGTAATCTTATCGATATGTGCTCGATGTTGAATGTGATCCTAGTGTTTGATGTGTGAATTTAACAATAAATTAAGTGCACGGTGGACCAGTCCGAAGGTGCGGCGAGACGCTGCGACTGCGCTATGAAAACACACGCACGATCTGGTGTTTTTCTTCTTTTTGTATCGCGAGTGCTTCGTGAGCGGCTTCGACCCAGGGTTACCTTTGCCATGTGCATCAGATAATGTTGTGCTCCTATTAGTTTGACGACAAACTAATATGCTAGCTAGTGGATATTGCGACGGAGTGGCTTTGTGTTTTGGTGATTCATAGTGTGTGTGACATGAAGGTGACAGTGTGTTTCGGGTCCGTGCGGGTGCTGGTACCGTGTGGCGCCGGCGACCTGCTGGTCAGGGACCTCGTGCGGGAGGCCACGCACCGCTACAAGAAAGCTACTGGACAGGTCAGTCTACACATCATTCAACACTGCGGGTAACTACTCGCGGGTTTTCTAATGTTTTTATTGGCTAAATCGAGTTTGTTTACCTTCCTTAGTAGGTAAGTACTCATAACTGGTCAGCAGCAGTCGATTTGTATTTACGTGGGTGCAGGACCTAAGCATCAATACAATCATCATGATACCCAACTACCCACCTATGCCTTTTTTCGTTGCGTGCGTCAAGTGGATTCAACCTAGGTATAAAGTACTTTGATTGTTTAGACCTCTTAGTCCAAGATGACTACCTAAACACTACTCAAAGCAGAGAGCATTCTAGGTACCTACCGGGTACACCTACGTACCCATAAATTCAGTTACCTTTTTTTTTTTTTTGGGTTGGGAAATTATCAAATGACTTCTCCCGCTCTGGGAAGAGCGGAAGGGCGTGTCAGACTCTTACTGACTAAAACCCACGCGTGTTCCTTCAGTTGCCTGTTGCCAGGGTCCCGGTATCCCTTTCGGACTATTCTGCAACCCTGGCAGGCAATTCTGTTACCTAAAGCTCATTTTAGACTACGCTATTATATATAGCATATAGTTCATAGCACAAAAATATCGCTCGCCATACATTAGCAAAGTGTGAACGTATTCTAAATGAGGACCTCCTCCTTTTTGAAGAAGTTGGTTAATAAATGTATGGCGAGCGATGTTTTTGTGCTATGAACTTTCGGCTATATGTTTTGGCGTAGTCGGAAATGGGCTTAACAGAAGAACACATTGCTGTTGCTTCTCACGTTCTACGCATTAACCAACTCTATATTATTATGTATGGAATCTGTCAGATTGACCAACTTACCGATACCGTGTTTTTGCCCTACCCATTTCGCTACAGAACTATTACCGCGTTACCTGGTATTTCACGATTACGATTATCGATATTCGCTACAAAGCTGTCTCGAGAATGTTGGGATAGGTTGTGTTGCAACCACCTCTTGTTTTTGCACTAATGATCATTTGGTTATTTATATGGAATGCACGGTGTTGGGAGCAAGAACGGCTTTCGCGACACTGTGTCCATACCAAGTGAAGTACAACATTAGCGGCACCCTCCATCTCATACTATATAGTAGCACTGCTAGGTAGCTACTTGTCAAACTAGATTCAACCATGAGACGCTCGAATTTCATAATTTATTTTAGACGCCACATTCGACAGCTCATTATTTTTATGGACAGACCTTCACTAGATGTCGATATCGTAATTGGATGAAGGTTGTCGCTATTTATGTCGTTGGGAATGTTTATGAACTCCTTACTTAGACGACGCCTTTTTGCGTCACCCGCCCTCTATCCTAGTTGTGTAATTAATGAAGAACTCATGGCTAGGACAGGTGTATTGTTAATCGCAATTCCAACTAGCGTGAGACATTCACCTGCTCCTGCCCTGCAACCTACATGCGTTCCTAAGATCATTTCTCGTAGGAAGTCGCCGACCTTGCGAGCTGCCATTACTCCGTCATACATACCACAAACAAACATGTTGGTGGTTCTTAGATAGGTAGTTTAGTTACGTGCTGGGTGAAACTATTATTGCAACATCCTTTAGGAAGACTTCACAGAAAAGAAAAAACTTCCTGACAGCGCGTCCCGGATAACGGCCATGTTACATCAGTTTTATAATCATCTTTAAGTGCAGTTTGATGCCAGAGGATGGATGTATGTTTTAAGCAATACCTCACTCATTATTTACTTAACATGATATCGGTTCTTAGAAATATCATAATAAGTAGCTCTGTAGCTTTTTTTAGCTTAGATCTAGTCAACTATTAAAATAATACCTAGGTAAGTACTTATCTGTGCATTGCTGAGCGGGCAAGAGCACTCAATTCTACTTTGCACTGCATCCGTGCCTCATACAATATTGATCAAGCCACATTGCATCAATCACCCAATGTGAGTAATGCTCAAGTTAGTTTTGGCAAACATTTACATTTTTGCATGATTGCTGCCCGACGATTACTCAACGCAAAAGGTCGCGAGCGTACTTAACGACCGGTAAACTATACTTTTGCTGCTCCACTGGTGAAACGATATGATATCGAGACACGCACCGGTTTCTAATATTACTCGAATTACCAAAATAAAACGATCGTACAACTTGTACCGTTTTTTTTTTGTCGATTGAGACGAATTCTTCTCACCACCCACGCCAGCCATGAAAGGCGAATTAAGAGAATCGACAAATAAAATGTCACATCTTTATCGATAGTGTTTTCTGAATCTTCAAGAAACTGAATGATTTCTATCACAAACAAATAGGGCGAGACGACGTCAATAACCTCCATTACTAGTTGACCTTTAAGGCACGTTTGGCGCTTTTATTACTTAAATTATATAACAAAAAACTCAAATGTTATTACTGCAAGACTATTGTGCCGTCACGTATTACTTTACCTTGCAACGTAATAAATTTTCAGTTTGCAAAACAGTCAAATCTCTCGAAATAAATCGATGGTGAAACAATGGGACCGTTGCTTGTCGCGGCCAGGTATGCGAGAGGAACGGGCGCCTTGAAAACTCGAAACACCTATTGTACCGTGCTGTATGGAGTGGCACGCCACGCTCAGTACGGACAGTACGGACTACATATCTCATCCAACGACCGGTTCTCAGAAAAATGACGAGACATTCTTTTGAGATAGGAGCGTCCTATAAACTAATTCGGGTTTTTTATCCGAGCTATATTTTATACGCTACGAACTGTGTGCACATGCAGTTTTATTGGGTTTCGAAAGACACACAGGCGTAGATGTGAGTGTTATTGGAAAACGATAACGAAGCCGGTGGTCGTCTGCCAGCCTATCGTAAATCTTGAATAACAATGAGCACTATTGTCTGATTTTCAAAAATGGGTTTAGTGAGTGTTTTATTTGTAGTTTCATCTTCTACAACTCTTTTTCTACGAGGAGCTGACCCGCTTCCTGCCTGTAAAATATAAAATTTGTATAAACTTCATTTAATATATACATATGTAACCGTTGCGATGTGCGTGGTGATCGTGGAAAAAATAACAAAAACCGTTTCTCATACGGCCATATGTCGGGCTTCCCGTCAAGTGGATTGGATAGCGTTGAGGGTCTTTGTCCGAACCAAGGGAATGTTTTCTTCAATTCTTACTTATGGTTTGCACATGTTGCACCTTATAAAATGCTAACAGATTTGCAGATTCAAAACACTTAAAAAGTTTGTTTACACTGAAAAATAATGCTCACATAAACGTAAGTAATGTAAAATTACATCATGGCTCTAAATAAAATTAATTACCCATTTAAAAATAATTTAAAGTTTCGACTTCCACGAGGTTTGGCGATAACCAAAGGTGGAGGTCGCTGTATTTAATTCCAATTTTAATTAAATGAGTTGGTTTTAATCTTATCATGAGCGGTTAACGAAATTAGGTAAGTAGGGCGTGAAGTAACTACTGGAGTCGGTAAACAGAGGCTATCACACTTTTTTGTATCTCTGACAAAAAAGCGATACGGAGGAAAAAAACAAAACTTAGTTATTTTTTTAACCAAATCTACTTTTAGGACTCTGTTTTGCGCTGATAGGGTGTCATTAAGTGCGCCACTAAATTAATCAATAGATGGTGAAATAGTTGTAAATAACAAGTTAATAACTCTCACCTCAAAGTAATTCATCATGTAAAAGAGAGGTACAATACATAGAATCTGAAGTGGAACACTACTGACTACATAGTTACTTTCTCTCACATTCACCTAAGGAAATTTGATGATGGAGCGCGTCATTCCACGATCTGACATTATAACGAGAGTACATCTTTATTGGTTTTCCCTGGGCAGTAGATTATAGTGTGGTCGACCTCGATGGCTGTTGTGGCGGATGCTGACCATTTATGATGGTCTGATCACTTGACACACAACCTCATATATCTTGACATGCCTCTTTAGACCACCGACATTACTGCTCATAAAGCTGCTGCAGTTACCCCTTTGGAAACGAACTAATGGACGTCCAACAGAAATATAATTGTGTAACTGTTCTATAAGTTTAATGCTTTGAGGAAATTCTGCTAAATAACTATTTGCCGTTTGTGGCTCATAATAATTGCCTGAATAGCTTCTAAATCACTGGTCTGTTATTCATTTATAAAGCCAATTTGATTTGTATATCTAGCCATATCAATGAAAACTTCTCTATCATTCGAAACACATGGTTCCATATTATCTACCAGGTTACAGAAACCCTGGGACAGCTTCCTAATAGGTATTATGTTGTAGCTACTTTTAAATCTCTACTCATAGTCGTAGCCCGTATGGTTACCTACGATCTTCTTATTCCGAAGCATATAAATTTCTAGAAGCAGAACAAATGCCATAACTATAACTTGGACACCGTTTCAAGGTTCTCCAAAGCGTTATTTCAGTAACACTTGTCGGACATTGTTCTAGAATTCACAGTATTTCGAACAATGATTGGCTATTCTGATGAAAGTTATGATCAGATTTGTCCATAATGGCATAGCGTGGCTGTGCGTGGGCGCAGACTTGCTGGACTGAGTCACTGAGTCATGCGCACGTGCACCGCGGCCATGTCATGTCCCATGTCCAATTATGCGACAAATAGCTACTTTGCATTACCTCCGAGACTTAGCATTCCTGACGCTATGAAACCTGATCTTAGTTCAGATAGAATGTCCCCAGCCTTAAGATGATCCTTTGTTTTACTTTTGACTGATGTTACTAAGAATTTTATGAGAACACACACGAAATTAGTACTTTTGTTCTCGTGTACGATTGAAATTACAGATGACTCAAGTCTCAGGATATTATAGCGTTTATTTTCCAAGAAATTCCAATAATTGTTCTATTGCCATCATACCTATTACCTATTTGAATACCATAGCAGGGTCCAATCAATCAATAAATGTGACGGGCAAAAACAAAATGTTACAGTACTCCATTGTAATCGTATCAAATCAAAACCTTATTGAAATAGGTTAGTTGTGTGGTATTTGCTTTTCAACAATAAGCATATGGGGCGCGAACAGCCAACTGAGTAGTACATTCTGAGCAACCCAATCAAAAAGTTTTGTACCAAACATATTGAGAAACGAATCTATGAATATCTAACGAGTCTATGAAACACCTCGCTAAACGTAATTATGAGGTAGGTATTTCCTTTAACAAAGTTATTGGTATTTTAATTACCCGTAGGTAGGTACCTATTAATAGTATAAGCAAAATGTCGACTATATTACGAATTACGAATCCCTGACACAACACAACTAAGTCTTATTTTGACAAGTAACATGTAACAAGGAAGAAGAAAAAGCCCTAAATAATAGGTCTTTCTGCAGTAGCGGCCATTTCAAATCAAAATAATTTTTGTTTGGCTAAGAATTATAATTTCAAATTAATTTTATTTTAAAAACATGGAATTCTTTTTTCAAAAGAAGTCATTTGTTTAATTATTAGTGTTACATTTTCATTGCATTTCAATCTTTTTCGTCATCATGGATACGTTAAAAATTCGAGTAATTATGGAATATGAGTACCGTCGTGGCAGCAACGCGGCACAAGCGGCACGCAACATCAACGACGTTTACGGAGCTAACACTACAAACCAACGCACCACCTGTTATTGGTTTGCTCGCTTCCGTTCTGGAAATTTCGACCTGAAAAATGAACCTCGCGGTCGTCCGAAGACTTTGGTCGACAATGACGAATTAAAGGCGATTGTGGAAGCTGATGATACACAATCTACGGCTGAATTAGCAGCAGCTTTCGTTGCTGACGTTAGCGTCAAAACAATATTGGTCCATTTGCGTCAAATTGGCAAGGTAAAAAAGCTTGACAAATGGGTGCCCCACGAACTCAATGATCGCCAGCGCCAAGTACGCGTCGAGGCGTGCCTTGCACTGCTCAACAGACACACAAATGAAGAAATTTTGAACCGCATTGTTACCTGCGATGAAAAATGGATTCTGTTTGATAACCGCAAGCGCTCAGCAAGTTGGTTGGATCCTGGTTGAGTACTTAAACAATGCTCTAAATGAAAACTTACCCCTAGAAAAGTGATGTCACTGTTTGGTGGTCTAGCGCCGGTGTGATTCATCACAGCTACTTACCAAACGGGGTGAGCATTACTGCAGATGTGTACTGTGAAGAACTGAACACAATGATGGAGAAGCTGGCACATCTCCAACCAGCATTGGTGAATCGCTCGTCTCCGCTGCTCCTGCACGACAAGGCGCGACCTCGTACTGCACAGCAGACGGTCTCCAAGTTGCAAGAACTGGGGTTGGAAGCTCTCCGTCATCCGCCCTAATCACCAGACCTTGCGCCTACAGACTACTACTTTTTCCAGAATTTGGATAACTTCTTGGCGGGAAAAAAATTCAATACCCGAGAGGCAGTACAAAATGCCTTTGAAGAATTTGTTGCCTCCCGTCCAGCTAATTTCTTTAAGAAGGGCATCAATAAACTGCCACTGCGTTGGCAAAGATACATTGATTGCATGGGTGATTACTTCGATTAATACAAATAAAAAATACATGAAAAAAATTCGTTTAAATTTTTTCATACAAAACGGCAATTTCATAGGTAAAGACCTAATATACAGTATGTTAACTAACAAAGGGCGTACCCTTTAACCTGCAATAGTATAGCGTCTATACATGCTAAAAAAAATATTACCATTTAAAAAAAAATGTTTATTTTTATTTTTGTTTAGTAAAATATTCACAAAAAATATTAAATTGTTATAAAGTATAGTAGTTATCACAAATTGATGTTTTTTTAATACGTATGTGTCCTACAGACGAATTCATTGTTTAAATGCTCACCAACAAAACCATGAAATAAGTTCAATGGTACGTGAGCCAGCCTGAGTACCATCTCACTAATGAACAATTGGTTTTACGAGCAAAGAGTGATTATTACGGAGGTTGTGAGTCACTTTGACGCACTCCGGTCTCAACCACTAATCGTATAGAACTAAGCGTAGTAAGTATGTAACACAAGCTATTCAAGTATTCTCAATATATTCACATGTATGTGATAAATCGTTTGCATCGTGTTTTGGAGTTCAACAAGGCGTTTATGTAATAATTACTTGTTTGTGATATGTTTATTACGCACTATTACTCCATATTCATATTGTACTTTTACGCAGTTCATTCAAGTAGTTTCACAAGCTTCGGTGGCACGAATTTTGAAAAATCCCACGCAAAATTTTACTCTTGCCCGCCAAATATGCTAGATCACTGCAGTCTCCTATTTTCTCTCTTCTAGACTAGGAGATGCACAAATGTCAAGAATTCCAGTTGCCATGTAAGCACTGGTTGTCTGGGACCGAGTTTTGGATGTCCAACCCTGACCCTGCTAGAATGGTCATCATGATCTTCAGCCCAAAGACGTTCTTTGCAACACGTTACTGCTGTTTTTATCTATACATATTACGTATAAATTAAAGTCGCTTTTCGTTTTATCTGTATTTCGGCATTGATCTTCTAAATCACGCAACTGATTTTGATGAGGTTTTCACCATAGTTTAGAGAATTTATTTTGGGAAGGTTTATGTGTACCTATAATAAGTTAATAATAAATTTACATATAACTAAGAAATCTCGATGTTTTGTCAATTCGTAAAAACCATGCGAAGCAGGAGTGGGTCGCTAGCAATCCATAACTAAATGTATAAACGTAGTGTATCCAAAACGTTGTTTGCTGTTCGACCGTAATAAAATTTGAAGCCATCCTGTAGCCTGACCAATAAAGACGATTAGTTTCACTCACTCCAACACTTGAGACGTTTATATTGCTATTGCTTCTAAAATGGGAACCTCTGCTACTGAGCACTCGGTTTGCGTTCAAATGCTCTTGTTGTAAGTACCATCTATTTTATGACATTGCAGCCCTTCTGTATCGGCCCTTTTGTGGAACTCCACGGACTTACAAGGTGTATTTTTGGATTCAATGATTCCAGCAAGTTTGAACCTAAAGCCAGTCTTCTCGTAGTCGTATATCACTCGTAGATCGTTTTTTTTTGCAGCCAGATACTAAAATGATTCTGCTTTCTTGCTCTCAAAACTACCCGCTCACAATTAACCCCTAATGCTTGCATAGCAGAATGATGCTCCTATATCAGCATAGTTAGATATGTACAAGAAAGTATGAGTTATGAAGATAATGTTAAGAACATAATAGGTACTTATTGTAAATGACCACACATAGCCTTATCGGGATGTAATCTAGAACTTGTGATTTATTGCGTCATACATAAGACGCACGTGTAGATGCAACGGCATCTACAGCATCTGCATTATTTACCAACGGGTAAATAATGCAGATGCTGTCTTATTTTATAAGAAAAATTTAAAAGATTTATTCAATATAGTCAGGAAAGATATAATCAGAGCATAAGCTAAGGGCTTGACTTGAGACTATTTGAGTGAGACCTGAGACCATCCAGTTAGATGCTATAATCACTGAAAATGGTCAACTTGTCTACAAATCTTTAGAATTTTTTAAGAAATTTTTATGATGGGCTATTTGACTTTAACATTCAATTACAAATCATAGATATCAAGATAAACAATTGCTCACATAATCATACAGATGAACACAGTATTGTTTTCGTAATGCTTCTAAAATACTTTTGGTTTCGACAAAATACGGTAATTGAAGATTTATCTCGGTAACACGTTACAACCGTGGTAAAATAATCTCATATAAAGATGATATAACAATGGGCAATAGCAAGCATATTCGTTCAAAGTTCATCATTGTTCTTGAGCAGTTTCGTCAAAAATTACCGACATTTGCTAAAAGAACCTAGTATTTCACTATTCGCACTTTCAAGGCCAGCTTTGCTTAGCGGATCTGTCATTTATAAATAAGAGTACTTAGTTTTGCTACATAATCCCAAAATAAGTTTTCATAAAGCCTAAAAAGCTTCTAAAATTATACATATTTCGGATTTAACTGAAAAGTTGCTTTGTAGTTCGGATGCAAGAATAATCCGATGTGACAGCATCACAGACCGATTTATACCATGTCGTTTTTTAAGTCAAGATATATGTTGGGACAAAATGAACACATAGAAAATCAAAGGTCTGCGATCGATCGACGATCTCCTTAGTCTATATAGACGTTTCCTTTTTTTCTACTTCAGTAGAAATTTTTTACAATTGCATTTTTTACACTCTTACCAAGAACACGCAAATTCGGAGGAAGTGATGTAATTTTAGCATCCGTTTCTTTACAGCAAAAAAGTAACACGGCTTCCATACAATAACTGGTTTCCAGTACGCGAGAAAACTTAAGTAACCACAGGGTATCCAGTACTTACAGTAAGTATAATATTCCTAATTAAATGTTGGATGTAATCTGTCACTTGTCGCAAACAGCTTCTGTTACTGTGGTTTATAAACATCTTGTACCACCGTGCTCCACAAATAGACAGTGTATTTATCTACCTGTTTGTTTCCACTCAGGTAAAGCCGTAAACCAGCCCTTCTGATCATTAAATGGAGTTTTTACAACAAATCTTGCTTTTTTTTCTAACTTGGACAAAAAGCAGTGATGCGTTTTTGTCGCTACCCGAATCTATCCGATCTCGAGATTAGAATGGATGCCAGCCAGTATCGTGATGGATAATTCGATTAAATTACCAGTCATTAGTGCTGGAGTCCACGGTACACCGGCACGACTTGTCGGACACGACTCTTGAACGAGAACCTGTAATGTTATCCGAAGAAACAATGCAGTTGCGCGTCAATAAATTGAGTTCTAATTTAAAACGTGTATGGTAAACCAACTGGTCTTGAATTCTCGTTTTAAGTTTAAAGAAAATAATAAACTTTTCTTAATTGGATATAATGCTTTATTTCGAATTCATTCTTGTAGCTCTAAGCTGAATGTCCTATCGATCGGGATTATAAAACGTTTTGGTAGAGCCAGACATTAATTACCATTCCAAAATTAACTCCAACCGTCAGGCACCTGAGCTGCCCACTTATCTCGGCATGTTTATGTCAATGGACACTTTATAAATACGGATGTATGGAGAATGTCTTTCGCCTAGTCTGTTTTTATTCGGCTTGGTAATTACACGGGGGGAGGCGACTTGCCCGGCCCGGTCGAGGAATGTTACCTGCTGTCCTATTTCAATTTATGTAGCCCCACTATTCCCCTTACTGTCTACAATGATACGGGGATATTTTTACTCCAACTGGAACTAAATGATGAAGGGTTTTCTATTTGCTTCGGTGCAACGTGGAACGCTATGTAGCTTGCTCTTGCTTGTCTTGTATATTGTGTGCCTTTTAGTCTGTGCTGAATAAATGTATTTTCTTTCTTTCTTTCTTTTCTTTTTCTTGCTTGCAGTTACACAGTTAGTCTACTGTTTTAAACACCAACAGTATTTAAAATAGTAAACTAACTTCACATTTTATAATAGTTTGTTAAATGATTGGTAACAAATACTTAGAAGAACACAAGATATATAAATAATTAAGTACATTATTAGCTATAAATGGAGCACGATTGCGGAAGTTCATTAACTTTATTCCATGGAGTTCTTTTATTGCAAGTCACTTTGATTAGATTGTGTAGGTGACCAGAGGAATTCAATGAAAAATTGCATTCATCTTTTTTTCCACTCTTAAAGTATAACTAAAACTATAAATATATCTTATCATAGTTTGTCAGCAGAATAATATCTATATAAGCAAATATCAAAACCAATATTGAACGTGCAGAAACTTTAATATTCCACTTTTAGAGTCATAAAGTTTTTTGCAAGGTAACTAACATCAATCTACGTTTGATAGATCTAGCGGAGTGGGCGTGGTACGCGAATGCCTGCGCGCAAATCCTACGCTTAGCCATGCGCGTGGGCAGCGTCACCTCACAAATTATCAAGTACGACGAATATTTCGTCATATTATGTACGACGTGCAGTTTTGCAGGACCGTGATAATTGCAGTACCTAAGACTTTAGCTGTACCTACTAGCGACAGTAACCTCTTTCTTTTCGGTGAAAATGTTATAAAATTATGACATGGTTCAATATTGAATAAGAACCTCTCTACTCGACCTCACAAGAATTTTTTTGGTCCAATATGCACACTTGGATGTTACTATTACCTGTCAAAATGTAGTTAGTAGGTATTACTACAATATTCAATACTTACACAGAGTGTGTCAGTTTTCTTCCTTATAAAATGACGTCAGCTGCTCTAAGTGCGTTGATTCATAGTTTATGAACCGCTAAACTAAATTTCAGTACGTAAAACTGTTTACTTGGAAAGGCCTATAAAAACGTAGTTTATATAAACAAGTTATTCTTCATTACACATCGTGAAGATTCTCTGTAATCACTACTTATCATGTTTTCTTTCAATCATGTATAACGGTGCGGTTTTGTAATAAAACTTCAATAAAACTGCAACCCATTTAGTACAAGTTTATGTATCCTTAGTTTCACAATGTAATTTCTGTCTAACTGTAGCTCGATACGAGTACTGCGCGCTTTGTTTAATACCAGTTAGTGCCAGCTATAATAATATTCGCCGGTTTATATTTTGTACAACAAAAGCGCAGGTACAGGAACAATGTGGAAACACAGTGTGAAGTACTTATTTGAGCACGGCGTATTGTCCTGCGACCTACGTATTGTCGTCGCGTGTCGGTTGCCTGCGTTTCCGCGAGCATTCGTGACCTATTAGCGTTAAATTATACTTCTATCTGAATTGTGTATCTGCAAAATTGAAGTTATGGGGCTGTTTTAATAAGGTGTTCCAATATCGGGGTTGGTCTGTGGATGGGTGACCATCTGTACCTACATACCGAGACTCCTATGTGCCTCGGAAAGCACGTTAAGCCGTTGGTCCCGGCTGTCATTCGTGGATCTTTGACAGTCGTTACGGGTCGCCAGAAACCCGAAAGTCTGACTACCAGTCTTACCAAGGGATATCGTACTGCCCAGTAACTGGGTTGTGGAGGTCAGACAGGCAGTCACTCCATCTAAAATACTGGTAATCAGCTGCATCCTGATAGACTGGAAGCCGACCCCAATATAGTTGGGAAAAGGCTAGGCAGATTGATTTTCCAATTACTCAGTTCTAAAAATTATGTTGTCGCATAGCTTGACAACAAGTTAACCACAGTTACAGCTTATGGACTCAACCAGTGGCAGTCCAGTGCTGCACAATGCATTTTAGCCTCACCCATGTTGCGACATCGATGTAATCACAACTTGCCATTGCCATAATAATTCGTTTTATCCGTGTATCATGATTTATCTACAAACAAAATGTGTTGTCTGTAGGATAAGATTCGTCTAGTCATAACAGCATTCTCTCGGGGTTAGAGATCACAATAGGAAGGCTATACAATATTACGCACTATGAATCATAAGCTAATGGCCGATACCATGGCTGTAGGCATCGTTCTCGCAGCCAGCTTTTCTAGCAAATCAAGTGACAAAGTGATGGATGGTTCTGTGACCCCGTGCTTGCCGGATGCTCAGTCAATGTTACACCTAACATTAGTTATCCAAGCAGAATTTATCAGGTTTAGAGATTGACTCTCTTGACATATTTCCGTCGATGTGTTTTTGTCTTGCCTTTCTTTCGCAGCAGACAGTCCTCGTCAAATTCGTATGTGCAATAATTTTGAGCCACCGTCTGTCTATTGGTACAAGGTAATGATTCGAGGTCACAAATTGAGGATAATTTTCTTCCTGAAAAGTTCGAGCAATGTGGCTTGCTCATTACCGCTTCAAATTAATTATCCCTTAGTTTATAACGGACTTCGTCATTACGACTGCTGACACATAACAGTTGTAACTGCACTTAACTAAGGGTCCTCGTTCCCTATACTTTTATCTTATGTTAACTCATTGTTTGTCGTTCTCCCACTATTATGATAAGCATCGAACGGAAAACAACAGTTCTGGGTGATACAGAACAATGCAGGTTGTGGATTGTCACCTGTTTCTCATCATCAGCTGTGTTTGTCAACGTGCCTTCAGGGAAATTTCGTTGGCGCGTAGTTGCCGATTGTTTAATGACAGAGCACTGTCTCACTGACGATCTTTAGGTGGTAAACACCTTACAATATAGGCTCAGTTACTTACTCATGGTTAGAATAAAACCCACCATGAATATTTAAGACAATTAATTGTTTGACTTCATTGCTTTTCCAAATATGTTCACCCAACGCTCAATGGATATTGAGGTCGAGTGCCGAGTATGTATACGAAAACTCAGACCTAGGTTTGGATCCACTCAGGTTACCTATTGATTGCTTGTTATCAAAGGCGGTGTGCGCTCCACTTTATTTGACCGATAACAGAAATTCGGAATCTATTTTCGTACTAAAAATAAAATGGCGAATGAAATGAAGGTGTGTATGGATGTTTAGCAAGTTTCTGTATGACGTCATTGTGTATGATAGGCCTTTTTCAAAGGTGTGCTGGTAAGTACATTAAGGTCATTAAGGTTAATGCATGGCTTCATTGGCACAGATTCTCAATAGTTTCGCACGCTTGCAACATTTTACAATAAGACATAACCATTCCACCTCTTTATACTGAAGTGCGACCTCGTACCTTACACGATTTTCACCACCCTACGTACCTACTGACGGGAGGTAGAATCGTTATTAAGTTTGGTAAGTAGCAGACTGCTAACGCAACATCTACGGCTAGTTTAGTAGCAGTATCTTGTTTTATTGTAGCACTGTTGTAGAATTCCCCCTTTAGTCTTGTATGGGGCAAATGACATCCATAATAGATTGATGTGTTCCTCACGTTATTGACTCGTGACGTGGATCCTGTCGCCGTTCCAGGAACGTACAGGTATTCCAAACGTTTGCAACTTTAACGAATAGGATTCCCACGAGGTCATAACAGGTGCACTCTTGAACCTAAAGTTGCTGCGGGTTGTTATAATTCTACACTATTACTGCTTTTCTATCTGCCAGTCAGCTTAGTTTTGTAAGATTAATTAGTTAATTTTTTTTTTAACAATATTGATAGATATTTGATAACCATCATCATATAGCATATTATAAACCTCCAGGAATACCCACAATAAACGGCCATGATGAGACGGATGAGACTTCATCACCAATTTTGAAAGATGCATTGCTGAGCCTTATGTCCATGGTTTAATTAGCATTCTTATCGCCAACCATGGTGGTAAATAAGTAGCGAGGCTATGGATATAACCACTTCAATATTTTTTCTTCTCCCTATATCCATGGACTGTGGTGAGTGGATTGAAGAGTACTACTCTATGTTTAACACATTATTTCATGAAGGTTAAAGTCGAATCCATTGATCTTTGATATCATTGATATTTTCCACCCTTTTTGTCTGATAACAATGAGTCGTTATCTACGAATGCAGTTAGTTATTTGTTATTGTTCTGGTGTCAGAATGGCTCTATATTCCGCTTGCCATGCGACTGTAAGTATGATAAGCTCTGCATAATTGGGAACTCGATAGTATTGTTGCCTAGTTCCCTACACAACAATGTTGTTCTGTTTCTTTACATAATCTACATAGTACAGGAATTGAAATCTTTGGCCATTGGATTTTTCAATTTCAATAGGCATTTTAATTTAAACAATGCTTTTCTGATGATCGTGATGAAATTCCATCACACATGCAAAAGCAATCCATATTAACCGTTCTACAGACCTAAATATTTGCTAACCTCTAATGGTATTACTCTCGTTTTCTCCCACGGTCACCCATGGCTGCCCACCCCGCACAGCCAACCAAGTAACCATAACCACGTGAAAATGGTAACCAAGCGAGCGATGCGAACTTGCACTATCCGAAGTATCTGATGACTGTCCGGTTTACAAAATACGGACGGATTCCGCTCGAGCTGAAAGTGATATTTTATTGCATTATTAAACTAGTCTTGATGTCCATTTTGCATATCGCTAATTGCATTATGACACGATTTTTATATAGAAAAATGTTCTTGTTTATCATTTTTATTGAGTAACTTTTTTCACACACGTTCTCACAAAGGAATTTTGTGAATTTTTGCATATTTGAAACATTCCGATTCTTCCGATAGTTTCGCTTTTTGACATTTTCCTTTATTAGTTATGCTCTCTTATATTTTGTAGTTATATGAAAGTTAGCAATTTTGTAACAGTTTAGTTTCAACATAGTGCTCTCTGAAATAATGTAAGCTTGCCAATGGTTTCACCTCGACTTTTTGTTGTGAATTGTTATGTTTCTTTTGGTAACTAACGAGAGTTCCACGTGCGAAGGTCAGGCTTTTCGCGGACGCGGGCAGGTTGATGACCCCGCGACCGTAGTGAATGTGCTGTGATTGATGAAACAACTGACGCTAGGACCTCACAGTGTGAGACTGGAGACTGTTCGAAAAATTTAAACTTGGAATGCGTTTACTATGGGGGGTAGGTAGGTTTTATATTAATTAACATAATATTATCTAGGATCATGGATAGATCTATTATATATGATTAGTCATAGATGATCACAATGTAATGTATGAATATTTAAATCATTTATTATTTCATAAAGGATAAAAGATATGATCCTAAATATATGATAGTGTGTAAATATTATGATAAATATATGATAGGGCTTAGTGACTAGAAACATGCAAATCATCTTGGCATTCTTTCTTTGGCAATATCTACGAAAACCATGCTTGAAATTGTAGAAAGTAAAAATGTTTAGTTCATGTTACATAAAGAATTTCTAATAGAACTGTCCACGCACCTTTATAGGATCTAAATTCTAAAGCTTTTGTATGTCTTCTCTTCGGTCATCGGACGTTCTAATTCCAATAATTATCAAAATAATTGCTTTAAAACTCGATTGATATTGAACGTTGACGATGAAAATAATAGGGAATATGCATGTGATTCAAATATGGGTCAAATATTTTTTTCTATAAACTATGTTACTTCAGAATTATGCCTCCATCAATATTTTTGATTAAAATTTCTTTTTGAGCGAGAAGTTAATTTTTAAAAAGTCCCAAAAAACTGTGGGTAATTCAAATACTTGAAAAGGCTAAGAGCGGATGTGACGTAACAATCCGGAATAACAATCAAAATGTCAATGTCAAGTCAATCAACAAGTGTCAAGTCAATGTCAAACGCTCATAGAAAAAGGAGTTTTTGACGTTGACTTGACAGTTGCTTGTCTGTTTTCACGAACTGTGACGTCACCACACCAAGCGCGCCAAATGGAGGGCGTTTAAATAGCCCGGATCGGTTGGATATTTTTAAACATTTTTTTAACTGCTTTAAATTGCTTTTTTGCCGTCGAATTTTTTTTACTATTATTTGACGATGTAAACTATCGAATAAAAATATTAAAAAAATACATGCATATTCCCTATTGTAATTATGTATGTATTGGTCTTTAAAAACAACAATATCATCACACGTGTGTTTCACGAAAGGGTAATCAGACGTGCATTAGTAGTACACCGCACCCACATTTCCACTTTTTTTACAGTTTTAGTCCCATAAGCGTATTGCCATAAACCAAGAAATCTAGAGGGTGTAGAACTACATAGAAATATTTCGTTTAAAAAAAAATCAAGAGCACACTGCGAGACCCGGTAATCTCACCCTCCTGGGTTCCTTCCTTTCTGCAGAGTATTTCTGTACTGTAGATACACTGCGGTCGTTATAAATTCGAAAGTAACTCTGTCTGTCTGTCTGTATGTTACCATTTCACGCCTAAACCACTGAACAGATTTGGAAAAAATTTGGCAAGAAGATAGATGGCATCTAGGGGAAGGACATAGGCTACTTTTTATCGACATACCACGCGGGTGAAGCCGTGGGCGGAAGCTAGTACCTAATAAGCCCGATCATAATTATAGATTCCAAGATGATTGTTGTCAACAATAAAAGTCGAGAAAGCTCGATTGTTAAAGATGTGTCAGATAGGAACTCGAATTTTATGATGCTTTTCATTAAACTCTTGTATTGTCTCTGAGCGAAACAAATGGGAAATTGCGTTTCTAATGCATGGAAATAGGGACGTGGAAGACTTTTGTATCGGAGTAAAATAATGTGGCTCGTTCTAGTATCGATTAGACTACTAATTGCCTTTTTAGTCACTACTGTTTAATTGTAAAGCAATGTAGGTAATTAAAGGAAGGAATCGAGTAGTCCTGCTATTCTCTGCAGCCCGTGATAGCCATTTAATTTCTGTGACTCCAGCTTTCTTTTACCCTGTATTGGCTAAATATAACACCAGCATAATAGGGTTGCGTAACAGTTTCAATAACAATCCCAAAGTTTTGAATGATATTTCTGATCCATTGCTTCATAAGTATGATAAAATCGTCTGCTCAACAACGTAAATAACGTAAAGACGAAACTGAACTGTCAGAATGAAAGAAAATGCGATCAATTGTCATTTTATATGTGTTACGTTACGCAATTACCCCGCCGATCATCTTGGTCAGTTAAGTCCTAGCAAAGAAGACCTATCAATAGTTTAAATCCTTTCCATTCGTTCACATAACGGTATGGCCCTAAGAGCTTTTCAAAAGGCTATTCGCAATACCCAGTCAAAGCTAAGCTATTCGTCTTTGGGCATGGGAACCGGGCATTAGCGAAATTAATTACCTAATATTGTAGGCATTACTATTTCGCCCTAACTTGTTGTGGAAATAGCAGTGTCAATTTTATAGCTATATTTTCTAGGTCAATAAACTTTGTTACACATTTAGATCCAGTTTTAGAACCTTGCATAGCAATTTATGTTAATGTAAGTGAGCGTGCCAAGAAATCGATGATACCTACATGTAATATTACGACTGTATATCCATATATCTAATCCAGTAAAGGGCTTAGGTACTGCCATGATTCCCGATACGTATATGGCAACCACGCGGGCATTTTGTAGGTTTCTGATTCTATAAAAGTCAATAAATGTAACTGAGTTTTCCTCGTTGCATTCATTCATATAGGTACCTAATTAAATAGATACTTTTGTGGGACTTCATTGCCATTGTCATGGATTTCTCTCACAATGACCATTGCCACTGCCAGGCTCTGACAAAAAGCATGATCAATAAAATAGATAATTGTCCACTGTTTTGTAACAAACCAAAAATTTTGGTGTTGGAAGTCAAAATTTCAAAATACTTACTAACTATTTTTTTAAACATTAATTTAGTACATAACTAAATAGGTATCTAGTTTGGTAGATTGTGACTACTACCTACATTTCTTGATAAAATAAAATAAGTACTAAGTAATTAATTATTCGAGTAACGACGACGCGACAGTTCGAATCAATATCACATTTATGTGACATGAGGAAATTCCATTTATTCATTGTGTTCTTTCAATTTACCAATTTTCTTTCCCTAAGAAATGATTCATTTACAGGATAAATGTGAAGCGAAACCTATAATAAAAAATCTTACGTATATGGAGGCACGCACCCTATACGACTTAAAAATTAACCACAGCAAAAAAAAAAAATTACCCTCACTTCGATTTTGCCCCCTCTCAAAGTAAACTTAGTACACAACTTGGTGACAGGCAAAGTTATTTCATATTCAGTGCCATCTGTTGGCAAGATACGAAGGCATCATGAATGTAATGTGTGTACCTACGAATCGTTTATTAAAATTTCACGATAATAAATAATAGTTATTCCAACTCTAACAAACGTTTTCAACCATTGTTTTTATTTAAACACTTGATCAACTTTGATGCTTCATATCTCGAAGATTGGCTAAGTAGGTGGCGTTGTAGTTCTCCATTATTTGTATAGATGGCGTCTCTTTCAGGAATTGATTGCCTTGCTGTGTCTGAACTAGATAATTCAATTCAGGAAAAAGAGAAATACTTAATTTTAACATTAATTGTTCATTTAATTATAATATCATGCTCATTTAAGTGTAGGCGTATTTTAAACACCATTTCCATTATTAAATGTCTGTATACCGCCTAGCATAATTTAGAACAGGTACCTACTTACATACGTAGCCATTTTGGCAATTAGCAGCCTATTCGCTTTTTTTAATGAAAGTGAAGGAAGACCGATATTTCTTCGGCTTGACCTTGGCTAGTGGAGGTGGTGCGACGGTTGGCACCCCACGCCGTCGTTCCGGCTGGTGCCCCCGAGCGTCCGTCGCGCTCCGCCACGCTCCTCGCGCCGCTGACCCCTGCTTCGTCACAGGGGAGGTGCCCCACGAAAGTGCCCTGAACTCATTATCATACAACCTCCGGGATTAACATCCGGGAGGTAAACAGCTACAAGGATCTCTAGTTCGTTAACTGACAAAATTGTGGAGTGGTTACCCATCAATTCATTAAGAAATGTCGTGGACTAGTACCACTTCTAATTTGGTTCAATTTCGGTGGTTAGTTACAAGCGAATGGTATTAGACGATTCGGTGCCAAATGTTTGTAATTGCACAGGTGGGAGGATTGTTTACACGGCGTGCGAGCACCTCTCAATGGCTCGACTACCTGCAGGGGGGGGAGCGGTGACCTGCCGGCCCTCCCCCCCGCGCCGCGGTGGCGCCGCCGACCGGCGCACGCGCAGAAAGCCGAGCCAGTTGCTCGCCGCGCAGCCTCCAGCTTGTTTACGTCGATTATAATATGTGACGTTTACCCCTTTACTAATTACCGAAATTCGATGTTTTTTGTGGTGCATGTGATACTCCTGTGAACATTTTTCGATAAGTGAGGCAGGTTGAAAACGTAGCTGTTGTGTGACCAATGTTCCCATTCTGAGTTGAAGGCATTGTGGCTTTTGCCTGTCAGTTATTTTGCACTTGCATAAAAGTTGCACAGCTGGTTCCCGTGATAACATGGCATGGTAGACAATGGATGACGTATCCTTTATTTTTTACGTTATGCCATCCTGAGGCTAAGCATGTCTGTGGGAAATTCGTTGATGATTTATTTTTTGCAAGTGTTTAAATTGACAGTACTGCAGTATTGTATAAAGGGTTTTAATATCAGGGTCTGTCTGTTAGGTGATTACTAAGATTGCTTGTTGTTGCTAGTTTCTATATAATAACTCGAAACAGTTAATTGTATGATGTGATGCGTGTCTACGTCCATTGTTACCTGAAAATTGCAAAACTAACAATTAAGAAACTCGAGTTACTTGTTCAGGGATCGTTGCACCTATGTACCTGGCCATAATCAATGCATTGTGATTGGCCCGCAGCACATGAAGCATAGCGTGACCGTTGAACCATGACCGTATGTGCTAAAGACCTGGCTCAACGTATAGAGAAATTAAATATATTTAATAAAGTACTTGAAAAAAATCCGATTCACGTTTTATTTACACAAATATAGTCGTTTGCAAACACATTTTAGCTTTTGCGAAAGAACTTGATGAAGCATCAGCGATTATTTATTTGGAATACACAACGGCATCAGTCGGTTGACACACTTTATCGACTGTCAGTTCAATAAGGCAAAGAAAATGAGCTGCTATTATTGTAAATTTCTCATAACGCGAGTCAACGCGATTACTGTTACTAATCAGTATCATTGCCACGGGTTTGTATTGCCATTGTTGTTTGAAGAGCGATCAGGGTAATATAATAGTTACTCCGGCGCCGATCTAGATACCCAGATCTCGAGGTAGAAAGCGTCTTGAGACTCGCGACACTCTTTACGAACTCGCTTATCAAATGTAATATTTACTTATTCCGCCTCTTTCTTTGCCCGTACAACTAGCTTTTCATCATCAAAACTTTTGAGTTCTTCGATAATGGTATTCATTATTGCATCATTTACGTGCAACACAAATAGGTTAAGACCGTAAGATGGACCGTAAGATTGTTGCAGGTAATAAGACGATTACCTGCAACAGCTAATTAAGCATTACATGCCGGTAATTAAGTCGCTCAGTAAATACTCATCTTATCGTAACTTGAAACAAATGAGGTCCCACGTAGTTTCGTTGGCACACCTCGCAACTAGCGTTGACAATGGGTTTCTGTTTGAAACTTTGAATGATGAAGTCTTGTTATCGTCGATTGTTCGCTTGATTGCATTCAGACATGACGATAATGAAGTTACGCTAGTTAACGCCGTTAATGCATTCAGTACTTAAACTTCAGGTACGAGGATGGTGATATATTGAGACATATACAAATGGACCTTCACGGGATTTTCTCTTATAAATACTAGTATACTCTGCTCATTTTCCCGTACATACCTTTAGAGAAAATGTTATTCCCGTCGCAAAGTTTGAAAACCGCGTGACAAAGGCATGCAAACTGGCGGAGTCAACGATTTGCGAGTTATGCGCTAATGTTCACTATGTGGTAATTCTTCCTGCATGTTGCTAGTTTGCGAGCTTTAGTTAGAACTCTCTGGGAGTTTTTGCGGTATTTCATGAAAATATACGTTTATGCATCATTGCGTTGCTTTGAAATTAAATAACGGGCAAGTAAATCGCATCATTAGCACTTCTGAAATGTTAAACAGATTATAAGGCAATTTAAATGCAGTACCGTACTAAGCTGTATTAGATTGCAACTTGTTTAGGTGGATTATGTTTAAGTAACTAAGTAAATTAACATCATCGCGAATTCCGTTGTGTAACTGGTGACATCAAAAAGTAAATTGGACGGGCAATTCAGTTTGCCGTTGTTTGCGGATATTACACTGGAATGGAAGACTAATCAAAGCTTCGTACTGAGTTACAAAACCGTTGTTATATGTCCAATCTATTGCCTGTTATAGGATATGACTATAACAGATTGTGCTAAAACAGACACAGTCTCGAATTCATCGTTGATTGCGCCTGTTTTCACTTTCCGTGGCTTTATCGGAAATATTAATGTAGTGGTTTAACAGCTTCACGCATTTGGGCCTATTAAATGTACAAGTTTTGTCTATATTGTGTAAGTGATCGAAGATGGGCCTGTCTCGTGGGCAGAAGATTTTCACAAATTCTTCTATTCGTAGGTGGTTGCTTAGTCGTTAGTCGGCCTTTTTATGGAGGCCTACTTGGCGTTAACTTAAGTTACGACGGTGTCTGTACTTCAAAAGTTTTATGATTTCCGCGCGTTGATCGTAGATACAGCAGGCATTGTGTGTCTGGGAGTGAGGCAGTGAAGGTGCAGTAGAATGGAGGGGCGGTGATAGTCAGATAACGATGGCAGCGATAACGCGGAGGCCGCGGAGAGCGCCGCAGTGCCGCGCGGTGCCGGCTCAGCGGCTCGGTCGCCACACTCCACTATTTTTTCAACACTTTTTGCGCGTCTGGCCACAAGGTTGGCGGTCGTGTTATTGTGACTTGTGGTGTTGTCAGTGAAATTAGTTTTTTAATACGATTTAGTTGAATCAATTCTCATTATTTGAAACAGTGCTAGTGCACAGTGATCATCTTTGGTTTTGGAACTTTCTTTCTAAACATTCATCGGTTTTGTTTTCTTTTTTGGTGAACACAACAGTTACTTGAAAACAATGCCAATCTTCCCTGAATTGGAACCGTAATTCAGTGCTTAGTGGTCGTTATCGTAAAGATGAAGGAATCCACTCCTCGGTGCGAGGATGTGGCTGACAAACTAGTGCGTCTGTTCGGATGGAGACAGACGTACCCTGTGCAGAAACTACAGAGGAGTATACTGCCGCAGACTAATGAAACGGTAAGATTCATTATACCAAACCTTCAAAGACGTTCTGTTTAACATTTTTGTAATAGCTTGAAAATGCATATTATGAGAATTCGTAATTTTCATACGAAATGTCTAGCAGTGGGCTGATATAGGCTGATGATGATGCTGAAGAAAATGACGATATGGAAAAGCTGGCTAAAAATACATAATATATATATATATAACTTAGTGCATGAATTTCATCATGTTTTTTGTAGGTAGGCTAGGTATTTTCCTAGCTCTATCATTGAAGGCACTCTAAATCCATGCTTGTTTGTTTTCGTAAGATACACTTGTTATTCTAGGCGCCAATTTGTTGAATTAGTCACTTGATGAAAGATAATTAACGTTATCATTAGGTAATTTGTTTGTACTTTATGAAGAAAATTAATCAAACCAGGTTAACTAATCTAAAATAGATTTGATAGACGATTTTCTGGTAAATATTAATGTAGGTACTTATAAATCATTTATAGATAGTAATTAATAGTGATACCAAAACATAATAAAGGAAAGTGTTAAAATAAAACTGTTATATTTATCCCTCAGACCAAATATAAAACCAAGACAGAGCGCTGTCAACAGCGATGTGAGGCCAGTTTCGTAAACATTTGTGTGCACTTAGTGAGGTGTAGTTTTATTGTAGTTCGATTGTAAATGTGTGCGTGTGAGCGTGTATACACAGAGCGGAGGTGTAGTTTTGGCAATCACTGTATTGTTCGCAGCGCTCTTGTCTTGGTTTTTTATTTGGTCTGAGATTTATCCTAAATGGTTTTATTTTTCCTTTTGCCTCTTTATCCCAATATATGGGATGTGCTTGGATTTACTGATTTACCTCCCAATGCAACGAATTTGTTTTTCAGCGTAACACAGGGGATGATAGCAATTAGAAAATTCATCATCTTCCTGTCCTTATGCGAAATTATTTAGTGTTACAGTTTGTCTCCTTCCATCGTCTCTTCAGCCGTAATTTTAGTATTCGTCAGATAGGATAATAGAATAATAAGTACAGACTTTCATTTTGGTGGATACGTTTGCATCTTCATTTGAATCATCAGCTCTAAGTATTCGTCCTATATAAATTTTGGGATACTCATGGAGAAATTGAAATGACTTTCTACAGATTGCCCAACTTTTCTTTCACACCCAGGAATTTGTGCAACTTGTGAAAGATTTCAGTAACAAGTTACTGATTAGTCCGGGAAAATCCACACCTTTCTATAATAAAACTCCGAACCACTTCCTATAATGTCGCCAGTCTCGTTACGTACGCATGTCGATGTTACTATTGTTGCCAATTACTTTCACAGAGCTCTTTTATGATCTGAAAGTGGAAAGTACTTCATTAAATCAACTCACTTATAAGTCGCAATTACGTTGCCGATGGTACCTCCCTGTATATTCACGCGATACGGACGTTGAACCCTGCGTATGAGTAGCATACGGAGTTAAATTACTCAATAAGTTAATTCTATAGCCAATGTAGCCTTGTCAAGGAAAATACAATCTAGTTGTGTAAGCGAATTTTGTGGAATACTAACAATTTGTCATTCGGTGGATGTAAGGTGGGTGTTGTAGGTCTGTATGTATGTCACGCTTGTACCAATGGATAGGCAGAGAAAGGTAACGACAAGTGTTGTAGAATCCATGGACATCCATTTTTGATGAACTAATTATTAAGAATTTATCAGACTGCGAAATCATCATGAAACTATGGTGATTTCTCGTGAACTACGGGACTACAAGAATAAACATCATGTTTCATTCACCCTATAACCACACAAACTTATCATGTCTCGTCATGACATCGAGAGACATTTTCATATCATTTGGTCCTTTTACCGCAGTAAAGTAAAACGTGATTAATACAACAAAAACTGAATTTTCTTGAAAAAATCAGGTTAAGCAATAAATGCACCAATATTTTGAAGATCACCTCTCATAGTACTTCAGATTAACTCAGCGATCTTTCTAATTGGACTACATTAGTAGTTGATTAATTACCTGATCAACCTTGAACGTAATCAGTGAGATTCCGGGCGGGGTATGTTTTACGACTTGTATACTTAGGCGGCAGTGTCATCTGATAACACCTGTTCTACCGCACGTAGACAGCGGCTGGTATTTATTGGAAGACAATTAAAACGAATAATTAATAAACAGAACCTACTATATTTTCAACGATTAGATGTATCATCTGGAGTATTATCACGATTTAGATTACGAAGAGCGGTTCTTCTATAGCTATATGAGGGGTCTAAATGCAAAACCGCCTCTGTAGACTTTTTGCGATTTTGAGCTAGAGACCGAAACGTTATACTGTCTAATACAGGTGCATATTGCACAATCATACTATTGGTTTTTTAAAAGTAAAATTTATCAGTATTTTACAACACGTGAAACGTAATCTTATTTATTCAAGTTTGAAAATTGGATAGAGGCGGTTTTGAAAATTTTCAATGGATAGAGTCTGTACCTCAGTGGTCTTGATAGAAGCGCTTTTGTAGGTGATCAAATCAAATCAAATCAAATCATTTATTTCTTTGCAAACATGGGTATAGTTGGCACATAGGTGTTTTTTATAATAAAGATCTCCATATTTTACCGTCACGTGGGCATGCAAAGGTTTACAATTAAAAGTTTAAAAAAATATGTGGCAGACAATTGTAGTTTATATAAAATAAAATAAATTTAAATGTATTAAAAATGTCAGTGTGGTCAATGGTGGCAATATAAAAATAAAATAAAAATTACAAAATGTCCAACGGGAATAAAAAGTAAGTACTTAACATTATGTCAATCAGTTATTAAATCATCATTAAGAAAATCGTCAATCGTGTAATAAGTCTTCATAATTAAAATTTCGTTTAGTGCCATTTTAAACTTCACTATAGTCATATTTTTTATAATATTAGGTACTTTATTATATATGAGTGGGGCAATACCAAGAAAACTTTTTTGCATTAGCGCGGTTTTACATTTTACTTGACATAGTTGATTTATGTATTGATTCCGTATTGGATTTTTCCTGACCTCTGATAATTTTTTAAATAGATGTGGGTTGCATTTCACAAACAAAGCTGTTTCAATTATAAATAAACAAGGCAATGTTAAAATTTTTAACGATTTAAAATATGGAATACAGCTATCAGTTGTCTTAAGACCGCACATTGACCTGATGCATCGCTTCTGTAGTCTAAATACCAGCTCCCTATCAGTAGACTGCCCCCAGAAAATAATGCCATACCGCAAAACAGAGGCAACCAGTCCATGGTATGCTGTTAAAAGAGCCTGACTGTTAACTTTCTTTGAGAGTTGAAAAAGAGCATATGCGGATTTGCTAAGTTTTTTACATAGTTCTTCAACATGAGGTTTCCATGTAAGTTGGCTATCAATTATAATGCCTAAGAACTTAGCCTTCTTAGCTTCTTCAATATCACAGCCCTTGTAGGAAATGCTAACATTTGGGTTTTTAAGGCGTTGATAAAAATGCATGACTTTTGTTTTGCTCAGGTTTATAACCAAATTATTATTGTCTAACCAATTTATTATGTCGCTTAAGCAATTATTAATGTCATTCTTATAATTATTTGAATTAGTACATTTTATTATAGCTGTACTGTCGTCTGCAAAAAGCACCATTTTGTTGGCTGTTGCTTTCGGGAGATCATTTATATATATCAAAAAAAGTGGCGGACCCAATACGCTACCTTGTGGGACGCCATATTTTACATGTCTTGGTTTTGATACATATATGGTTTCTAATTTAGTTTTAGGACATATCCTAGAAATTTCCGTGCATTGAAGCCTATTACTCAGGTATGATTTTATTAACTTTAATATGTTCCCTCTTATACCATAATTATTTAATTTGTGCAACAGTATCTTATGGTCTACGTAGTCAAAAGCCTTGGTCATGTCAGTGTAAATTGCACAGACTGGATTTCTTTTATCGACAGACGACATGATGCTAGCTAGTAAGTCAAATAATGCCATATTAATCGTAGTGTTCTTACGGAAACCCTTTTGTTCTGTGCAAAATAATTTATACTTTTCGAAATAGGCATATAAAGAGTTATAGATTACTTTCTCGAAAATTTTAGAAATTATTGGAATTTTTGCTATTGGTCTATAATTTTTTAAATCTGTTTTATCATCTTTTTTATACAGGGGTTTTATTATTACCTTTTTGAGCTTGTTCGGGTAAATGCCATCAACTATGCACAAGTTAATTATATGAACTAACGGAGGTGCTACTAGTTCTTTGGTGAACTTCAATACTTTTGTGGAAACTCCATCGTATCCAACAGTATTTGTATTTTTAAGGCTGCAAATTATTTGTATTATATCGTCAATTGTTACAGGTTGCATGAATAGTGAATTTAAATTTTGATTGTTTATATTTGTATTATTTAATGTGATGTCAGTTTTAACATTATTCTCAATTGTGTCAATAAAGTAATCGTTAAATTGGTTTGCAATGTCCATGGGGTCTGTAAATGTCAAATTATCTCTTGTCACGCTTATTATAGGCTCTAATGGCAGACAAAAATTTGATTTATTTATAATTTGCCAGGTAGCTTTAGATTTATTTTGAGCGGTATTTATGTAATGATTATTTTGTGCTTTTTGTGTTAAATTGATAATTTTCCTATAACGTTTGGTGTAGTTTTTAAGTGCTAATTTATTTTTTGAATCAGAATTTAATCGATATGCCCAAAGTAGCTGCCTTTGCTTGTTACTGCATGTTTTTATTCCGCGTGATATCCATTTAGTTTTCTTGCTAGTTTTAATAGTTATGATTTTCTCCGGAAAACATAATCTATAGAGAAGTATAAAATCTTCCATGAAACTGTCAAAAGCTTCATTCGCATCTTTAGCTTCATGTACTCGCATAAAAGATAGAGAGCTGAGATGTCTTTTAAAAGTAATTAAATTTTCTATACATGTGTCCTGCTTCTTTGTTTTCCAATATTTTAAATTACAAGTTTTGTTTATTGGTACTTTTAGTATCTGAGCTGTATGATCTGAAAGGATCAGATCTACAACTTCAGCTTTACATTCTTTCCGATAGTTATGAGCAAAATTGTCAATACAGGTTTGGCTTTTCAACCTAGTGGGAGTACAAAGCGCTAATTTTAAATTGTACTTCATAAGAAAGTATTCAAGTTCTAGTGTAGTTCTGTTTCTTTTCAAAACATCAATATTAAAATCTCCACACAAGACAATTTTCTTATTTGAAAATAGACAGATTTTATTTAAAATATAATCTAATTTATCATAAAATATTTCATAGTTATGTTTTGGGATTCTATAAATACAAATAATAACAATTTTATAAGCAGTTATTTCTACAGCGCAGCATTCAAAGATACCTGAAACCGATTGTTTTGCTATGTCTGATATTTCTGTAAACTGCAATCCTACCCTTACGAAAATACCTGTTCCTCCTCTCTTTGCATTTCTCGAAAAGAAAGCAGCTGGACAAAAATTTGGAATGTGTAATAAATACTCATACCCTGTTTGTATGAAATGTTCAGTAACACAAAGCACATCTATTATAGTTCCTTTGTTAATTAATTCCACTAATTTTACAGTGATTAAAGGTGATTAAAGGGCATTGGGAACAATTTTTTCAACAACATACTAAGCTGTCATTGGTCGAGGCTCGACAAAGTCGGTTTTGCACCTAAGCAATTATTTCAAGCGACTTTTTATAGTGGATATAGGCGATTTTAGTCATTTTTGTTTTGGTCCAATGCAAAAAGAAATACCAAAGAATATTGCTACATAAAAACATCGCATGACGATAATTTACGACCGAGGCGGTTTTGCATTTAGACCCTTCATATACTCCTTTGGGAACAGTGATGTTGTTCTGTGATAGTATAAAAACTAAGATTTTTGGCTTGAATTTTAAAGTTTTTGGGCATCCTACTCTCTCTTTTTGGCGGAAGCCTTCGAAAACTTATAAGACGTCGAACAAACGTTGGGTGATACTTGACATATGCCAGCGTCTCAAATGTGTAAAGGTTTTCGATCTTTGACCCAGCATGCTACTTAGACTTTTGCTCGCGACAGGTTGTCTCCTATTGAAGTTAGATTAATGACCTGGCGTTATTGAACACAGAATTCAAATCCGAAATCCGGCTCCTGATTCATGCAGAGCAACGATCCGCTTATGGAGGCACGCTTCTGATTTTACATTTAAATGTTTAGTTCACAAGCTACTTCTATTTCGCAGACAAGTTTCATAAACATTGATCCTTAAGCAAATATTTAATCATGATCGGGCTTGGCTTGTTTAAGTTCGCAATGGATTTCTATGATAATTATGTATAAACATTGGCCAAGCCTTTAAAACTTGTTTGAACTGATATGAAAAAGGGGCGGTTTGAAGGTCTTTTAGAATCAATATAATATGGGTCAAAGTAACTGCTACATATAATGACCGAATTTCGGTACTTAGGTATCGTCATAAAATTTTATAGAGGCTCTTGTCATGTATCTATGAACTTGAGTATATATTCCAAAATGTTTTTCTTGCGCCCAGTCGAAACGACAATTCAAAAGTTACATTGTTGTAAGCACGGTGAGAATCTAGGTATATATAGGTAGGTAAGTAAGCTGTATGTAGGTACCTGCAAGTAGTAAGAATGTCTTAGGTCAAAAGATCAAGCCGCGACTCCATATAAGTAGCGGCAGATTGATTGGCAGGGAATAAGGAATAAGCTTGCAAGCTCTTGGGTTAAATGATTTCCGCCTTGAGATTCAGACCCTTATTCAAAACTGAGTAGATTTCATTTTTTGAAGATAAACAACCTTCGTTTCTTTTTTATCTAACTAATATTATAAACGCGAAAGTTTGTAAGTATGGATGGATGGATGGATGTTTGTTACTCTTTCACGTAAAAACTACTGAATGGATTTGGATGAAATTTAGCAAACAGATAGTTTATAACCTGGATTAACACATAGGATACCTTTCATCCCGATATTCCCACGGGATCGAGACTTACGCGGGTGAAATCGCGGGGCGCAGCTAGTATCACATATGTACTAACAATTGGTAAAAACTATTGACATGGGCTATGGTGGAAGAACCGTCTAAACATGAATCTGTTCGATGTAAAAGACACGATGCGACCAAGAGTGGGTAGATTTTCTATATAAGTTTTTTTTTTAGCTTCAGAAGCCTACTTAGGTCTAGCGTGCGTAGGTATTTGTACCTATCTCATGGAACCTAATACCGTTTTTGCATAGCGCATCGTCAAACTGTTATTTTTTAATCCAAACATGACTAGTGACCGTGAAGGCAGTTGGCAAAAGAACTCTTTAATAAAATTGTATAGCGAAATTAATCTTAGCGAGCGTGACACGTTAATTATCTGTAATCTGGAAAAACCGTGCTGTTTTCTATTGTTTGTGACCAACCGGCTAATTAGGAGTGCTTAGGTAACAAGTAAGATGGAGCATGCTGTCATTTGCATACTTAGTCATGAGCTATTATGAAGCTATTTGCGATTTGAATAACAACTTTTCTGTATTAAATAATTCTTTAGTTCTATCTCACGTTAGATTTGAACTGTTCAAGACAGCTGTTGATCAGAAAAGTCAACACAAAAACTGTTCCACACCCCCACTATCACCAGCAGGCGTAGCATGGCGCTTTCTATCTCTACGAAGAATAGACATAGCTTATTCTATACAAAGTGACAGTTCGTTTCTTCATTTTTGACATCCACCGTAGAAATCTTTCTACAATCTGTCATTTTGTCTTTCATTTCTAACGATCTTTGTCTACGTCTTTAGAGATGTAGACTATTTCGGAAGAAAGTTTTCTATCCTTACTGTCAAAATCACACTGACAACCGATAAATCCTATGATAAAACCAAGAATTCTGAGTCGAATTATGTAAAAGAGTGAATTTCGTAAAAAGTGCAGTTGACTCTTTCTATTTTGCTGCCGTCTCGTACTGTCTACTGTCTACAGGAAACGTCGTTTTTGTCTACTCTTCCGTCGACAAAACGGTGCTCATGCTACGCCTGCAGTAGTCTATCACTAGGACTCAGCGTAGAGTTTGGGTACGCTTGAGATTTGGCATAGAGATTGCGTAGTCTCGGCGTAGTGTTGCGTAGGTTCGGCGTAGAGGTTTTGGTGGCTCGACGTAGTGTTGATCTCTATATCGATCCTAGACGTCGCGTGGACTATTCGATAAGGAATACGCATAGTAAGTCATGTCGTTGTCATATCAGTCTGTAAAATTACATTTACTTCAAAATAATGACAAAGTTGTTTGTTTGTACTGTAATAAATTTTAACATCGTAGCCAAATGCTGCAATTTGAGACTGAGGATAGGAGTATCTGCCAAGGTGGCGAAAGGTGTCGTGATATTTTCTTCATCAATTGCTATGTCTGTGGTTGATATTTGGTATTGTATGCTTTCTCTTATCTCTAGAAATACGGAGTGAATGTGAGCGCGGTATCATATCACTACATAACGGGTCTAAGTTGGTTTTGAACTTTTGACAGGCATTTGCCTACAAAATATGACCTCAATTTTACTCATTCGTATTTATCCAGTAATTTTCTGTATAAATTTGTACTGTATAAACTGACATTTTTATTATTTACCTCATCATCATCAGCCTTATTCCACCCACTGCTGAGTACAGGAGGCCTACCACCACCGCTTACAGCAGTATTATTTTAATATTACTTCAGTTTAAGAAATAGATGAAGCTCTACAGGACTTATATGTCCATCTCTTCCCCCACGAAGTAAGATTAAAATAATACTGCTGTAAGCGGTGGTGGTAGGCCCCCTGGCCTGCTACCTTTTGTGCCATGCGTTCCTGGTCTGTGCGAGTCTCCTTATGGTCCTATTTCTTACTAGTAACCAATTGACCGTTTTCTTAGATGCTATTAAATAAAACCATGGATGTCTTGTCTCTGTGTTTCCGGAAACAAATGTATCATAAAAATGCTTGAAGTAAACAGGAACTTGGTTTTCAATGACTTAATAACTACGATGCGTCTTAAGTTCCAAGTGAAATGCTACACTACCGACAAACTTAATACGATAGTGACGATTCTAACTCGTATCTCTATCTTCACAGCATACCTTGGTACTTAATAGTAAAAGATATTAATCCTAGTGTTACGTTGCAATTAAGTAGCATCTTCTAAATATCTAACGCTCCTGAAAAAGACGCTATTTAGACTAGACTATACGAACATACAATTTGAAAAGACATTACATTACAAAACAAAATCAAACTTATCCTTACATATTTTAAAACAAAGTCCTCCGCCGCGTCTGTTAGCGATAAACTCAAAAACTACTGCACCGATTTTCATGCTGTTTTCACCAATGGATAGAGTGGTTCTCGAGGAAGGTATATAACAACCGACATCCACGCAGCCGAAGCCGCGGACATCAGCTAGTCTTTTATAAATTCACGTGTTTCTGTTGTTTCGTTCCTTTTTTCCTTTTCTTGGGAGTATGTAAGTAGTTAGTAGGTACAGCCTTTAGGTACATATGCTATGAAAAGCAGCTTAGAAAAGGCAGTTAAATATGTATTACGACCCTCCCTTTTGGTATACTTATTATAATCTCTTAATCGCCTTACGAAGCCGTTGAAAGATGATTCCAAGATTCTGAACATGATGCGCCTGCTGCTATTAGTTGTAGTCCTTCTACACGTGCAGCCTGTGGGTCAACTTCACTCAGCGGACATACAGCGACCTACGCGTTCAATATAATAATGCACTGAGAGTGCTGTTGCGGCTGCCGTGGCGTAGTAGTGCGTCGGGGATGTTTGCAGATAATAATATTAATGGTTTTGCCGCCATTATTAGGAACAGATGTGCATCCTTGATGACTCGTGTTCGCGGCAGCACCAACAGTATTCTCAGTGTATTCGCAGATCGGTGGGATTCCCCGATGTTGCAGAGGTGGATGCGGCTCCACGCTGAGCTATAATTGTATATTTTTATTTGTGATTGTGTATGTACCCTACTAACACTAGAAGTTAAGTAAAATTGTTACTAACCCTATGGACTCCGGTCTGAAATAAAATATTTCTATTCTATTAACTATACGAGAATTTTTCATGCATGCTGCTTGTCAAAAGATAGCCAGTCAGCTAGGTTGGTAGCAGGGCTGACTAGGGTTACCAACACAACATCACGCCTGTATTCCACGAAGGGTTTGGCAGAAGTGTACATATAGTACACCCACATTTTGTCAGCCGCTCAACTGTCGATTGGCCTTCTAATTGCCGATAACAATTAAAATTCTATTATGTCTCGTTAATGACAGTTGGAATTTATGCTTAAGTTCCATGTAAAAAGGAGAGTCAATTGTCATCAACCACGCAAAAATGACTCCGGGTTTACTGTTACCAACATTTTTTTCCATAAAATATTGTATAATTAGGTCATGGATCTTTGACAGTCGTTACGGGTCGTCAGAAGCCTGAAAGTCTGACAACCAGTCTTACCAAGGGGTATCGTATTGCCCAGTTACTGGGTTGTGGAGGTCAGATAGGCAGTCGCTCCATGTAAAATACTGGTATTCAGCTGCATCCGGTTAAACTAGAAGCCGACTCCAACATAGTTGGGCAAAAGGCTAGGCAGATTGATATCGTATAATTAGGTCGGAGAAAGCAAAAGAAGAGAATTTTGAAAAAAGAAACAGTAACAAATAAAAATAAAAATTAATTGGTAATTTTGGAATAAATTATCAAAACATTATTTTCCTTTTCTGAGAACAGTATTTCGGATACCTACTTTGGATTGAACAGTATACAGTATCACTCCTAGAAGCTGTTTTCTGGAACCCACCTGCAATTTACTTCTACAATTTATCAAGGAAGGAAGCAATTTATTATTACTTTAATAAACGTTCACTACGATGTGTATATGGAATAGGTGTGGGTTGATAACGTAGTCATTACAGAACCGTTATTATTGGACACTCGTCCTGAACATGGAGCATTGGTCTAGAAGTCGTGTTAGTCAGACGAGACAAATACTATAATATTGTCTGATCTCATTATGGACGCCAAGTTGAAGAAGTATACTCGGGAAAAACAGCATTAAGGAAATGTTTTATGGGCCCGTTTAGGAGGCGAGGTCGTAAATTGGTTTCAGCCACAGACTTCAAATATTCATTCAGCGTACTTCATCATTTCCATTCACTGCTGGATTTGTTTTATAAGTAGGTAGTCAGAGGGCCTAGACAAGTGACAATCGCTTCGAAAGCGTTTCGTATTTCTACAACGATTTTCAACAGGATTGACATAAGCTTTTCGATAGCTTATGTCAGTCCTATACATTTTTGCCTTATCCATCATCGTTATCGCTGATAGAATGTCACTTTGTCTAGAGCTACTGGACTTCTCAATGGGAACTCCTACCGCTCAACTGTCGATTGGCCTTTACAAGATAACAATTCAAATTCTATTGTGTATTAGTTATAGTTGGAGGTATAACAATTTTTGGTCATAAGACTGAACTTTGAATTGCCACAAGAAGAATCATCATCTAGGCTTAGGTATAGGAAGGCACTCATAACGCCAGTATCTACTAGAAGTTTTCCTTGCTTCTAGAAAAAAGTCTGCTTCCCTCAGCAGAAACAAAATTCAAAGCAAATCACGGAAAGATAATCACAGCTAGTCTTTGCTACTGTTATTTAATATCTGTCTGGTTTATTTGTCTGTATTGGAGAAGAAACTAGATCTATCTTCGATTAATGAGCTGAACATTCCATTCAAGCGAAAGAATGGATCCATATAAAAAACTACGTCACAAATTAAATCTTCATCGTAAGATAAGGCATGATCCGATAAATTTTATTGTGTATTATAAGGTGTGAAATTAAAAAGTGATAAAATCAGCTATTATATTTAATCTCAATGTAAAATGCTCCGTTAGGTAATCGCGTTGTACTTAAACATTTTGTTATTACAAACCGCAAACCTTGAAAATTATTAGAGGTTCAGTATTATTTTATTTGCGGTCATTGTTGAAGATCTTTCTAATCGACAGACAGACAGACTTCAGTAGGAGGTTTGCCGCGGCGCCGCGAGTACGTCGTTTTCTGTTCACGCGCTCTAAAACCACGATAAAAGAAAATATTTTGTGATAAAACTCTGATGTGTGCGTGATAATTACGTGTGTTTATAATTGATCTGTGATATATATTTTTTAAATATTTTGTGTTATAAGTTTGTGTTAAAATAAGTTGAGAAAATCATACAACTGGATTGGATGTGCGCGAATTGCAATTGCGATGATTCTTCAGTTTTATCTGCATTTAACTTGTTGTTGAAGCTAGATCTATTTATTATCCTGAAAAAAGATAATGTAATGCCTCGTGTTAATCAATTTTACAGTGATATGTAGGCAGGTAGTGGGAAGGCATACATTTTTATTTTATTTTATTGGGACATGTTTTAGCGAATAGAACGGATAAAGTTAATATTTCTCGTAGGCAATGACCTAGTCTGTCCTGTGTGTGCAAAATGTGCAAATGTTAAATGTGCATTCGAGAACAAATTCTATTAATAACGTTGTAATTGTTTTTCACCTTGCTATGAAAATGAATAAATGCAAGCGACAGTTATAGACATGAGATTGTTTTAATTAAGTATAATAGTTAATTCATTCCTAACATAAAATATCATTGTCATTTATAACTCTATCTATTTACTTCACTAACTTTTGTTAAATAACAAAAGACGGTCTAGACAAAATTGTACAAAGGTTTCACTTAAATCTTGGCACAAAAGTAAATACTTACTAAATACATAGGTACAGTAGGATGAATGCAACGCTGTATTTGCATAACAATTTTGCGAGTCGCCTTGAGGCGTGTTTACATACTACCTATACTGCCTAGATGACCACTCGACTCATGAAAACAGACACACACATGCGGCTTGACAGAGATTGATCGAAGGTGACCACGCAAACATACTCACAAACTGTAACTTAACTCGTAAAATCCAACATTAAAATGTATTAGGGGCACATTAATTACCGTCAATTACGGCAGTGAACTAGTGAAGGTATTTTTTTTTTTACTTTTGATTATAAATTAATTTCTTGTTCCTGATCATAAAACAAATAAAGTATCTTGTCTTAACTTTCATAGCGTAATTTAATTAACTTAATTGACAGTTAAATACGTAATTATAAAGTGTAAAGCAGTCTAATGATGATACAGGTAAACACAGAAGTCTTTTCTATCCAAATTCAAAAAAGAAAAAAAATACAGTGTTACCAATTAACATTCGCAGCGCCTTTGCAATTAAAACAATACTCATCTTAATTTGATTGTTGAACAATAACCGCGTATTGACGCAACGTGGACCATTTAACATTCGGCACACACGTTACACGCCATAAAGGTCTGCATTTCCGCTGGCTTATACCACGTTAGGGCATGGACAAATCGAGTCAGCTTCGATAATACTTCATGAATAGTCATTATGGGCGTTGATGATAGGAACAGTGGGGCTCTAATGATAAGTTCGTACTGTACGTGTACAGCGCAGTTTTCTTTCTTTCCTGTATGTTTGTAAGCATGCGTGTTGTCACGCAGTTATGTTGTATTCTGTCGACAAATATCGTTTTTCTGTAACGTCCGAGTTAGTCTTCCCCGAAGGTAAACGGATCGCGTGCGCGGGCGCCACTTCAGTTCACCACATTCTTGGAATACGGACCGTTGATCAAGCGTATTTCTAAAGAAGGATACAATTTTATTTGTTGTTGTATAGAGGCCATGTTCACTGTCATATTTGAAGTTTATAACAGTTCTTTTCTTCAAATATATCTACGGAGCGGAGCGTTCGTCGTGTAGATTTTTCATTAGCACCTAAAACATGTTCGGCGATGTGGTTGACACAAGTGCAGTTCTCCTTTCAGGACAAAACATTATGTAAGAGTTATTTGCTGGGTCATATCAGAAAAATTTGTAACAATGCCAAGGCAACTAGACTCATGTCATTTACAGTTCAATTTGTGTAGTTAGAACAAAAATAACAACGCAATCGGCGTCAACATTCTTACTAATTCTGCATCATAGTAGGTGTTGTGCTCCAGATAAAATTGAGCTTTAAAGGCATTATGTTGAACAACGTCTCTTATGGGCGCGGGCACAGCATCTGGTGCGGCGCGTGAGTGCTCTGTGTTTGGTCAGTGGACCGTGAAGGTCAAGGCTTCACGCCACTGACCTACCCTGGCACTCCTAAACATCAAACGCTGATTGTAACCTCAACGATCCAGTTGTTTTTTCTCTCAATCAAATCGTCACGAAATTAGACCTTAGTTCTTTTATTTGTAGTATCAAGAAATGTTCTCGTTTCACGGTTTCGATAACCGAAGTTAGTGAAATCGATTGGATAAAGTATTGTAATGGTGGAAATAAAGATGATGAGGTGACGAGTGGCGGGCCGCGGTGGCGGATGGCAGTGCGATGGATGGTGGGACGGCATTGGAGCCCGTGCCTCCGCCGAGATTGAAGAAGTTGGCTCGTTTGGCCGCTTCCAAACCAACAGAGCGAAAGTCTGTCTCATGGGTATGTTTTCTACACGTCGCGTCACATATAAACAATACAAATAAATAAAATTGAAGTGTCTGTTTGTAATGTCAAAATTGCAGCTTTTTACCTACTGAATATGTAGTAACTTAGACTACTTTTTACCCGACTAAGGCGAAGAAAAAAGGAGGGTTATGATTTTGACCGGTATGTATGTATGTATGTATGTATGTATGTATGTATGTATGTATGTATGTTCATCTGTTCCCTCCTATCTTCCAAACCACTTGATCACAATTTGACAAATGAAGTATCGTTAGACGCGTCGTGATTGTCCGCTGGTTATAGGCTATGTGAAGTCACATTAAATTGCACCCTCTAGAGGACATAAAGTGAGGAACTTGAAAAAAAAAATGGTTTAATCGTACCATGTTGGGTATCAAATGAAAGGGCTTAATGAGCACATTTCAAAAATATATATATTATAATAACCCCAAAAGAATTTCAAAATCCGGAGTCACACGTAATCTGTTCGATTTATGCACAAATTAAAAATCCGGAGTCACACGTGTTACGTGTGACTCCGGATTTTTAATTTGTCTGTCTGTGGTGTCTTGTTTATAATACCTTTTAAGTCGTAGTTGGGTTTTAGTTTTTATTACTTGATTTTATTTTTATTTTAGAAAAAGAATTTGGTTTCACGCGGGCGAAGCCGCGGTCTGCAGCTAGTCTCCCAATAAGATTACCTACTCGGATTTTTCGAGCTCAGCGTTGTCACTCAAAATAATAAGTACTTACAAGACCTAATCATAGAGCAAATCTTATTTATATTAACTGAGACATTTCGTACCTCTCTACCTATCACCTGAAAAGCTTCTGTATTCTATAGAAATCCTGGCCAACCTGTTGAATAAAGCCTTTTTCTTTTCAAGGATAAAGATCCCGATCATGCCCTGATCGTATTTTATTGCGAACGCCTTTTCAAAAGTTTGCGCTAAAGATTGATGTCTGCATAAAACCTTTTGATATCATTCAACGCGAATCACGGTGACAGTTGAACAAAGGCGGACGAACAGACAGACAAAACTTGAGGAATACGTACGCATACAAGTGTAAACTCAGTTGAATGGAGTGAGCGCGGTGTTTGCGAGGCGTGGGAACCTCTACCATTCCTGCTTTATTATCTCGCTATAAGAAAAACACACAAATTCGAGAAACTAACACAATGTGTATTATTTTCGCACATTATTACAGTTATTCCACTTAATTTTCGCAGCGAGATTTAATCCGTTAGGTGTCGCGTTACGAGGTTTAGTTTTAAAAGTGCAGTATGCACCGAGATGTTGATGTTTTATATTTTTGCCTTTTCTCAGGCGAAACTGTAGCGCTATAATTGCCAGTAATAATATTTTTATTGCAAGCTGAAACAACTGTACATTGTGTGAAAGGATCTCTGCATCAGCAGGATTTTAAAACTAACAGGTTTATCCTTATTGTGTTGGATTAAAATTGTCGCAAACGTACACTTGTCGTGCCACTTGATGCCACACTTATTTTTTTATGTCAACTTAGATCTCGCGATATGCTTCTGCTTGCAATGATAATTAACAAGTATTCGGTCAAGCGATCTCTCTTACAACTTACTACTGCTTGACACAAAGGTCTCCAAATAATTGTTAAGTTGCTACTGCATTTTTTTAATGACAATTTGAGCATTACACAATCATTGCTCACAGGAAGACACTCACAGTTTAGTTATTTTCTCATTTATTGTAAATTCAGACCAATAAAATCATCCATTCTAAAGGTATTTTCTCCATTTTCCAGGGTCCGGAGACATGGGTGGGTGTGCGAGCGCTGCGGGCCAGTTCAGGGGGTATCCTGGACCCCGACGACCGGGTCCGCGACGTGGCTGATGATCGGGAGACCCTCACTGCAGAGTGCACCAGCCAGGCACCGCAGCCACGCGCCGCGCAGGCAGATGGCGCTAGTGGTTCATCAGCAGGCACCGCCTCCCCGGATATGTTTCGGGTAAGTTCAATATAAAACACAGGAGAACCAATTGAGGGTGCTAAAAGGATCTTTTGGCGCATGAATGACATTTAACAAGGGGGCGTTGTTTGAAAACATTTTGTAAAATTGTCACAAAAATTGTATTGACAAAACAAGATGGCGGCGTTAGTTCCGATTTTGGCCACGCGCCAAAAGAACCGCTGGGTGGGTGGCGCTGCTCGGTATCCAAATTGAAAGAAAAAAAAACAAAAGGATTATTCCATTCAAAATAAAAATTATAAAATAAAAATAGTAAGCACTTTAGAAACATAACATTCATTTTAATTTTCGAACACTGTTTTAAATTGGGTCTTGTCGTTACTGTCTTTGGTATGGAATGAAGGGAAAATTAAACCTATTATCAACTCATTCATAAAATTATGTATTTCGAGGTTTTTTTTTTTACTAATATACCCTATAAAATTCCCACAAAGCCCACAAAAGTGTAAATCATGTAAAGTCAGTTTTATTTGCAAATAAAAAAAAAAATTGTAAAGAAATTAAAATCACACTTGGTAGCATCTAGGCCGAATATGCGAATAACCATGCACTAAAGTCGCGTTCATGAAAAAAAATATCAGGAAAAGAAAGCGCGCGGGATTCATTCAGTTGAGTTTGAAGATCCTGTCGAAACTTGTTGTGTTGTATTTAATTGAAGTGTGCAAATATAATCATTTCGTGACATGTCGAGCACAAAAAAAGTGTTTCAGTTACCTTTTAACTGCAATCTCAATATGGGCTTGTGTTTCTCTCAATGTTTTTGTGTTCAACAACCTAATAAGGTGAGTTAAAAATACATATTTGTTGTTTTTAAATAAAAACCAATGCCAACTACACTGCAAAATGCATGTTCAGCATATTAAATGAAACATGAAAGGATTATTGTGTATTTGGTAGCTGAATATTGTGGTAGTACCACTATTTAGCTTTGGGATAAATTAAGTAAAACTGGTGAGGAAGGTACCAGTATTTATTTAGCTATACATAACCTGGTAAAACAATTAGGTAGGTACTAGTAGGAGGGTGCGTGTTTCATAATCTATTTATATTGCCTATTGTATAAAGTAACATACCTAACTACCGCATCTATGATTGCTTAAGCTTAGGAAAAAATCAGCTGTTCCATACATTTGTGTTCACTTAAATCGACAACATGTCTTGTATGGAACAGCAAATTTTTTTTTCGCGATTTCAAGTTTGGTCCCATAGAAAAAGTTGTTCAAAATGATGAGTACAATGACCCCTTTTCGGGTTTAGCATAAACAAAAAATAATGTTGTATAAGTGCACACGATTTGTACTTGGTATCTATTTACTTACTAAATAAGTAAATACCAGGTGTGCTTATGGTATGGTGCCTTCAAGAATTGGTTACCCTTTTCAAACGGGTTTGTTTATCTGAGTACCCTAGAGTTATCCTGTTGTACCCTCAATTTATATCATAAAGTTTATCTATTCAAGTACCTACCTGATTAGCCAGATTGCATAAATTCGTGTAAATAGCAAATGCAAAGTACAGATTTTGGTTAAGTTCGCTAGAATATAATGTTAATTTGCAACTGAAGAGTATCGTGCAACGCAACATACGGGATATTGACGTAGCATGCTTGTCGACAAATACACTACTATTACGTACACGTATAGCGTTCTAAATACACAATACATTTGCAAATAATAAAGTCAAACTAATTTACGTACATAGCCAGCCTTACATAGGTATAACGAACGATAACAAACGCGCTATGAATCATAGCACATAACGGGCGGCGCGAATGCTTGCATTCACGCGTTCACGCCTCTTTCATACACAAGTTACAACAGTATACGTCGTACCTGCACTACCTACCATGTACCTATTTAGTAGATAACAAGCTGAAACTGGGCTAACAGGATTACAGAGCTCGCAAGCAGAGTGAATACGTTTATATCTAGTTATAGGTTTAAAAATACTTAGACTATAGCTTTCATACTTAACGATCGGTATACCTGCCTTATTTAGTTAACATTACATTACAATTCATCAAGCTTCAAACGATATGGCTTCTAAAGTTCGAACTGTTTCATGTTTCTGCAAATCCCCTGCGCCTTCTTATTGTTATTTGACGAAGACGAGACGACCTCCATTTTCACGTCGCATCTAGTTTGTTCCCTTGGGAAGTTCTGAAACTCTTTAGGGTACATTAAAGTACTTAGCTAGAAGAAGCAATAAATGTATTGGTGAATAACAATATAAGGTGTAAAAAAAATCAGTTGTTCCCTACATTTTAACGAGCTTATGCTATGAAAGAAAGAAAGAAAGAAAAAAAATAGGTTTATTTGTCACAGAAACACGTGCATACAAAAAGATCAGCAATTTTAAACCAAAATAGATCTAAATACAATAAAAAATAAAAAAAACATATGAGATCAGGAGTATACAGATAAATAATCGGCAGCTATGCGAACATTAATGTAGGGAACAGCTGATTTTTATTTCGTGATTTCTGGGTTGGTCCCATAGTGAAAGTTGTTCATAATGACGAATACAATGGCGTCTTAAGAGATTTCGTGTATGAATATTTTCCGATCCATTTATTATTCTTCGATTGCTTTATCGTTTTTAATTTAATCGGTCTATAAAGAAAACAAAGACTCATCCAAATACTGATTTAATCATTGACTGATATAAAATCTGCATTGTACGGCGGAGTTTATATGGTTTACATACAGTTTCTATAGCCTGCAAAGTATTCGAGAGTGATTCGATCGCTTCAATAAACAGAGTAAAGCGGTTTGTATTGAATCTCATAATTGATTATCGAGATCGGTCTCGCTCCAGTGGCTTAGTAGAATGCAAGCTACAACGTACAAGTTACTTATAATTCGTTATGTTTGTAGCTGTAATAATTACAACAGCATGATTTGATATTTTAATTAAGGCTGTCTATTAGGTACCTACATGTTTCGTTTGGGATCGTGCGTTAGGTAAAGTTGAGGTAGATTTATTAATTACTTCGAGATTTCTTGTGCTTCTGATGATGAGGCTCTTATCTCGTCAAAGTTAAATAGCACAAGCTTGTGTTTACCTAAGTTAAGTTATAATTGCTTAACCTTGTAGGGAATACCTATAATAGTACGTAAATCACCATGTCATAAATGACATAATATAAATTACCTTTAATGCCATGCTGGTTATAACTATCAAAGTAATGGTTTGCCTACCTCGTCCACGCGTTAGTTATATGTCATAGAATATGTAGCCATCTAGCCATTATATCACGGACGTGTCATGGGTCTGCTTTGTGGATATCATATGAGATTCGCATGATGATTTGGGGATTTCTTTTCGGGGCGATATTTAAAAATTTTTAGAACTGCGCAGTCAGTTTTATTTCTGGATTTTGCATACAAATGTTTGTCTTATGACAAAATGATGTTACATTAAATGCAACTTGCTGAGAAGAACTACTACTACTATTTGAGGTTTATCAGCTCCTAATGATTACATCGTGTTTGCCTCCAGGGTGGCGGCGGCGTGGGAGGTAGTATGCGGGTTCCTGACACCGACTCCTGCGTGGAGGTCGGTGCAGCGGACTTGGAGGACGGATCCAACGGCCTGCAGGTGCGGCGCGGGAGTGAACCCACGCTGCATCAGGACACCCTACCCCCTCAAAGACAGGTATGCACTTATTTTAAGATTTGATAGTTACATTTCGTCGGGTTATCTTATGAAAGGGCTTATGCCTTTCTCAGGATAGCCTTGTGGGGGGAACTGCACTCCTTTGCTTGCTGGGACTTAGGAAGGACCCAAATAAAATATGTTTGCTACCTACAATATCACAATAAGCCGTCCGGAAGACAGTTCTTATATCCTGTTCTAATTTCGGTAGCATACTAAGGGTTATCGAATCAAACAACAGATGCTCATTTAAAACCCAACAGCGTTCTCTCTCTTCGATTGATCGATTAAGATAGATTGGTATTAATCGACCTTCATTCTGTTATGGAACAATGCTTAGTCAGAATGGACGTCATATCATTTTCCTTGTCCTGAATAAGCTGAATAACTTACTTAGTATGCTTTCAATAGTTCCAATCGTATTTACTACTCTCTCAAATATTTTAAATGCTATTCATGTTCATCATCAGCTCAGTCAACCGTCTCAGACGTTCCTTACAACAATGGATCCCCTAGAGCTGCCCCATTAAGTAGATTCCCACGACTCTACTACTATCCCTATCAAATCCTTGTTTCCAAATATGTGATTTCCACTTAAAAACAAATATCAACTTAATGAGAGTGTAAATTAAGTTTATTTCAGATTGACTAGTACTATTGAAAATCATGAAAATGTTTGACGTTGTCAAACACTAAATTGCAACCTAAATTATTTCTATTTTTCATTTCAGGGATCTGAACAAACAAAGCGCTGGTCGGCAGCGGTAGTGTGCCGGGATGACAGCAGCCGGGTGACGCAGAAGGTGCACCCGCTGCCGGACGGCCGGCCGCCGGACGTCGCCGTAGACCGGCACGGCCAGCACTTCCAGCGGCAAACCAACCGCCTGTCGATGCAGTTCTCAGGGCCTGGGTAAGATAGATATTCACACATACATAGGTAACACCTGTATTCCCCGAAGGGTTGGGCAGAGATGTACCTTTAGTACATCCAATTTGTGCCAGGTAACAGGGGTCTCTGTATCTAGACCCGGTTAATGGCAATAGGCTCACTATTGCCATTAACCGGGTCCAAATACAGATTAAGATCCATACAATATCACCGTGTTCTGTGGGCATAGAGATTCTTTCTTGGAGAGTTTTGAGATTGATCTACAGTAAATAACAACACAGGACATACCTAATACTCACTGAAAAACAGAGAGTATTATGTCCTGTGTTTTTGGGAGAGTACTATGTCCTGCGTTTAAGTGCTGTTACTCAAAATGCTGTTGATTATGAGGGTAGGATACTCGAAATATAAACAAAATAATCTCATTTTTCTTGGTGTTGTAAGTGTCCCCCCCTAGCGGAAGCGGATAGAACAAATCTTCTTAATCTTCATCCTGCCTTCATTTTATGTATTGAGCATATTATATTTCGAATTCTATTAAAAGACAAGTTTCTGCAAACAGAAGATGCTTGTTCACTTGAGCCATTCAATCAAGTCAACAAAAGATGCTATTCACATAATCTGTTTCGTATAAATTCTAAAGCAAGAGCAATCAGGAAGCTGTATCTTGGTTTTGAATAAATTATGAAATATTCATTAAAACAGGAACTTCTCAAAGACAGCAATCAGTATTTTAACTATCACTTACGGCTTACCTAATTAACTCGGTGTATCGCTTTTCTTGTATTGCTGTAATGGGATTTCTAATAGTATTCCTAATAGTATTCCTCTCAGCTTCCTTCATTCATGCAATGCAACGCGACGCAATACCGTTGTAACAGTCACTGAGCTTCGAACTCCGAACATATTATTCTGCTTTCGTAATTAATCTGGACCACCACTCAGCTTAGATTTACCTAAGATGTGTTGCTTTAACTACTTCTATCGTATCGTTTCGAATTTCACTCTGAACTCTCAAGATTGTCCCTGTATATTTTATGTTTTCTGGGTTCATATTATACGTATGTATGTTGTTATTTATGTGTTTAATTTTTCCTAAATAATATAAACAAATCTTTATTTTCATTTCCAGCAGTGGTGTATGGTTAGACGCAGCAGAGCGGGTACAAAGTTACGGCAGTAAGAGCCTTCCGCGAGATGCGCGGAGAGAGCCCTTAGGACAAGATACGCCTGTCAACAACCATCAGAATCATAGGTAAATACCATAATAATAATTGCCCAGTTAGTCATGCATAAACTAACTGTTAGTCCTGGGTACTGTCAATTTATATGATGATAGACCTATAGGTCGGTTTATGAAATGAGCGGTGGGATGACAATGGCAAAAGTACCCCTTCACAACTGTGAGTCACTATAAATATGTCCAGTTCGTTCCGCCATCTTCTACGCGGTTTCCCCGGACTGCCATTGATGAACTTATTATTATTTTAACCATTTTGAAACATTGTTCTATTATGCTTGTAGGGTAGAAGACATGCTGCGATGGGTGTCAGGAGTCAATAACGTTGCGAGTGTTCACCCTGTGCAAGAACGACCTCTAGATCTCTTACCTGAAGGTATGTGGAGCTGGTCATCATTAATTATGACAAAAATACGTGTAGTATGTGAAGGGAATGAATCAAATTGATAGAGATATAATTATAGTATAGAGTGCGCGCAACAAAAATAGTTTCAAAAATCAAGTATAGTTTCAAAAATCAAGTTATTTCCACTTTAAAGGAACAGCCATAAGTTTCGAGGTTACTTAATTTTGATTCCTATACCGCATGTATTTATGCAGCTCTTTTCTTCTTCTTTTTTTCCTCTTCTCTTGTTTTTTGCATGCCGATTTTATCCGATTCCGAACCTTTATATTTGTCCCTAGTATTAAGACGCAGATATTATTAGATTTTTTAGATTTTTTCACTTTATTTTATGCTCTCCGAGATACATTTTAATAACAAACCGAGTAATAATTTTAACCTTGTAATGAGTATCTTTAAGTTTGCCCTTATTATGGTAATTATTAACAGTACCTATGCTAATTATTTTATATGGTAATCTGTGGATAACGTCGTGAGTAGTGTATTTGTTAATTCTATTAGTTTAGTACTCCTATCATGTGTAATATTTAATATACTGCTGTTTGTTGTCCCTATTAAATAAAAAAAAAAAAAACAAACTATGAACAGTAGACACGGGTTTGAACAACACGACGTTCCTCACCACACTCACTCACTTGTCAGTTCGAGATTCATTCATTTGTATGTCACAGTGAAGAGGTACAAAATGTTATTTTGAGGTGTTGGGACATTCAATAATTTTGTATGGGACATTTGAAGTGCCTCTTTTAAATCCTACCCAACACTAATCTATAGCTCACTTGTTTACGATGCGCACTAAGCGATTTGTGCAATACGCGCACTCTATGTCATATTATATCTCTATGATCAAAATATTTACTTCCTTGAATAAATATATTCGTTATTCCGCCTTTTTCATAGTGCGTGCTTTTTTAATGTTCGCCCGATTGGACGTGTAGCCTTAATAAAACAAGTTTTGAGTTTTTGTTTTGTTTTAGGGCCATCGCTACCGACTCTTTGATTGAATGAAAAGATTGGAAGATAAAAAAAATCATCCACTTAATACTCATCCTTTATATCGTCTAGGAGGAAGCAGAGAACGCGCTATATCCGGCCTGGAGGTGCCCGCGAGCCCCCGCAGCCAGTCGTCGGGCGCGCAGAGCGTCGCCGTGGCGCTCGTCAAGGGGGAGAAGGGGCTCGGCTTCACCATCACGACCAGAGACAACCCCACGGGCGGACACTGTCCTATCTATGTCAAGAATATATTGCCGAAGGTATGCTTTTGAATTTTAGATACTTAGCTCATAAAAGAAAAATCACTGAACTTGCTTATGGTCATCCTCCTGACTCTATTCCAATTGAATTTGAGGCGAGTGTATGATTTGATAGCAGTGAAACTGATGAGTAACTTCTAAGGTCGTTGTGATTTCTTTAAAAAACATATTGTAACCTTGAACCCAAATTGAGAAAAAACATGTTTTCATTCCCTCATATAACCAGATTTTGAAATCAATCATGCTTAAGGATTCATCTGAGATTCTTATTATTATATTTTTTTGTAAATTATAGAAAATTTGCTTCCGCCCGGGCTTCGCCCGCGTGATATGACGATAAAAAACCTGTCCTTCCCCAGGATGTCTATCTCCTTGCCAAATTTTGTTGAAATCCGTTCAGTGGTTTAGGCTTGAAAAGGTAACATACAGACAGACAGAGTTACTTTCGAACTTATAATATTAGTATGGATTAGAATGCAAGTAGAACCTAGTGCAGTCTTCACAGTCTTAGCCCTCCTAACTACATACACTTTCCCCCCGCCAGGGCGCCGCCGTGACGGACGGGCGCCTGCGCGCCGGCGACAAGCTGGTGTCCGTGAACAACGTGTCGGTGTCGGGGCTCACACAACAACAAGTCGTCACGTTGCTAAGGAACACCCCCACCGACTCTACTGTTGAAATTGTCATCGAGAGGACTGTGCCTAATAGGACGCAGGTATCTAATCATTTTTGTGACCTGAGCGGCTGCGAGCGCGACCCCTCCCTCAGTCAGTCAGCTGTTTCGCTAGCGAGCACGGTATCAGATAGAAACTTTTAAAAATCTTTTAATGAAAATAACGTTTTTTTTATTGTTACTCGGTCATTTATTTTTATATTTAAGTCAACTACCCATGGTTTGAGTGACAACGGTGTTTACCCTTACACCCTGTATACTCTTGATGGTTTCTCCACCTCCTCCAGTTAATGGATAACACGATACCCGTGGTAAGAAGAGTCCCCTTGCCGTTACAACTGTCAAAGATCTACAAGTGACAGCCGGGATCAACGGTTTACCGTGCTTTCCAAGGCATGCGCCCATTTTTACATACCAAGACCCCTCCTTGGTATGTAAAGATGGGCGCTCATCCGCGGACCAACCGCGGCAAGAGAAGCTTAACCTGATAGATCGACCGGTGCGGCTGTTATTACTTAGCCACGAGCCACTCGAGTTGTAATGAAGACAGTCACAATATTTATGTATGTAATAAAACAATCGTACAAAATGTATCATTTGTTTTCTTTGCTTCCAGAGGGTGGAACCCCAGCAAAGTCCAACGAAATACATTGAAAAGGCGATAGGTCCACCTCCGTCAAGCGAAGCCAACAAACCTTCAGAGAACGGCCGCGTGTCCAGCATAGTGAACGCGATCAATCAGAACAGTGTCAACAGTTCCATGAGGGGCAGGATACCGAAGAGTTCTTCTAAAGATGATCTGCTACACAAGGACCAGAGTAATGATAGTGCGCTGCAAGAGGCTTTGAACTGCTCGTCTAATTCTGTAAGTATTGTTTTATTTTATTTTGTTTTTAAAGTGGAAACTTCTTTAGGCGCGTTGAGCACTTTTTGGGTGTCTAACTTAACTCGTGTCATCGTCATCGAACGCTTGTTGGGTGAATAAAAATCATAGAACTCGCGTCATCGTCACCGAACGCTTGTTAGGTGAACAAAAATCATGGAACTCGCGTCATCGTCACGGAACGCTTGTTGGGTGAACAAAATCATGGAACTCGCGTCATCGTCACCGAACGCTTGAAGAAATTAATGAATGTTTCTAAGTTTTCACTTCTATCGGAAGTCCCCAAAGACTGCCCCGCATTTTTTTTTCTGCTTTTTGTATATTTGGAGTAGACTTTGTCATAATAATATTTATTTTGGGCTGCTTGTATTCATCCGGTCTAACATGCGCGCGCGATGTTTTGTTCCTACTTTGTATTACATCGTAGACACATGAGAGAGATCATGACTATGCGTATGCGCATTTCAACCTGGAATGATAAATGCTTTCATGTTAACATCTGATTCTGGCTGAGTAAATTGCTGAAATGAGAAAAAAAAGATGAAATATTTAATTAAACAATTTACCTTTAAGTGCATCTTTTTAATTATCAATAGTCGGTCATTTAGATGTTGCACTTCCAAGACTTTCTATTACGTAATTTAATGCCAAGCCAATTGATGTTAAACTCCTATCTTACCTTCAGATCTTAGGTCTCCGAAACCGGTTAATACTTCGGCTGGACGTGCCGGTTCACGACTCGGAGAAGGCCGGGCTGGGCATCAGTGTGAAGGGCAAGGTCACCGTGGGAGCAGACCCTCAGGACCTGGGCATCTTCATCAAGTCTGTGCTCAACGGAGGTGCGGCGTCTAGAGATGGGAGGTAAGATTTAAAATTGTATTTAAAAACTGTTAGATAATCCTAACATTTATACGATTTTTTTTATTCATCTGAGAGTTTGTTTTACTCTTGGTACATATTTTCTTTTTAACCCAAGCAATACAAATGAGCAGAGTGGCTCAGTGGTAACGGCCACGACTTACGAGTTGCAGGTACGACCCTCAAGTCGTGGCCGTTACTACGTGGTTCGAACCCAGCCAGCCGCTTTACTTAGTGTAAATAATGTTATCAGTTATCACTACTGCTCTCAAAACGGTGAAAGAAAACATCGGTTGAAAACCGGGATGTCCTAGATCAAAAAATTCGAAGATGTGACATCTACCACCCACACTGGGTCCGCGTGGTAGATAACAGAACACCCCCTCTCGAGTTGAAGAAGTTTTCTAAAATCCTTCCTTAGTGCTCACTTTCGCTTTAACAGAAACTTTTGTGCAAAATTCCATGCTAGATCTAGCGATTTGGGTTGGCGTTGTCTGTCAGTGATTGAATAAATGAATTTATGATTGATCAGTGCATTTTTTTCACTTTTCCACAGGTTACACACAAACGACCAGCTACTGAGCGTGAACGGCGTGTCGCTCGTGGGCCAGAGCAACGCGCAGGCCATGGACACGCTACGCCGCGCGCTACTGCACGCGCGCCCCTCGCGGTCGGGGAGCATCTCGCTCACCATCGCCAGGCGGACTGGTGGGTACAACACTGCTTTGCATTATGTTGCAACAGCAAGTTGGTTTCATGTAAAGAGCATCTGCAGTCTTCATATTAGATCGGCAGATCCTATAATGAACATTACCCTCCTACTGGGATTGATCAAAGTTGGTCCTTCAGTACGAATACGATTTGAAAATGGTCCTACTTACCAGACTTCATTCCTAAATCTAGATTTGAGATTCAAGTCTTGCCATGTTATTCGCAGTCACAAATTTTGTTGCCCTTGATCATTTCGACCATGTAACGCGTTTAGCCTGCTGAATGTAAATCACAAATCTTGTCAAACCGTAAGTCCTAATCTAACAATATATTTTTCTCCCAACAGATAGTATGGACAGCTTAGCAAGGTGGAAAGACGACACGCCACCAAACGGCAACGACACAACCAACTCCAACGAAAACTCACAGAACTACAACACAGTGATATACAACGCCAGTAGCGACAAAGAAAACAAACCCGTTGACAACTACAACCAAAAATACGACGCCAACCAAAACGAGGGCATTGACAGCCATGACGGAAGAAGCAGCAAGAAACACGCCTCCATAGTCACTATCAATAACAATAACAGTTGGGTCTCAAACCAATCAGATGACAGCAAAGGTTACTTAGAAAGAGACAAAGATGCGCCACCTCATGATAACAAAAGAGATAGCTTCGAATGGAGTAGGCTAGATGGATGGAACCCTGTCATAGATAGACTGACTGGACTAAGAAATGAGAGCTACTATATGGCGACACAAATCGATGCTCCAGTTACGAATGGACATCACTATAGACAAAATTTAGGACATGTGCATATGCCGCGGTCGCCGCCTGCGCATCATAATGTGATTATTGAAGAGGATTATGGTACCACGAGGTAAGTTTTTTCGACATTATTTTCACCTAACCTAAATCATGGTGCCATTACTTGGTGGTCACATAACGACGCAATAAAAAACCGCCCCTATCAATCGTTTTGATTCTGTAAAGTACACTGGTGACTTTATTCACACAGTAAGTAGTAACTAAGCTAGGCTACCCCGGCCAAACGGGCTAGGTTAGGTTGGAACTGTGATTAACCGCGCGCGAGCCGAGCGAGCGAAACGAGCGGTGCCGCGGCTACGGCCGGCGACGCAATTGGGTCACAATTACTTGGCTACTCAGTAGTATTTTTAGGACACCAAAATAGGAATTATTTCAGATTCGATTAATACATATCCTATCTTTTTATCATGTAGGGGTAGCGGCAGCGGCGGTGGAGGCGAGTCCGGCAGTGAGAGCGGCGCCGGCTTCAGTCGCGACGCGGTCGGGAGACGGTCCATGTCCGAGAAACGACACGCCGCTCTAGACGCCAAGAGTACTGGGACGTACAAGAAGATCAAAGAGATTAAGGCTGTTAATTGTAAGTATGAACCAAAAACTCAAGGTATTTTTGGATTTTGGTCAAATTGGGAAGCTTTTGAATAAAGAGGTTAGCGGCAAATCATAAAGGAGAAGCTTAAAGATTGTTCAAATAGGGTATAATCGTCTTTTTACAAAATTATATCAATGGTGGAGTTCCCCAAGGCACTATACTGGGACACATCAATCAAATAGCGTCTTTTTCAAATTATTTGAGCAAATTATATTCCAGATAATAACATATCTATTTCATTGCAGCTTTGCTAGTGGGCCCATCATTAGGAATGAGAAAGTCATCAAGTCTGGAGTCGCTACAGACCGCCATACAGGAGACGCAGAGAAATCCGCGCAACGAACCGATATATGCGCGAGCGCACCCACGTGAGTCTACTTCTCTATTGCTATTAGTACAATTATGCTGAAATTATACGTTTTTGTTGTAATTTTCCCACGATTATAATTATGGTTGATGTAAAATTAAATTGCTGTTCTCCTTTGTATGAATTAGTAGGAATTTATTCTAATGTTGTCGTAAGTAAAAAGTGGGTTAAACAAAGTATGTCTTGTTTACAAATTGTCCAGAATAATGCTTTGCAGTATTGTCGGTATTAAAGGCCTTGGGTATCAGGATAATGCTCTGCTAGGTATGTACGGCTTTGCGAACTTCTTCGTCGTTGCGGCTAAGAAAAATATTTCATGAAACCTTTAGTTTGTAACTCACAATTGTATGTTTAGAATCGATTAATTTGATTAAAACATGGAATTTCATCGCTCATAAAAATATGTGCAATGATCCACTGTTATAAAGGAAATTACATATCAAATGTCAGCATCTTAAACACTAGTACAGTATTCCTAATTTTGTATATTATTGCAGCATTAAAGCACTGGTTGACGGACGACAACAACGGGCCCGATATGATACGAGGATCTCCACAACAGTCATCTCTCTCACACAAGAAGCCGTCCCTACTCAAGTCTTTATCAACTATGTTCAGGTAACTTTTACTACGGTAATTTTACTCTTCTCTTCCTCTAAGACCTGACCAGCAAGGCTATTCACGATTCCATACGCTTCCGTGCCGAATCGAACATCAATTAATGTTATCAAAGGAGTCCTCAACCTAAACGTTGTTCCGCTATTCTTCCGAGTGATATGGGGTCGGGGGTAAGGTGATCAGGTAATGACACGATAGTCTGTCGAATTGTTATGAAAAGCTGATGGCAACACATCCTATGCCTCTGCATGATATTGCAGACCACTTACCATCATCCCCATAAGTTCTGCCACGTGCTTTTTTGACTTCCAATAATACGTTACGATAATGTTGTCGTTTGAAAATAAAAAAAAAATTTGACTTCATGAATATCACCCTATATAATTTATTGTGGTCAGGCTAAAAAAAGTTAAAGACTAACTGGCACTACGGGTCTTAACGGCTAGTGACGAAGCAAGATAATGGAAATCAATAAAATTGAGCGGAATTTTAAGTTTCCGACAGCTTGGTAGTTTTCTAACATTGTGTATTATTTTATCTGAACAGTACCTACGCTCTTTGTTTTTATTATTTGTCAAATTAACTGATTGATTCCAACTAAGAAAATATTTCGTTTTGCATTCAGTCCCACGTTTTTGTTTAGTTGTGTTAATTAATTTAGCGCTGAAATAAATTAAGTACATCATTAGAGTAATTCATGTTTTTTAGTTGTGTTGCGCAATAAAAGGCGGCATTCGTAAAAGTTATAAAGTTGAAACATAATCAAAAAAGAGGTGGCATTTATTAAACATTGGTGTTATAAAACCACATAATAAATGAACATACCGAGTAACAAAATTTAAACATGGCACTTAACAGGCCGAGACGTGTTGCTAGGGAGTATGTTGCGTTACGTGTTGCCAGGGAGTTTGTTGCCTTACGTGTTGCCAGGGAGTTTGTTGCGTTACGTGTTGCCAGGGAGTTTGTTGCCTTACGTGTTGCCAGGGAGTTTGTTGCATTACGTGATGCTAGGGAGTTTGTTGCGTTACGTGTTGCCAGGGAGTTTGTTGCCTTACGTGTTGCCAGGGAGTTTGTTACGCTACGTGTTTCTAGGGAGTTTGTTGCGTAACGTGTTGCTAAGGAGTTTGTTGCGTTACATGTTGCTAGGGAGTTTGTTGCGTTACGTGTTGCCAGGGAGTTTGTTGTGTTACGTGTTGCCAGGGAGTTTGTTACGTTACGTGTTTCTAGGGAGTTTGTTGCGTAACGTGTTGCTTAGGAGTTTGTTGCGTTACGTGTTGCTAGGGAGTTTGTTGCGTTACGTGTTTCTAGGGAGTTTGTTGCGTTACGTGTTGCCAGGGAGTTTGTTGCATTACGTGTTGCCAGGGAGTTTGTTGCATTACGTGTTGCCAGGGAGTTTGTTGCGTTACGTGTTGCCAGGGAGTTTGTTACGTTACGTGTTTCTAGGGAGTTTGTTGCGTAACGTGTTGCTAAGGAGTTTGTTGCGTTACATGTTGCTAGGGAGTATGTTGCGTTACGTGTTTCTAGGGAGTTTGTTGCATTACGTGATGCTAGGGAGTTTGTTGCGTTACGTGTTGCTGGGGAGTTTGTTGCGTTACGTGTTGCCAAGGAGTTTGTTGCGTTACGTGATGCGAGGGAGTTTGTTGCGTTACTTCTTCACAGCTTAAACATTAGAAAGTGGTGGAGAGAATTTTTAACCATGAACATTTTGATTTTTCAGCGTAATTAGAGCAAATGATTTTTTCATAGGTACTCTTTGATTTTTTCAACACTGAGCTGCCAAAATAAATTGATTTTAGTTACCCTAAAATGTTCTTATCTTAACTAATAGGATAGGCAAGCCTCACAAGAAAACAGAAACAGAAGTATATGGAAGATCACAGCCGGGTCGGGCATCAGAGAAGTCACTGTCAAGAGAAGCGTTAGAGCGACACAACAGGATAGATGAGAGGGAGAAAGAAGAAGAACCAAATCCATCCCAGTCAAAGTCACAGCAGAGGTATGTTTAACTTTTGATCTTGTTTGTATTTGAATAGGGTTTTTTTTAGCTTAAACAGAATACCAATTGATATTGAGGATGAAGAATGTCATTAAATTTTTTTTAAACAATAAACTGTGGGATTAAAATAAAAATGTGGATTTAATTTTGTGATTTTGTCTTTTTTTTTACATTAAACATTATCCTAAATCAATTCCTCATTTAGTTCTAATAATTTCTGATGTTTCCTGATACAATTTTCATTCATTCATCGGTTTGTTTTTCGTGATTTTACTTTTTTTTATCCGCTCGACTCGATCCTTCTGTAATCAGGAACTTTGCTATAACCTACTAATTCTGAGATAGATACAGCTGTAAAGTTTTATAAGTGAAATGAATTAAAGCTGGCGTCCCATCAGGTCCGCCGAGCGCGCGCACAAGTCGGAGCGGCGCGCGCCGCCCTACCGCGCGCCGCCGCACCAGCAGCCGGTAACTATAAATATTTTTATACCTTAGTACTGTCATAGATTAGTACAGAAGGCGTACTCCGCATTTTAGATATGAAGCTACAAGTACCCGGCGGGCTCGTCTTGTCGGGCCAATTCAGTGAGCGTATAACGTAGTCAGAAGATTATAATGAGTTCCGCGATAGAAAGGGAGGCAACTTCACGTGAATATAACTGTAGGTAATTAGCACTGTGCGACCTGAATTGCACTTTATCGTGTCGCAGCAAGAGTTGCTTTTTATTTAAATGATTTTGCGGAGTGAACCAGTGTATTAAAGTGTGGTACTGTCGGGTTAAAACGTATCCTGCGACCGCGTTTTATATTCCAAACATGTAAACAAAGTGTTTTTACAAAAATACCTAAAGTTTTAGCTCAGTTTGCGCTACAATTTCAAACTTACTTTTTTACTTATGTCATTCTAGAATCAGCTTTATTTACCAGCTTCCAGACTTTAACGAACGTCGTCACGACGTCTGGTTTAAGCACAAAACCTCCAGCAGGCTTTTTATGTGGCCCTAGATACAAAGTTTCGTTCTTTCTTTAATATTGACAACTAGAAACATGCACATTTGCACAACTTCAAAATGATGAGTGTGTTTTGTTCATTTTGTACACATAACTATTTTGTTTACTGCAGTCTACGGACAAATAAAGGTACTTATCTATAATAGAAAAAAGTGGGTTATCCCCATGATTTAGCCGAAGACCGTCATGCGGACTCTGTTAGAACCTCTTTAATAATGACAGTGGAATTCCTAAACATAAATAAAAATGGAATTTTCCTAAGTTTATTGAAATTGTGTGAACTTAATATTTCCACTGCAACTATATCGTCTGGAATCTCGATCGCTACTGATATCATAGCATGGTATTTAATAACTTCATTAGCTTCTATGAATACAACTTTTTTATAGTTATTACGGAAAATTTTCTAGAATAAATATGAATATTAATGATATCTACGTAAATAAATAGTAGATTTGTATAGAGAATGTGTATTTGTTGTGTAGCAGGGAATGGACAGCGCGTGGGGACCCACCGGCCACTACGTCAACTATGAAGAAATACAACAGAATTTAAAGTGAGTACACATCATTTTTACAGCCACCATCATGTTACCTATGTTTGAAGTAAAATCTTTTTTGGTAGAAGGTGAAGTTATGGATGCGGTAGTACTTTACTATAGAATATACTAGATGGCGCTAATACCTGTTTTAACTTCTAACTTTTTTTCACTTTCATCACCTCTGTTGGTTTTCATGCAGTCCTTTACTAACATAGTTTTAATGAAATTGTGATCTTAAAATGCTCTAAATCTACATTTTAAATCTGCTAATGTTTCGCCGCATTCGATATCGCCGCGCGCCAGAGACCAAACAAAACACATGAAAGCTTAACGTGTTCATCGGCGGGGTGTCAGCGGCGCTGTCCATCATAGATTAAGATTATAAATGATCCAAAAAGTGAGCTCACTACGATTTATCCAGCACAGTTCCAATTCCGACTTATATCTAACTGAGAACTCTGTAAAAACATTCAGTGTCGCACAAGCTCTTAGAACCAATAAGATGGTTACGTATATAACTTTAAGTACTTATTTTACACCGTATACCTTGACTTGTCTTTATTGAAGCGCTTGAATAGTTAAACTACTAATTTTCATGAAAAAGTTTTTATTTTTTTACCTTCAGTCCTTAGGTACGGTACGGCAAGTACCGAAGGACCAAAAATAAATTCCTTAATTAAACCGCTCATAATATTACAGCGCGCGTCGCGAGAAGTTGAGCGAGGTGCAGATAGGACAGATGAGACGACAGGTCAGCGCGCAGAGAGCCAAGGCCGAGGACGAGAGGTGAATATCATTGACAATACTATTCAACAGTACAATACAATACCAGATCTACCATTAGTAGGGGTTTTCAAAAGCGTTTTGAAGATATAAAAAGTAATGACGCCGTTGCTAAGTTTTAACGCCGCTAGTCCATTTAACTTACTTATAAAAACAAAGCGACGAGAACCTTTTAAAGTCCAATAATCATTAGTAGTTGAATAGAAATATAAAAATACATATCGTTAAATCGCGATTCCTTGAACCCGCTATAACGTATGTAGAAACGTGCTACTGCACGTTTATTTACCTAAGTACCTAACGTTATAAACAAACTACAATCAACTCGGATCTGTCATAAAATATAATTATTATGTGAACACATCTTATTACTCAACCGTATAATTGCTTAGCTACTGGTTTAGCGTCATCAACACTATAAAGGTACCTACAAGTCCGTAGCCGACTGCAGGCAGCAGCAGGGGACGACCGGTCGCCGCGACACTTCCGGTTTCTATGTATTTCTATGAAATACCTTCCGTAGCCAGTGACACCGCAATTTCATAGAAATAAACCAGTAGTGTCGCGACGACACGTCGCCTGCTGCTGCTGCCAGCAGTGCTACGGAATTGTACCTTTAAAACAACCTTAACATTGAACAGTTGCATTTCATACTAACCTGCTAATTGGACATAAAACCTGTTTCTAAGAACAAGTGAATAGGTGTATTAAAAATAAAATAAAATGACGGCTTCCATCATAATAAGCAACAAATAAAGTAATGTGACAGGTCTCCTTCGTTATTTGATAAACGTTAATAACAGTTGGACATGACTGTAATCATTAAAATTGTGATGTTTTCCTCTTCCTCCGGTAACTCCTGGGCGTCGGTAAGATGCTTGTGCTTTGTAAGAGTAAAGCTGAGTACAGATTATGTGCAACATAACTTGCAAGGCAACGTGCCAAGTTCCATTTTCTATACATTTTAATAAAAAAGTAAGGGAAATGTTGCTCGTAGTCTGAACGTGGCTTTAGGCTTGATAGGAGATAGCATGCTCATGTGTTGCTTCGTAGACTTTATTTTACTCTCGATCCAAAATAATACGATGTTTCTTAGTTTATTCTCATATAAATCATATAAGTAATAACTGGATTGGAACTGTGTTCGATATTCAAAAGGCGCATTAACGTCATCCTCAAAAAAAATATGACGTGTGATTTAACACCACCGCTAACAAAAAGTTAATGTGCAAAAAGCGATTGCGCAAGTGTAAAAAGGTTTTTTGTGTTCAATAACCAAATTAAAACGACGATGGCGCCCTCGAGTCGTCTAGTTAATAAGACAGACGTTTGTGCCTTTTTTAGACACAGAATAAACATTTTCCATATATTCGGACTGACTTTTAAGTAGTCCGATTAATTTTAACTGAAGAATAAATATGACGTTTGACACAAAATTATTCTATACAAAAATCTGTCAAACCGCAATTGTTATCCCTCATTTAAAAGGTATCTCACTATTAAAAAATCAGGTCTTAGGCCGTTTCTCCACCGCACCGTGAACGGGACGTCATGGCGTCAACGAGAACGAGATGACGACGCCGAACTAGCGACAGTACATGTACTATGGCCGCGTAATCTCGTTTCTCGTTGACGTCCCGTTCACGGTGCGGTGGAAAAATAGACTTAATCTATTAGGTGCCTTATTCTCAGCAGTATAAAAATAATATGGACTTTTGTGGTTTTTTGCATCCTGTATCAATAAAATTGTATAAAAATCTTCCATCTTCTTAATTCCGCATTAATGTCCTGAATATGTAAATTTCTAAGAATTTTAAGTGACGCGTGAGCATGAAACCTTGGTGCATTTGAGATTTTGCGTATTTTGCTAACGTGACTGGCTAAAGTTGTTTACTTATTAACTCTCCGTAGGATTTTATATTTAGATTTTGTATAAAAACATTTTTAAAGTATTCTTTAAAGTTAATTAGCAGCATCTAAATGTTTATTGTCATTCCTATGCATTTATGAAGAGGTAACTAGGATTACTTTGTTGTTTTCGTAGCTAAATCTGTTTAAAGAATCACAAGACAAAAACCAAATAACTACCCACTTTAAAAATAATTCCTTTGTGAATGCAATAACAGAAATATTACTTACGTACCTACTAAATTTGATAAAATAAGTATGCAATTATTTATTTGCTTAGATTTTGTATGTACTACTGAAGTTATAAAAAAACAAATTAAATATTTACTTACCTACATGCCTCATGGTTCGTGTTGCTGTTGTGGTCCTAAAAATTAACTGGTCCTTTTATCCGCAATTGTTCTTCTTACACACGGTAATTTACAAAGTATATTAAAATGATATAATGTAATACTTTATGTGTAGGTAGATTGCTTTTGCACATAAATCGTATGGTCATATTGCACAGCATTACATTAACTTTGAGTGCACAGATCGCGCAATCATTAATCAAGTTGTGAAGTTACGCACTTTTCTTAGTAATAACTACATTTCAACATTCTGTTACAAAAAGTATTATCAGTAAACTGTGTAGTATATTTTTAGCAGGAAAATTAATAATTTACTTAATATAATACCACGTCGACATGTATGCGTTTTTAGAGATCATTAGATTCATAGCCATCAATTAAAACATTACCTGCCAAATTAATTAATATTTTATTGGTATCTAATTCTTTCATTGCAAAGCAGTTTTTTAGTAGATTTTATTTCGCTAGCCGTATTTTAGTCAGTAGGTACCTACAGGATTATTTTTAAAACACTAACGAGCATGATTAAAACTAATATTTTCAAAATACTAAAATTTTTGTGATCTCATACCAAATTACCGATGGTATTATTATACAGATTTTTAATTCTTGGGTAGGTACCTCCAACTCCTCCAAGTCGTAATTTTAATGACATATAAATAATCAATGGTTGGATTATTTATTTGTCATCAAAATAATCATGTCATATAAAGAATCCAACCATTGATTATTTATATGTCATCAAAATTACGACTTGACTGAAATTGGATGATAAAAAATCTAAGAACTCGCCTTTATTTTGACAATAACCCTGTACATCTTTAATTTAACAAAGCAATTTGTCTTTTGTCGTTTAATGATTGTTTTTAACGTGACAGTCGTCGGGCAGGCGCGGGTGGCTACCACTCACAGCGCTCCTGTAGGGAGAGGGAAAGCGGAGTCAGACCGCAGTCCAACTACTACGAGTACGAGAGTGCACCGCCGAGGAGGCCCGGCAAGCTCTCCCACTACCACTGAGCAATGGACTACAAACACCGCGATAACTTCCCTGCGGCTGCGAACTTCGTCGTTCTCTTCACCCGAGGTATCAGATCTCATTTTAATTGGCGATACTCTTAACGATTATATCGCTTCGCTAGACGTTAGTAACGCAATCTGTTGGGTCGACTCCTTATTGATTTAGCTTCAAGTGTTCCAGTGCCAGGATGAGCCACCGTAATTGGTTGTTTCTTATGGCTGTAATTAATGCAGAAGTATGGAAAAGGCTGTTTTAATTATGTCTAAATACTATAGTATTTACCACGAGCTGTTTATTATACAGCTTCTCTTGTTCAGCAAATAGTTGGAGCGCGAAAAAACTACTTAAAATAAAATTTTGTTTACGTAACTGACTTACTGAAATACGTTTTAGACAAGGGAGCTACTTATGTAATTGTGTGGTGGAAAATTTTTAATTCACAATTCCCAGTTATACATATACGTTTCATTATTAACTATGGTTTGTGTCTATAACGATGTATTTTTTCCACGACTAGGTAAATAGAATGGTTAATTTTTGTCAGAATTCCAAAAAAAGATATGAAAAATTATGTTGATTATTTTGGAATTTTGTGTTCAAAGCCCTTGGCTTTACAGATTAGTAAAAATCTATTGATACTGTGAATTGAATTGAATTGTAAAAAAGGTGTGTCAACTACACGTAATTTTCTTTTAACTGTGAAACGTTTTATTGTTTTATAACCCAACTAGCGTCCCCCAGCGGCTTCGCCCGTTTAATATCTTTATAAATTATAGCCTTTATTACTCAGTGATAATATAGCATTCAACTGGTGAAAGAATTTTTAAAATCGGTGCAGTAATTTATGACTTTATCCATTACAAACAAAATTAAAAATATTTTCTCTTTATAATATTAGTGTAGGTAGATAGATCATTTTAATGGACGGGGCTTATAGTAATTGTATAATATGTCGTTAAAACGAATTTTCCTTGAGTTTATTTGTATACGCGTCATCTTTTGACTTTGAAAGCTAATCATAATAAATACAAGGTTAGCTATCTTCGGCGCCTCACAGTTGTTATAGAGAATAATCTGTAGTTGACACATAACTAAGAATAACTACCATTTAATAAAAAAAATGGGTACACCATAAATCTTAGAATTAAATATATGCAATGTCAAGAGAACTTTTGTGACATTATGATCAGTTTCTTCTGTTAAGTCCTTACTATAGTTTGACCGAAACCGGCTATACCTCGGCTTAGGTACGTGCGCGGCGAGGCGGGGGGGAAGTGCAGGCCGCTCATTCGTCAACGCTCACGGCGTCCCGCCGCTCATTCGTCAACGCTCACGGTGTCCCGCCGCTCATTCGTCAACGCTGCCCCCCGCCTCGCCGCGCATTCCTAGACGCTGTACAGTGGTCTCGGTCAAACTATAGATAACATTAGGAATCTGGTTAACAAAGATTCTATCGTTTAAGATTATTTGCGACTATGTTATACCGGCATTACATGTAGGTATTTTCTCGAATATTCGCACCTAAAACTGATACAAGTTTTGTACAGCCAGGTTAATTAATTACTAAGAAAATGGACACACTACGTTAATTTGCCGTGTTATAGCCATTTCATACAACTGTAAAAACATGACAGTTGTGATTTGAATATTATACGATCAATTTTAGTTGGTAGTCAATTTGCTAAATATTTAATTTCCCTGACTTTACTTTCTCTTATTAAGAGCTATAATGTCTTCCTCGCGACCCAAAACTTTCATTCAAAACTTGCTAGTCTTAAGAGCTAATTGAGAAATTGTTACTCAAAGCCTTAATCCCAGCGCTTTTGATTGTTCTACCCAACTTTTCTGTGTCGAAGATACCCTTTAGTTTGTTGTATCTCATCTGATGTCTCCTGAACTTTATAAAAACGAAGTCCCTAAACTGTCTAGTGATAATGCTAGTGATCTTTTTTGAATGTACGAGGAATGCGTTGTGTAGTGGCCGTCCTTAGTTCTATCGCAGATGAAAACAGATGGCTCACTCTGCATTTTTGGTATGAAGCTAAAAGTACGCGGCGGGCTCGTCTCGTCGGGCCAATCCAGTGAGCGTAACGTAGTTATCAGATATAAGAGTTACGCGATAAAAAGAGAGCCAACTTCTAGGTGTATATAACTGTAGGTAATTAGTGCTGTCGAACCGCATTGCACTTTTTTGTGTCGTAACAAGAGTTGGTTTTTAATTTAAATGATTTTGCGGAGTGAACCATCTGAAAAAATCTGTGTTTCTATGTAAAGATTATTATTTATACCTATTCTATTGTAGATGGTGGTGCCATCAATGCTTAGTTTTAATTTTATCTGATGTTACTGTACTTATGATCTGTGCTGTCGTAAAATAGCGATGGATCTGTAAAGGTAGCCCACGAAATTCAGATTTTCTTACGTTTTGCAATTTGCAGGTCACAAGGAACAAATATAATATATATGTATTTACAGAATTATAATCATTATCATTATTATCATCTCTATAAGCTATATTTGTTCCATTGAAGGACTTTTTCATGAAATCATAACATTTGAGAACAAATCTAAGAGAGAAATGATTATAAGTCTGTGAATACATATTTGTTTATGGTCGCAAATCATATTTTCATCAAGATACAATCTGACACTAACCTGCAAAATTGCAAAAAACGTGTTGTAAAAAAATTGTTAATGAATTTCGCGAGCTACTTTAGCGCATCCAGCTTAATGTCAGTGATTACGCTACACAGTTATTGATTGTATGTAAATCTGAATACTATGTTAGAGGGGTATAGAGTAGCAGCCTGGTCATATGGCAACGGCCCGATAATCGTTCTGGACCCTTTATTTTACATTCAATGAGTCGGAGTATTGGCTTTGGTTAAACAATGTTACTGGACCCGGACTCACTTAAATCACTCATTTCATTGGACGCTGCGAAATGTGTAATTAGCGGGCCAATAACAATTACAAACACTTTCTATATGAGCAGGCTGTCGGGTGATAATTAAAATTGGAGAGACTATTACGGAAATACGAAATTCCCGAATAAAATGTTCCCTAAGGGAGCAGGAATTCGTTTGTCTCGTACCTAAATCTCCCGGACCTCGTATTTACGTAAAAGGCTCTCACACGAACGTTCTACGTAGGTACATACATGTACATTCCTACTTACCTTTTAGTAAGTTTATGAAAGAAGCTTTAAAGTGTAGATTAGATTTATAATTAAGTTTATTAAAATAAAACTGAAAACATTTACGTGTGACTGAATAATTTATATCACTTGAAGAATTATAACTATTCATTAACTTTGTAATTGTATAAAATAAGACTACGTTTTCATCGTTTTCAATGCAACAATTATTATGTATTCAGACTGTATTGACTCTATTCTTTGTTTTAATTTTTCCATATTTTTGTGATATCTAATCGGTATTTAGTGCTAGCCCGACTAAGGGTTCACGAGGTGATATGAATATGATCGCTAGTTACATAATTACACTTATATGTAGACATTTCTAATGTATATATAATTTCTAGGTGTTCTACGAGATTAATTTTGTATAGCCAGAGAGAAGTAGCTTTTATATATCATCAATCATGACTTATTTTTAGTTAAACGAACAAGTTGTTTTTTTAGATATAAATCACATTGCAAATGAACATTTGCACCGAAGTGCCCATACTTGTACATAATTAGACGTTTATATTACAACGTCAGTGGTAACTTATTCTTCTATTTATTTGGATTGTTCGTAAATAGAAGAGTATGTTATAATGAAATGCATAAATACAATTGGACATTCAATGTATGTAAAATAAATCAAAAGTGGTATTGAGCGGCTGTTTTTTATTTGTCTGCGTAATTAATACACCACACCTTACTTGCGGGTTTTCCGGTCCCTCGTGAATTTTAAGACCTAAAGAAATAAAAACTAGGTTTCTACCATAGTTATCTGTAGTGAGTTTTTTGCATCACGGACGGATAAAATAAAAAGAATATCATTATACTATACAGGGTGTTAGTGTAAACACCGTTATCCTTGAAACCAGTGGTTTGGTTTCATTTATAGAAGGAAAAATCAATGGAAAAATACAATTTTTTTTTTTCCACAAGAATATTTCACCCTACACGCAAGGGCAACGACCGGCCGCGGCCGGCGGTTGGCGGGGGCGGGCGGGGCGCGCGGGACGTTACATGACCGGCCGTCAGCTGTTTCGCAGCACTCTCGAACTCGTAGCCATGAGTATCGGGACAGTGACGGATATTTACTTTTTTAAATCTGCTTATGAAAATAAGGTTTTTTTTTTGTTGTTACTGGGTCATTTATTTTTATATTTAAGTCAACTACCCATGCTTTGAGTGACAACGGTGTTTACCCTTGCATACTGTATATAATGTCATTATTTTTGCCTAGGACGTCTCGTTCCAGAGGAAAACTCCTTTTTTAATTTTTGAGTTTTCTAATTTTAGAATGTACTTGCTCCTCTGTTTTATGAGGCTACTTACGTCGCGTCCGGTGCCATGAACAAGGTGTAATTTAAATAACACACAACCTCTTAAGGGGTCATTGTTCTCATAATTATGAACTACTTTTATGATGGGACCAAACCAGAAATCGCAAAGAAAAAAACAGCTGTTGCATTTTTTTTATAACTCGTCATATATAGGGAACTGCAGATTTTTCATGATTTCAGGTTTGGTCCCATAGCAAAACTTGTTCATAATGAGGATGATACGATGACCCCTTATTTATTTATTTATTTGGGACAAACAAACAGTAACGCATTATATCTGCGCCAATAATCTAAACAAAGATAATATATTATATAAATGTGAAACTCACACCGTTATCCACAGCATATACAATTCATATAAATTTACTAATGAACAATCTATGCGAGTAAGACTACAAGACTGTTCAAATAACTATACATCGGAATCCTTAAGTTTCCTTAACAAAGCAGAACGAAATCTATTTGCCGACACTGAGAATAAATCTAATTCTGTAGTTTCTGAACAAAAATCATTATAGTTTTTACACAAGCGACGTAGAGGCGCCCGCAGACCAGCATTGGTGCGGCAGTGGGACACAGCAAAAAGAGGACGTGCGCGCACCTCTCGTCTAATAACAGTTCTTGGGACACAGTAGCATATTTAATTAGTAATCTCAGAGCAGTTATACCTGTTATAGCATACGTCGAAAAGAAACATAATTTCTAAATATAAACGTCTAGACTTCAGGCTCATTAGATTGTATTTATTAAGTAGATTTTTATAGGTTGGGAAATTGTGGGAGCACCTATAGTGCATCGATCTGAGGAATTTGGTCTGCACTTTTTCTAGCATCTCAACATATTTATTATAAAAAGGGTTCCACACTACCACTGCATATTCGAGTTGAGATCTAACTAGTGCTTTATAGAGATGAGAATAAGTGCTTGCGTTTTTAAATTCAGTAGCTGATCTCATAACGAACCCGTACATACGATAAGCCTTTTTGGTGATGTTATCAATATGTTGATCAAGGTGAAGTTTGTTATCAAGCAGTACCCCTAGGTCTCGCACGGATGAAGCTTTCAATAGAGTTACATTATTTAGATTATAATTATGATTTAAAAAGTTTTTATTTTTTGTGAATGATATCGTTAAACATTTAGAAATACTAAGGTAAAGTTTGTTTTGAACGCAGTATTCAGAGAATCGATTTAAGTCTTCTTGTAACTGACAACAATCTGCAGGTTTTCTTATAGCTTTAAAGATTTTTAGGTCGTCAGCATAGAGCAAAAATTTTGAGTGTCTGAAACAATTTCCAATATCATTTATGAACAAAATGAATAAAAGAGGCCCTAAAATTGAGCCCTGGGGTACGCCAGATGTTACAACAGTAGTCGCTGAGTGGAATCCCTTGATAACAACCCTTTGTGATCTATTACTAACATATGATGCAAACCAGCGAAGCAAATCTCCTCGTATGCCGTTAAATGCAATTTTGGTAAGAAGCAAATTGTGGTCTACTTTGTCGAAATAATTAAGAGGTTGTGCGTTATTTATGTTACATCTTGTATTTACTTTGACGGTATGTTATGTTGGCGTTGCTGAAACACCTGCGTTGGAGTGATTTCCTTAGATTCACCTTGACCGTGATATTTACTTATTGTGTTCTACCACCAAATCTACCACTTTTCAAATCGGTTCTTCCTGTCAACTATTACCGTAAGTAATAAATTTATAGTATCGTGTTTATCAATGATCATAGGGCCTAGACAAGTGACAATCGCTTCGAAAGCGTTTCGTATTTCTACAACGACTTTCAACGGGATTGACATAAGCTTTTCGATAGCTTATGTCAGTCCTATACATTTTTACCTTTTCCATCATCGTTAGCGCTGATAGAATGTCACTTTGTCTAGGGCATCTGATCAAAATAGGAGACTAATATCTAATAGAATGAGATGGCTACACAGACTATACAGTAGTTAATCAGTACCACAGACAGCACGCTTACAAGAGCATGCATTCCGTGCGTGTAGGGGTTTATCTGCTACAATATTGTCATCCACAATTTGTGCCCACACGCATTTGCAAGTGAAATCACTTGTCATGTCATATAATCCCAGATCATTACCTACGCGTGGCTGCCGTGCTGCCAGCGTGCAACGTTTATCTCCAGTGCGCTCGTTAGAAAGGGCAAGGTCGGGCTTCGCGTGTCCGATACACTTTATGGCGAATTGTTTGTGAGGTCGCCCTTTTCGTGGCCTTCCGTCACAGTGCCATCCCGTGCGCCACCGACCTCGCTGGATTTCTCAACGAATAAAATGTTTACAGGATTAGGTAGCCGAAATCATTGTTAACAAACTTATGTTCGACACTGTGGTTGCCGGTCGCAGCTCTCTCCTCGATTGAATGCTAAAAGCACGTGATTGGAATCATTTTAAGGACCTAAGGAGGATACGAAATTTTGAAACGTGACGAAAAAAATAAAAAAAATTGTTTGTTCCTTCAGTTCGCAGATCACGTGTTGCGTCGTGAGATCAACGGATCTTTATTAGGAATTCAAATCACATAAGTGACTTCTAATTTGATTAAAATAGAGATGATTGAGGTTAGTTTAGCCATGTATTCACAAGACATTCAAAAATGCAAAGATTTATGATTGTTTATATGACAATACCTCATTAGGATGCTGCATGAGGACAATCTCATAATTATCTATTAAGGAAGGAACAAATAAGTTTCACTGGGATTCGTTTTTAAAATTTATATGAGTGTCGCAGACTGGCGTTACGTTTGGTAGATACTTAAATTTTTTGAAAAATAATCTTAGTTGCTAGCAACAAAGATTTTTTTCAAAAAATTTAAATAGGTAAAACGAAAAAAAACCTGAATATTTTCTTATTAAGTACCTATTAGAGAGCAAAATTAAAAAATAACAATTTTACTTTGTATTTATCAGTCTGATGTTTGGAGTAAAGTTGGTGCAAGCTAAAACTAAACAAAAATATTTTAATAATTTTAGATTCGTTTTTCGTACCTATATATAAAATTTTACTTTTTACTTAAGGAAAAAACACAAAATAGGTTCCGCCATTTGGTGAGTATCCTGTTCTATACTATAAATCCATAGAGTAAAACCTACGCTAAACTAGGAACTCATAATTATTTATAACTGTTTAAACATGCTAGCCTAACCACTAATCACTGAGATATGTTCGCCATTCTCTGTACCACTTAATTAACCTAACCACTTGTATCTTATAAGTTACAATTCCAGTTTTATTGTTCCTTAGGTCCCTGGTTCTCGGAAATGGTGGGTGTGACCGTGAAACCCCATGACGTCAACTGTTAAGGTTGCTCCACACGACAAAGTGACGGACAAAGTAACTACAATAGATATATATAGGACTTTGTCTTCCATTAGTTTATATTAAGAATTCTGGAAGATAATGCTTATTTTGGTATTTTTTGTTCCGGGCTCTACCTACGTCAGAGCAACTTTTATAATGCATTCTGATTACATCTGCCGAATGATTGGTTGAAAATGACGCACTCACACTTAGAATGAATAACAAATTATTTTGCAGAATATTCTTGTAAGTATAAAAACCATAGTATCTTTTTATATCAGCACTGCTGCTGACAAAATCTAGTAAGTACTTATTTTAGACAAATTACAAGTTTCAAGGTTTATGTAAGACTAATGTAGGTAGGTAGGTGCTCTAAGCTAGCTTAAAATATAATTTGTTACTTTAAAATAATATGCTTTTGTCTTTTAAGATATTATTTAACTTACTTAGGTACCTATTCTGATCGTGCAGTTGCCTTAACACGTATACATTTTTTGTTCGTAAGGAAAACCGCAAAGACCGTTTAAGAAGTTATTATACATGTACTTAGTTGTCGAGATAACGCCTGGTTGTGCAAACTTTCCTACACAATAAGCTTAAACGCACTGGCTGCGGTTATAAATCTTGTGATTTACAAGCTTACAATGACAATAATATAATAATAAACCATTGACGTAGGGGCGTACCTATGAATGTAGATGTTAGATGCAAAATACCTGGAGCTACCCTAGTGAGCGGACCTTTCTGCATAGAAATAAAGATCAGTGATTAAAATGGAGAGGAGTAATCAGGTCGAAAGGGTCTTCAGAGCATTTCCTTCCCTAATAGGGAGAGGTACAGGTACAGCAGTACCTGTACCTCGCCCTATTATGAGAAACATATTTCGTCTTAATTGTAACAACACTATGATGCCGGATGGATGTTGGTTATTAATATTATATACTAAAACCTTCCTCGAGAACCACTCTATCCATTGGTGAAAACAGCATAAAAATCGGTGTAGTAGTTTTTGAGTTTATCGCGAACAGACAGACAGACAGACGCGGCGGATGACTTTGTTTTATAATATGTAGAGATTAAACTTATTGCACAGTCTCTGAAACAGTTCTGCCCTATTAATAAAGAGAAAGCCTCAAAAGACCACGTTACCAGATTCACCAGATTACCAGACTTATACAAGATATCTTTGTATAAAAAAAATAACTACTAAGTAGGTACTTGTATACGCGTAGGGATGATTCAACCGTAAAGCGCATAATTGTTCTCGCTCTGGTAACTTTGGTCGGTAAGTGCTAAGTGATGAAGCTGACAGAACGCCGTGGCCTACATCTTAAAGTGTGGCGTAACCCATGGACCTTAAGTTTTCCGCCTAATGTATAGATACGGATTCGCTATGTCTGACGCCAAATGTGTGGCTATTAGGCCAAGTTCACCTACTTACCTACCTGCCGCCTGCTGGATTGCTGAACAGTTCCATTTAACTACATTATCATCATCATACTCTTGCCCGTAGTTCAATTTCTTTTTGGGATCGTGGCAGAAAGTCTTATTCATCCATACTTCTCTAATAGTCGTCATCTCTATAGTCAACCCTGTTTTAGCCATATCTGCAGGCGAGGAAATAACTGACGTATTTTTATTTTTTTTAATAGTAACTAATTTAGAGATGGGCCGACTAGTCGCCGACTAGTCGGGAAAACCGACTATTCGGCATCATTTGTAGTCGGTGACTATTCGGCAAAATATGACGATTATAATCGGCGCTTATCAAATGAAATAAAACAAATCATTTGTACTTTTTTTATAATTTGATAATTTCTAAACATTACTTACTTAGCCGTCCCCCGACGCGATGACGCTTGGATCTAAATATTACCTACAACTGTTATATTAAACCAATACCTACATAATATTTTTTTACTTTTAGACGCTTTGTTTTTGTCGGGGGTTTTTTAAATTTTTAGTTTAAATTTTATTTCCTGTTTTTAAAATTTTACATTAAGTATACTAACTTCCGCCCGCGGCTTCCCCACGTGGTATGTCGATAAAAAGAAGCTTTTCTCAGGCTCTAGACTATCTGTGTACCAAATTTCATTTAAATCGGTTCAGTCGTTTTGGCGTGAAAGCGCGACAGACAGACAGAGTTACTTTCGCATTTATAATATTAGTAAAGGAAGTAAGTAAGGATTACTAGTAGACACGCTACGATCGAAACGTGTCTCGCCGAAATCTGCGTAGCTGTACCTATATGTTTGCCACAGTGCAGCTAGTTACTAATTTAGTCTATTTTCTCTTTCCTATTCCATGATCAGATTCAGACCCTGATCACTATCCATCTATAACCTATTTTTTGAGACCTTTTCAATGAGCCCAATGCGACACTTGTAAGTCTGCTGTAAGTTGGTGAGGGAGTTGGGTATCCTGCAATTACCAGGTGATGCTGCAGCATCAGTTCAAGGTTACTATATTCTTCTCATAAATCATTGAAGTAACCGAATTCTAAATTTCGAATCGATTATATTAGAGATTAGATATAGAAGATGCTCACATCCATTCATCGACTTGAAAAGAGTTGATAATCTTCAAACGGCTGAACCGATTTTCTTGAATCATAGCTAAGAACACTCTCGATCAAGTCACCCTACAAACAAAACAAAAAAATCAAAAGCGGTTCAGCCGTTTGGCTGCTACGAGGGAACAGACAGACACACCGACACAGATACACGTTCAACTTATAACACCCCTCTTTTTCCGTCGGGGGTTAAAAATGTAAACAAACACGTCACAACATGCTTAGCGGCCACGCGATGACTAAGCCGAGTAATGACGAAAAAGCCCGAACACCTCTGACAAGTAGGTATTAGAATGATCGGCATTGCCGATTAGTCGGCCGACTAATCGGCAATTTGAAAACCGATTAGTCGGCTAGTCGGCTAGTCGGCAAATACTATAGTCGGCCCATCACTAGCTATTATTTTATTTTTAGCATACCTAGACTTTGTTCAATTATCTATCTTAATAAGTTCACTTGTGCGTATTCATTATTTATTACAGAAAAAGATATATAATATCTGAATTGAATTTAATACGGTTTATTATTTTAGTTTTATTATTTGTTTTTTCGATAATATTATTAAGTTAAAATAAAAATAAAATAGTTACTCCTACTATTCAAGTATATTTCAAATTAAATGATTCATAATAAATTCCTCGTCCAATTATAATGTAAATAAATACAAATAAAAAATAATGAAGCTGCATTATCTTTAAATCCTTATCTTTTAAAAATGCAATTTTTTGTTATATTTATTGGAGTACTTAAATTTAACTTATGTGTGTTAACTTAGGTATGTCTACCTCACGGCTTCATCATGTGACCCTGACACTACCCAGGGCTGTAGCTTCGAACACGACGGGGCTGCCCTGTTAACTTGAGCAGTTCTGGGTCTACAACCCGTATTATACTTGTTTAGTTAAGAAATTCCCAAAGTAATGGCCAACTTCCTATTCCATCATCAGACCCTGGAGAAAAAAATAGGCTTATGAAAAAGAAAAAACAATGGAACATTAATTTAAGTATTTGAATAAAATGTAGGTTGTAGAAATTGAATACTTCGATTGTTATTACATTTTCTATAGGTACCTATCTAGGTATTACACTCATACATTGTATGTATGTATACCTACGTCTTTTGAAGAAAATAAGGGCGTGGACACATGTCTGCGGTGCGGCGCCGGCCACCGTGTAACGGCACGGCACCGCTACCGGGAGGCGGCACGGCGTCGTGTCGCGACACGGCGCCTTGTGCGGTGGGGAGCGCACCGCTCGCTAGTTAATGTTTTGTTGGTGTTTAGTCTGCACGTGTTATTTAATGCATAATAATGGCTGCCGATTTAGATGTCGACTTTTTAATTTCACTCGTGGAAGCACGTCCCGTTCTCTGGGACAAGACAAAGGAGAATTATAAGGATAAAAATTTGAAAACTGAAGGGTGGAAAGATGTATGCCGAAATATTTTTCCATCTTTCGACGAGAAGGACAATAAAGAAAAAACAAGTCTCGGTGAGTACATATTTTATTCATTTATCTTTTTGACATAATAATAGGTGAAAATTTAAATGTAAAAAGTTTAAAATACAATTAACATTTAAATGTGAATAAAATGCGTTAATGTTCAATATGCCAACTTGTCGAGTTTTTTTTTTAACTAAAACTCAGTCGCAAACGCAGAACAAAGCGAATTTCGTACAGTGATAACCATTGTATCACTCTGTCTAACTTGCACAATATTATATATTGCCATCCTTTACACATACTCAACACTTTGGCTTTGTTAGTCGGCTCAAAAAACAGGTAGAAAATTGTTTGTTCCGGGACCGAGCTTTAGTTATATTTTGCTTAATTGCCAACTAAGCGCACCGACATCACTATTAAAGTATTTACAAAATTCGCCCCTTATATCGACTGGATTTGATAAAGAATCTGCATCTGTTGTTTGTTGAATGTTTAAAAGAGTGTTATCAATACATAGCTCTTCAGACTTTCTAACTCCATCTCGAGTAACAACAAAATTGTGTAAGACACAGCATGCTTTAATAATGTCTGTCGCAAAATTATATTGAACATTTAAAGGCCGGTGAAATACTCGCCATTTATTTGCGAAGATACCAAAAGCACACTCGACATATCTTCTTGCTCGACTTAAACGATAGTTATAAACCCTTTGTTCTACACTTAGATGCTTCCCTGGGTATGGACGCATTAGATTGTTCATTAACGGTAGACCTTCATCTGCGATAAAAACATAGGGAATTGAATTTTGAAGCCCCGGTAAAGGTTTTGGCGCTGGTATTGGAAGTCGATTCTGTAATAATAATTCGTATAATTTTGTATTATGAAAAATCGTGGAATCGCATTCCTTCCCATACGATCCTATATCGACATATACAAATCTATATCTAGAGTCTACCAATGCCAGCAAAACTATAGAATTATAGCTTTTATAGTTGAAAAAAAGAGATCCACTGTGGGCAGGACTGCAAATTCTGATGTGCTTCCCGTCCAATGCCCCCATGCAATTTGGGAAATTAGTTTTTATGACAAAATCTTCAGCTATTTGTTCTATTAGCTCTTTAGTTATTTTCGGAATGCTTTCTCTTAAAAGGATGTCCCATATAGCCCGACAAACTTCTCGTATAATTTTCCCGATTGTGCTTTTTCCACGATAATCTGTGAATTCCATATCTCTGAATGAATTTCCTGTCGCCAAAAACCTGTAAATAGGATATTTAATTAACTTTTACAGAGATATTAAAAAACAACTATTTAATTACATATTTCTAAACATTTTTTTTATGATTGTTACAGGTAATGACGTAATTAGAAAGTGGACCAACATTAAAGATAATTTTATGAAATATATGAAGAAGATAGAACTTTCAAAAAAATCTGGAGCTGGTGCAAAACATATAAAAGAATACCATTTGTACAAACAGCTCATGTTTTTGCAAAAAAATGCTCCAAATGTAACCGACGCATAGAAGAAGGATTTCAAAATCCAAAAACGAGATCACGATATCAGCCATACAGTACAACTACGCGACAGCGAAAACCAAGTAGTGATGAATTTGAGAGGCAAATTATTGAAACTTTAGGTACTTCAGAAAATCGACATCTGTCATTTTTTAAAGCTATTTTGCCATCTTTAAACAAGTTAGATGACCACCAGACTTTGATGTTTCAAAGTGGAGTTTTAAAGATTTTAACGGATTTCCATCGACCACCGTGTCAGTCATATAGTGGATACCAGACAGCAACTTCTTACGACACTAATTATCACCAAGCTACACGATCACCACAAGCTACAACGTCTTATGACACTTATCAAACAGCTTATAATTCATCCATTCAAAGCATAAATCGTCACCAAACATCACCAATCTCGCCTTTGGAAGAAATTCTATCCAATACCACGGATACACAAGAATCAGAATACGACTTTTCTTAAATAATAATATACACAATCATTCGAATTATTACTCTTTTGATTTGAATAAAAAAATATATCAATGTAAAATTCTTTTATTTCTTACCGTATAGTTAAACCTATCATTTCCTTAGGCTCCACAGGTTTTCCGAACACGTACTGCTTTTGTATACGAGGTGCAATTTTGGTCAGCAGTTCTTCAAAACTTGATATAGACATTCTAAAATATTCGTAAAATTTCTCATCACCACATTTTTTCAGCGCTTCATATTTCCTCTCAAAATGACCTCCATCATGGTTCATTATAGAAAGATATGGATTCACCCAATATTTTCTTTGATTCTGTTTCTTCTTCATTCGTCGTCTTAGTAACAGGAGCAAAATGATACGTCTTTCGCGGTCCATATCAAGATAAAAACTGAACAATGGTTACTGTTTGTGCCCGCGTTGCACCGCACAAGGCGCCGTGTCGCGACACGACGCCGTGCCGCCTCGCGGTAGCGGTGCCGTGCCGTTACACGGTGGCCTGCGCCGCACCGCAGACATGTGTCCACGCCCTAAGCGCAATCCGCAGAGCCGGCCTTTGGCCCGCTTATGGCGCAGCCTCTACATAAATTACTATATCGTTGGAGTGTAGATTGTAAGACTGAAATACGGCAATAGGTAGTACTTTCTTGTTATAAAATTGATAAGAATTGATTAAAAAATTATGACAAACCTGACAGCGTTCTTGCCTTCTAACTGTAAATACAATTTGTACCTATACTTTATTACGTTAGTTACAAGCTATGTTACTACACCGATTTATTGCAACAACTTCCCTTGCATGCTTATGCTGTCGAGTTTCCTTACAATGTTGTTATGTATCAAACTTACTTCAAGCTGTTTAGTTTTCGTATACTGGACAGCATTGAATAAACATTATATACCGAAATATTATGAAACAATATAAATTCTTTGTGGTTCCTTCAGTGCAATGAATACGCGATGCAGCTGCAAAGTTCTTTGTGTTTCGGTTGCATTCGTGTGTCCCAACTATGCAAAGCAATCACTTACAAAATCAGGTTTCTTACGTCATGTCGACTGATAGTGGATTCGTCTGACAGCCATATGAAATTTTAGAGAAAATCTTGTTATGAAAATGGGACGTCTGACAGCGAAAGTGAGTTATGCAGCGAGCGTAGTGCGGTGTGCGGTGTGCGGCCTCTGTCCGGCGTCCGTTTGTAGGACGCTATCGCGCTAGTCTGTTTGGCTGTTTTTATTGGTTAGTGTTAGCGTCGCCGGCCACCTCTCCGGAATCCGGAGTACCGCGCGGAGGGTCTCAGGCGCGCACTCTCTCAGTGTCGCTGCTGCTACGACGCGTGTTGTCTCGCCCGCGGCCGCTGCGTCGCCGCCGATCGATCCGATTCGATAGTCGCGATTTCACGTGCGCTCGAGCAACGCGCTCCGGATTTATCCAAAACCCTTCATCTGCATCAATACAAATACAGTGTTTTTACGCAACGAGTGCACCAACTCGATATAAAAAGTGGTTAAAATTGTGTCCGCCTTGAAGAAGTGCGAAAGGCTGTGTTTGCACAAACGAGCGAAAGCGGTCAAGCGTGTGTCAACGAGCGCGGAATTTGGCTGTGTAGGTGTTTTTCCCTTTGCTGTGTTGCAATGAAAATAAGTGTTAAAATGTCGAAATCTGGTTTATGAGGAGCTCGGTGAACGTGCTCATGCGCCTGTAAAAAACGGGCACACGTGCTTATGTAAGGAGACCTGACGCATAGAACAAGTGAGTAATACCTAGACCTACATTAACAAAAAATCAATCAACACGTAATGACTTAAGTAATAGGTACATATTTATTACCTATTTGCTAGAATAAATAACTTTGATGTTGAACGAGTTTACCTGAGTGAGCCTGTAACACTTTGTTTGCATAGTAACTTCTTTTTAGTTTATTTACAATGGATTTACCTGCCTATTCATTAAAGTTCACAATGACTTACCTCTTTATATATGAATTTATCGAAATACGGGTCTATTTTTGCAATTTATAGGAAAAAATAACTGCTAATCGATAATTGTATGTATTTAGAACATCAAGCATCGTCACATTCAATCAATTGAATTCAAAGCCTAAACGTTTTTACAACCGCATTTGACATCAAAAGACAGAACCAAACTTTCGAAACTGAGTTCCAAAAGCCTTAATAAACACTTGACGCCGCATACCATCACGCTAGCTCGGCTGAGAGTGAGCAAATTGCTCAATTTCGAATATATAATGACATAAGACACAACACGGTCATACAGAAGCGAATGCACTTAAAAAAACTTTATGTATGAATCATTATGGATTGTATTGTTGAGCATGTTAATACACAAAGAGGACATGATTGGGCCGAGTATAGGACCCTGCGGCACACACTGAACACAACGCAAATTTTTAGTTTTTGTCGAATTATTTTTAGCAGTGAATCAAGTCAAAATGTAGAAAGAGATTTCAAACAAAATACAAATAAAATAAAATACAAATTAAATTAGCACACTTTACTGGTACCGAAGTATAGCGTGATGATATTTTTTTTAAAGGTTAATATGTAATTTTCTGCAATGTTCTAACCGTTTGGCTTGTCTTTTGATCATTAGCGGTAAACTATAGAGAAATACAAACACAATGCAATATTGCTATGCTCATTCCCCATTGCAAATAGTGCGATAATTTATAGCCACAGACTGACCAGACATAAAGGGAATATCTATGCATTTAGATAGAATCAATCCGGTAGTATTTGCGTGAAGCGTGAACATATTCAGATAAAATTTCTAAAAACTATACGTATTTTCGGCATTAGAATCGGTCCCAAAACAATTTTTTTTTTCCAATACTTTCACTTTTGAATTTTGACTTTGCTATGATTTTATTTTATTTATTGAAAGATATAGGTAGATGGAATGACACCTTGTCTAGTCTCATACCTTCCTTCATTCTTCTTCGTTGTGTCGATGATATTATTCATTAAAGCAGTAAATAAACTACTATATGTAGCCTTCGAACGTTATTATAATTGCTAAGACTTACAATAATAACTTCGTTGAGTCTATTGTTGTTCTAAATCGCATTTATAATTAACTAGTTGCGCCCCATAGTTTCACCTGCGTAAGTCTGGATCCCGTGGGAATATCGGGATAAAAGGTATCCTATATGTCCTTCTCCAGGTCATGGTCTTACCATGTGCCAAATCCGTTCAGCCGTTTTAGCATGAAAGCGCAACAAACAAACAAATTCACTTTCGCATTTAAAATTAGTTAGGATTGAGTGTGAGAATTTGTCCTACAACGTTACTAGGTAAATTATATTGCAGTAAATATTATCTTTTACCTCAATTGAACGCGGAAATAATATCAATTATGAATAAACGAGCTGTTATGTAAAATGTCAATATTCTAGATACAGTTTTGTAACACATATCGAATCAAAATTGTTGCATTATGTAAGTTTCTGACCTTTACATGTATATTTCATTAATTCATGCGTCTTTTACGTTAAATATCCCCGAATTTAAACACATACCTACATTGTAGATGGAAACTAACTAGGGCATGAATCTCGGAATCTCGGAATATCGGAATCTCGGAACGTAAGTTCCGATATTACAATTCCGATACTGAGTGATCCAATATCGGAATATCAATATCGGATTATTTTTTCTATATTTTGAGTTTTAAACTAAACCTATATTTTAGATCCTTGTGTAGCGCCGAGCGCGACAGCGCCCTGCCGTATTCCCGTTGCCAGCTCGCTAAGCATGCGATTCAAGTACCAAAAAGTAACTAAATATGTGTGAGAATAGGCAATAATATTGAAGGATGATCATAAAATGGCACGTTAAGCAGTTGGTACCGGCTGTCATTCATAGTAGAGATGGGTTTTAACAGGTTAAACACGATATCTGATAACACTGTTACTGTTACAAAAAAAAAACAGATCCAAATATCTGTTATTAAATAACAGGCTGTTATTTTTGTACGGACGATAAATACGTATTGAAATCTCAATTGAATATCTTCTTTATTTTTTTTGGTTTAAAGTCGAAAATCGTATCGCGGAAGTTTCGTAAGCCGCGGTAACAGTCTTGAGGATCTGTTATTTTAAGTAACAGATATGTTTTATTGTTAGAAACAATTGTTATCTGTTATTTTTTAATATCTGTTACGATAAATACGCCTCACTCCTAATTCATAGATCTTTGCCAGTCGTTACGGGAAGTCAGAAGTCCAGAAGTCTCAACCAGTCTTTGCAAGTTCCTTGGTTGTGGAAATCAGCTATGCAGTCGCAATATATAAATAAATGTAATACTGGTATTCAGCTGTATCTGGTTAGACTGGAAGCCGACCTCAACATAGTTGTGAAAAAGCTAGATTGATTGAAATAACAAAAGTTACAAATTAAGTGCATGATAAAATGGGCAGTATATTTATAATATTGAAAGGTTATCATAAAATAGTAAATACAGTAATTACGGTGGGCATACTTATAAAAAAACAACTAATGTATGAACTAAATTAAAGAATACGATTTAAAAATGTTTTTTATTGCACTCAATCCAACCTCATACCGAATTTGTGCAATTTTTTAAGAAATAACGAAATTCCGATATTAATATCGGAATTCCGATATTGAGATCTAATATCGGAACTCAGTATCGGAATTGAAAACCTTCCGATATTACATGCACTAAAACTAACCCTATGAAAATAAATAAGTAGGTAGGTTTAGTAAAAATACGCAATGCACATTACGAATAGTTCATTTAGATAGTACCTACCTACCTAACTAATTATGATTACGGAAACTCCTGACATCACGACTTTTTAACGAAGAAACTAAAATGAAATTATGAGCACATTTGGAAAGTTTATAGCTGTTTTCGGTTGTTGCAAACAGATTTTATTTTGGTTTTATCTTCTTGTTCTCTGCCAATAATGGAACAAATCTATCGTGGTTAGTGATTTGTTCATGGAATTCACGCTTGGAACCATAAATACAACCTGCCTGCTGTGATCAAACAAGTTTTTTCTTTAACATAATGAGCCTCTTGTAAGTTTTAATTTGATAGTTCATTGACTAGTTCTCTGACGTCTTTGCTGTTCTATTAAATCTTTTCCATTTTATGAATAGAGTTATGAAATAAAATTATAAATCTTTACTAAAATTATATACCTACTACTAGCTACTTATAGTACTAGTTGCTGCCCGAGACTTCTGCGTCTGCGTTTATTTTGTATTTCATCATTTTTAATACATCGTATGCGACACTCGTATGCCGATTTAAGTCAAGGGCAACGTATAAAAAAGGGCAGTTAGACCAGCTCTACTATGAAGGTACCTATATGGAGCTGAGTGCTGGCCGATGAGGGAGACGGATAAACAGAAAATCCGTGCTACAGAGACGAAGATAGGTCAGGTGGAGTCTCAAAAATGGATAAAATAAGTAACTAATATATCCGGGGCACTTCGTCGCTAAGCTACACGAAAAACTTAGTGAAACCGCTTGCGCTGGTACGGACATGTGATAAGGCGAGATGATGACCATAAGACTAAACGAGTCATGAATATTGAACACCATAAAAGAGCCCGTGGTCGACCACCAATAACTTAGCTACGAATAATAAATGATGTGATAGCGAGCAACACAACAAAAGAGACAAATCACAACTGCATGGTGTGGCGCAGAAGTACCTACTAGGAGGGCTGTGCCCAAATAAATTGAGATAATAGCCAGGAGAAAGAAGAAGAAGATCATTTTTTAATAAAAATATCCAGGAAAATCTCCAGGTCCCAGGCTACCTGCGTCATTTTTCATAACGATCGGTTCAGTTGTTTAGGTGTGAAAAGGTAACAGACAGACAGAGTTACTTTCGCTTTTATAATATTAGTATGGATTCTTGTGAAGCAATTAGTTTAACAACGCTTAATAATGATGTATCAGATATTTAATTATCCAGTAGCACTTTAATATCAGCTTTTAATAACGTAGATACAACAGCAATGCATTGATTGCTACATAATAATCATCATCACTAACATAATAATATATCAGTAATATGCAATAAAACAAATATATACCTACCAAAGCCTCAAAGAGTGCATAAATAAGAGTTTTGAAATAGTTTTTCCTTTCTGGCTGGCAAAGTGCCGAGTTGTTAGCATTTGTTTACAAATAAGACTGGAGGACATACCTTTACACCATTATGCACTTCTCAACCTGTTGCTAGATAGACACGTTACTAATCAATTTCCTTAAAATAATCTTAATTTAGTGTTTCCACGGCTGGGATTCAGGTCTCTGTAAAAGAGGAAGCGAGCTGTAATCACACAACCGGGTGCCGGTTGATGGATGTCACAAATCTTCGATTATACTTAAGGTTCTAATATATACCGCTTTCCTAACGATGTTTTCCTTCACCCTTTTATTGATGAAGTAAATTGCACCAAGTTGAGGTCGTATCCTACCTCAGATTTTATCTCGCTCGCATCATACTACTCGCGGCAGGAGTGAAAGCGAGCCGGAGTGGGGTGCTGGCGGATCTCAAGCCTGAAAATAATGTAAATAAAAAAAAGGCCTGCTTTATAGTTATTATGCAAAGTTTCATGATCTAATTTGAAGTATTTTTTGAATACCAGCGGTTTCGCGGTTCGGTTTAGAGGTAACTTTGGAATTATTTTCTATTGAGAAAATTTTGGGTAATCGTGTTTCTTGTTTTAACAGTTTGAAATTACCGTTAATTCACATGCTTTGATTGTAGTCAAACAAGATTTTAATTGGCGGGTTTTTGATATTTTATTGAAGTGTTATGTTTGCCAATAAGTATATGTTACTTTTAAATATTTGCTCATTATCATTAAGTTCTTGATGGGTACTTTATCATATGTATGCTAAAAATTGAATTGTGTTTTATTGTTTGCTACGACGCTTTGAACACATTGTATTTGATTGATATCTTATTTGAGATACGAAGTTACAAAATAAACATCGTTTACCGATGACTCCAGGATCTTTAAAAATGAGAACAGTTTAATAAAAATTAAACTATCTGAATTCTCTAGATCCCTTTTCCTTTTTACAAAGAAATCGATTGTGACCTTTCGCTTATTGAATATTTTACATTTTTCCTCCAAGAAAAGGTAAGAATTGGACCAGGTGAATGGGTAATTCACATTGCCAATATCCTTTTGTTTGCCTTTACCTACCGCTAGCTACTTTCACGTCCTCGTGTGACCACAAAGTGGGTCACAACGCATTCACGACTCTGCAACAACGAGAGAAATATGATTTAAAATTGTATCTATCTGTACGTAGAAAGTATTTATATCTGCATCGCATGCAACAGCAGAAAGTGAAACGATCTTTTCTACCGAAATTGTAAAAGTTGATAAGATATACCAGGATCCATAGTTCCGGTCCTCGTTTGATGACACACGGTCTTATCTCGTCCTTTCGGACTAAAGTGATGAATGAGCGGTGCAGTTCAAGAGTGCATCATTATGGTACGATATCGCATTAGCCTTAACCTCGACGTTTACGAAATTGGTAGATGTATTTAGAAGCGCAATTCCACCATCTTTATATATCGAGACTCCTCCGTGCCTCGGAAAGCACATTAAGCCGGTGGACGCGGCTGTCATTTGTGGATCTTTGACAGTCGATCCGGGTCGTCAGAAGCCCGAAAGTCTGACAACCAGCAGTACAAAGGGGTATCGTATTACCCAGTTACTGGGTTGTGGAGGTCTGATCAGTCGCTCCATGTAAAATACTGGTATTCAGCTGCATCCGGTTAGACTCGAAGCCGACCCTAACATAGTTGGGAAAAGGCTAGGCAGATGATGATTTAGAAGCGTAATTATAGATGGAAATGCGACAGATTGTAGTGTAGAGTAATTCGTCAACTCGTCCTACATGCCTGCCTACGGCCCATTTAGGATGTTCTTTTGATTTTCTGCAAGTCGTCTTAGATGGGCCGTAGGCATGTAGGACGAGTTGACGAATTAGCCGTAGTGTAAAGTGCACTTTGTGATGATTATTTACACCGAGCGCCACGCCGCAGAAAATTAATCTTCTGTTTTGCAACATAAATGCTTCCCAATGCAACGACTCCCATTTCTTAGCTTATATGATATCAATAAAAGTAGCTAGGAAATACAATATTACACCTTCCGAAATGAATTTTCTAAATGTTACTAACTAATGAAGCTGGCTTGGATTCTCAAACCTAGGTAGGTATAACGCGGATACATAAATGCTAATCGCTGACGATGTAAAATCATTATTATAGTACTTGACATACTTTACTTACATATGTGGTCTAATTTCTATTAAATCTGAGTAGGCACTTGTTACAATTTTCTCTATTTTTTCAATTAGGTACAACCTTTCACAGATTATACTTAAAAATAGAAGTCACTATGGCATCTTATAAATATAAATAAATAGAAATACAGATGTGTTGTATCCAATGATAATTATTATATTAACAGATATGTTATACACTCACAAAACAACCGAAAAAAGTGTTCCGCGCAGCAGCGGCACACATACCCACGTTACATTCATTTTACATTTCACTACAAGTAAAAAGGTTACAATTGGAATGTTTTCGAGTCTTCACGATTGCGCGCTTATAACATATCTGTTAATATAATATCATTGGTTGTATCATTATTTATTGATGACATTTCGTTTGTAGGGTAGAAGGCGTTAATACATCCCAAGGCGAAACTAAAATATAGGTACATCTTTTTCATGCAGTGTCGATGGCAATGAGTTCTTCCAGAATTCGGCTACGGGTTGGCGCCTACAGTAATTGTCCATCAGTCCGGGATAAATGTTAAATGCAAACAAATGGCGACGTAAAACACCAAAAAAAATACTACACTTACACTCTAGAGCGGAGTTATCTATCTCCACCTGAACAGGTTTTGCCTATGGCAATCCACATTATACATTTTTGTACATGACATGTAAAAATTGATAGATCGATACTAGCACTGTCAATAATAATTATAATTGAAACCATTAGAAGTCTCAATGCTAAAAAAAAATATAGGTAATTGATCTACAATAATAAAGATATATATAATATATTGGTTCACGTGATTTATAATTGATATAATTATAAAAATCATAATAACAATTACTGGAAATCAATCTGCCTAGCCTTTTCCCAACTATGTTGGAGTCGGCTTCCAGTCTAACCGGATGCAGCTGAATACCAGTATTATGTAACAATTACTGGAACTGAAATGAATAAGGTTATTTGTGAGTTGGAATGTCACTTGGAATGTTGGAAGTGTTGGAACACAATCCATTATTTATATCGATTATGTTCACACACTTACGTATGGATATACATACTATCTACCTATATATATTCTATATATATAAATAAATCCCTATTTCCCTTGGTCACGCCATCACGCTAAAACGGCTAAACGGATTTGGATGAAATTTGGCACATGGGTAGACCATGACCTGGAAAAGGACATAGGCTACTTTTCATCCTGGTCCGCAGACGAAGTCGCGGGCAACAGCTAGTTAATAATATAAATGCGAAACCAAGTCTGTCTGTCCTCTTTTCGCGCCTAAAGGCTCTTACATAACGGCGCGATTTGCCGCGCGACGCGACGCCGCCGTATTGTTCGCCGTGAAGGTTTCCCAGAAATTATTTTGTTAAAATTCGCGTCGCGCGGCAAATCGCGCCAGTATGTAAGAGCCTTAAACCAGAAAACCGATCGTTATGAAAATTGACAGCTGACATACAAAATGCACGTAGACGAAGTCACGGGCCTTCTAGCTGCACGGGTAGCATGACCACCGTAGAAACGAGTTTTGTCGACGGAAGAATAGAAAAATGACAGATAAATAATCACAATCTGTAATTTTGTCATTCATTCGTCGACAAAATCCGTTTCAAAGCTGGTCATGTTACCTCTAGTAGGAAATATAATTATATTTATTTAATATTTAATATTTATAATTATTATAAAGAAATGTCGAAGCGTGTGCTTAGTATCATATTCTCAACGTCCTATATAAGTTGGTATTAAAAACGTGTTATTTACGTAAGTGGTCGCGCATCATTGACGGATAGACGGAGAAACCGAGAAACCGATGTTTGCTGAAGCGAAGGTCGCAGCACTCTTTATTTGAACATCACACTGCACGTCTGTTCGTCATATCGTACGATGTCAGCGATTACTTCATTACTGCTAAACGACGCACAATGGTGCAATCAAGGGCAATCAGCGTCGTCACGAAATGATTGGTCGATTGGTCGGTAGACCGAAGACGACCGAAGTTATGAATGAATATGTTTCATATTTACCGACACTGGTCAAATGGCGCGTGCTGGCTTTAAGTATACCTTAAAGGGGTAAATTGAAAACGTACAAATAAAAGTAACGTAGTTTTCTACGAGGGTAGGGTGTCTGAGGAAGGGATCGCCTTAGAAGGACATTACATAGTGACCTTTTGGTGATGTTTTTCAGAAAGTTCAGGTACTTAGTTCTCGCAACCAGCGTAATGTGTGTATGACCAAATTTATAAACGTAGGTACAGATCGATTCAAAGTTAATGGCGGCTCCTAAGTTAGCTTTTAGCTGCGTAGTATCCCACCCCTCACCCCCGCTGTCACATGAAATTGTTACTGCGCAGCGACTCGCCTCATGTTCCGAGCCGCCATTAAGTTTGAATCGAACTGTAATTGAAACAAAATGAGTTTTTAAGGATCGTAGCAGGTGGGGTTCTGTAGTTTCTACCTACCTCCATGAGAAGAAGGCGTTATTTTACGTTACGTTTTCTACGAGTCCAAACAAATAGTATATTATGCAATTAGTGAATAAAGGACGGATTTAAAGCGAGGGCCATAGATGGATCACGAGCAAGTGAAGGATTCTAACGACTGAATCACGACCGTAGGGAGTGATTCATGATGATTGAATCACGACCGTAGGGAGTGATTCAAGTGTTAGAATCCTGAACGACGCGAGCGATTCATGGCCCTCGATATAAATCCGTTTTATTCAAGAGTTGCATACTATACTTTATACCATGACTACGAGAAAAAGAACATGCAACTTCGAGTATGTTGTTATGTCAATATTATGCCTTGTTTTTATAGTACCTACACCGTAGCATAGAATACATACTCCATAAGGTCGATGACTTCTTTTTCTTCGACAACTCATTAAAATAAGTTAGGAAAACAGACTGAAAATGTGGTCAGCTTGATTTTCATTTTTCCATTTACTCAAACAAACAAACTCACACTCAAACTCATCGTAGGCTTTGATGTAAACCAGCCGTGATTTGTTGGTTAGCAAGCTTTCTACTATATCGGCCGCCCTCTCTTTCATAAACTCAGGTGTTAACACATCTTCATCTTGAAAACATTTTCAATCGATTTATTATTAAGTAACCCTAAACTTTTTGTTCGTACAACTTACAATATTTAAAATAGCGCCCATTTACTAAAGACAGCAAAGAACACAAAACAGTCTTTATTCTAATGCTAAACTCCTGTTCGAAAATCAAATCAAATAGGAGTTTGTATATCATTGAGATGGAGTTCGAACAAATTGGTGTTCTAAATTCAAACACCAAAACAGTGATTAAAAGTGCTTTTTATTCACTGTTTTCAGTGAATAAAATAAGCTTTTTAGAGGGGGCATGGTATAAACAATTTTTTTTTAATTTTTTAACCTTTTGTGTCGATTTTACCACATAAGGTGATTTACCTACAAAAACCAAAGAGTGCAGATTTAGTATCCAGTAATGTGCTGTTAATTCTGAAGCTGTAACCAGTTACAGAAATACAAAGTTATGCTTGGTATCAGGTGCCCTCATCCCGAGCAAGTTGCAAACTGTCAAGTGGGAAATCGACGATTATAGTTCAAGGGAACGAACATGAAACTAATAATATTGCTTTGTTGCACGGAATTGGAATTCTGCTCGTCTCCCGGAGGAACGAGTCACATTGTGCTTAAAACATTTTAACTATAGACGATGTAACGATGTTGCACAACACCAACAGGGTTGGCAATAATTGCATTCTGTGGATACTGTTAGTTTATCTACTAGGAAACTACAACCATTCTGACTACGCATTAAATAATAAATATTTCTATTATAGAACAGGAACCTCTCATTGTTATTTGGTTCCTCCTTTTATTGCTACGCCGTAGCAGCGTAGCAAATATTCGCAACATAAAAAAAAGTATTTTATTTCGTTTAAGTTCCTAGGTTCGATTCTTAGGTTGGGCAGTGTTATTGGGTTTTTCTATATGGAAATTGTCGGCAGCAACTTGAAGTCTGGATTTGTGCCCGGTCGATGGCAATAGGCTCGTCCCCTATCTGGCAAAATGTGGGTGTACAAATAGGTATCCCATCCCTTTGGGGAAACAAAACGTGATGTCATGTTTAAGTAACCTTTATTTCAAAAAGACAAATTAAGTTTTGCTTTATGTTTATAAAGAGAATACTTAAGCGTCAAATCTTACTGGAATAAAAAGATTCAAAATATACATAAATTAGCAAGTCAAGCGCATGAATATTATGTAGGTACCTGCCTACTTCCAAAAGGGACACATATTTAAATATTGCGTAGGTTTAAAACAAACCCTTCTCAGCTTAGAATTAAATTACCTGACAAAGGAAAACGTATATGCACGAGCGAAAAATAATCATCGCACATTATCCTTCCGTGCGTAAAAAAAAATATATATTCGACACTCGACAACTTAAGTATCTGGATATATATGAGGAGCATTTAATATGATCAAAAACACGTGATCACCTACCGCTACTCGCAGTATAGAATACATGAAGGTACCTTCATGTTAAATTATAATTTGAGACAATGAGCCGATGAACATTAATTTGTCCATTGACCTGTGTAAGGGTAAAATTAATTGTTCTAATTTCCCTGGAAAGAGCTATTGACACGAGTGCCAGGTATGACCTCGGTTATTTACCTTTTCGTAATTAAAATATTATTACTACGTCTCAGGGACAAGTCCCTAAGGATTTCAGAGGACACGATTTGCTAATTAAGGCGAGATAATTCCAGAACGTTGCTCAGTTTTGAATTTCGATAATAATATAAATCGACATAATACATAAATAATAATAATAATATCTGCGAACCTAACCTAGGTAGTCAATCCGTCCATTGAAACACACTATGAAACTGTTAAAAGTTTTTATTCAAATTACTTGATCTAAAGGCTTTTTTTCATGTATGACCAAAAGCGTCTAAATTGTCAGCCCCATCATGACACATACACGGGATAAAAAATACTTTACTACTATAAAACTACTGCAACGTACAGACTATGTTAGCTAACAGAGTTGTAAAGAAACTTTAATAGCTTTAATGGTCAACAGTTCATATAATCGTAATGTTTTATGGTGTACCAACAATAAAGAGTATCTATTTATTTTAGTTTCAAAACACAGAATACGAACCCAAAGGCTGGTTGTCCATTGGATCGGAGAAGTGCACAGCTAGGAAAAACTTACCTCTTACATCACGTCATGTGAACTCAGTAGAATTCTAGGTAAATATCTATGGTATTGGTTAATGTTTGCACTTGTCCCCTCGCTCCACTTCAATGGACAGCAAGCAGTCTATGGGGTACCTACTGTAAATAAGTTTTTAATAATATTCCAAGCATAGCTTTACATTCTGGTTTTACTCACGTGTTTCTTTCGGAATTACCCGACTAATTTCGGATTCTAACGATTGTTATCAAAACCTAGGAAAAACCATAAACAAATTAAACAGGTTACCTGAGGATGATTCAACGGAGGAGCTCGAGACTAAGTAATAACAGCTGCACGGGTCGATCAATCACGTTAAGCTATGCTTGCCGAGTTGGTCCGTGGATGGGTGACCATCTTTAAAAGACACATACCGAAACTCCTCCGTGCCTCAGAAAGCATGTTAGGGCGTTGGTCCCGGTTGTCATTCGTGGATTTTTGACAGTAATAATAATAAATAATAATAAAATAGTTTATTTGTACACAAAACCAAATAGTACAAGATAGAGTCTTATAATTAGGTTGTACAACATTGACACAGTTTAAAGTCGAAACATCTGACTTCTAAACAGTCGTTCCGGGTCGTCAGAAGCACGAAAGTCTGACAACCAGTCGTACCAAGGGGTATAGTATTACCCAGTTACTGGGTTCTGGAGGTCAGATAGGCAGTAGCTCCATGTAAAATACTGGTATTCAGCTGCGTCCGGTTAAACTGGAAGCCGACCCCAACATACCTATGTATAACTTCTCAATGTGGATCTTCTCAGGTGGGATTCAGACTCTGGAAACAGGTTTGCTTCACGTCAATGGAGCGGCTTGTTTTGTGACGTCATTCGCCCGTCATGTGTGTGAAAGTGGATGTAGGTATGTTGTATCTAATCCTTAGGATTCTGCGTTAAAATTAGGATTATGGAGAATTTAACTTTCTATTTCTTGTTGACGTTTAAAAATGTTTATACAAACCGACCTTAAACCATTCACAATGGAGCAGACAAACGATAGAAGGAAAGCAAATCGCTTACGGGGAATCTTGTCATCTAACATAGTAGTTATTTTCGTCTCCAATTTAGTAGGTATAATTTTATAATCAGATACTTACTACAAATTTTTCCAACACCTATTAAAATACTTTACCAAATTCATATCAAACTGCTCCAATCCACCTTTATGAATAATCTCACAAAAACAAACGTAACGTAAATTCTATTTATTGAAAAACAACGCAAATAAATCTGACATCGCTTTTCTCGCGAAAAAGTCTTGAAAAAAATCTGACTCACACGTCGGTTTTCTCGCGGAAAAGTCTAGAGAACTATTATTGATAGTTTTGTATGCAAACCTCGCCTCAGATCTTCAACGAGAACACAAGCACGCGATGAGACAGGACAAACGTGTTCCGTCAAAACCATTAGCTGTAATAAAATATAAGGAAAAGATATACACACGTCATGACTATAAAAAAGATGTGGCGAAAATACGTGAAGCGAATCATTTGTTTAGGAAACGTCTGAGGCGAAAAACACTTAGAATAAAAACGAATTACAAGTCTCATTCCATCAACGCAGTCCAAATAAATGTGACAGCTTTTGATCAATTAATTTTATAAAAGGTATTTGCCTTTTTGGAATACGGATCGTCTTTTTAGCGTTCCGTACCCAAAGGGTGCCAACGGGCCTGTCCGTCCGTCCGTCCGTCATTGGCTTCTATCTTTTGAACCGCAATAGGTAGACACCACTAAATTAAAGGGGTTCTCCATAAAAGAGACTTGTTTAAAAAAAATGTAGTATCTAATATTGTACGGTGGTACGGAACCCGTCTTACTTGGCCGCCCTATTTTATATCCAACTTTATTGCTCACGAATATCTTTATCACATAGGGCTATAAAATCGATTAACTATTTCGATATCATATTAACACTTTCAAATGGGTTATCGGTCGCAGTTTGTTGGCCAACAGGATGATGGTTTATGAGCTTCAAATTAAACATATTAATGTTATAGAATAAATTAATTTCGACAATGTATTGCGTGAATGCAAAATTTTGAACTAATTAATTGACGACATCACGCCTGTAGTCCTCCAAGGCACAGGCAGAGGTGAGAGGTGTATAAAGGTCATAGCAGACATATCAACTCGGAAACGGATCGTAACGTAACCGTATCAACTCGAGCCGTTTAGTATTCTTTGTATAAAACTCCCTACTGAAAAGCATACTAATCGGAATCGTAACGTAAACCATTCGCCTCGGGACAAGCTCAGGAACCGCGGTGTTGCGCGTGGTCAACCGCTTACGGCTCGTCGTCCACGCGCTTACGCCTCTTCGTCGTCGCGCTTGTGTCTCTTCGTCCACGGTTGCCCCTCACACCCCCGCCCCCTCCCGCGGCCTACCTGTAGCACACTATTCTTGCCAGTGCGACGTCCGGATTCAAACTGATCTGGTGCCAGACAGGTCGGCGAGCCGTAAGCGCGGCGTCGCCTAGCTGTAGCCGAGTCGACGTATCGGAGCTGCTGGTTCGCTTTGGTTACGTGCTTACGTTATGTTGACGCCTGTTTGACGGCGAGGCGAAAGGCGATACAGCGACGATCCCTTTAATAGTATAGTACACCCGCACTTCGCCTGCTAAGTAAAAGAAGGCGACTTAATTGCCATCAACCGGGCAGAAATCCAAACTGCTACTGCGAAATTTCTGATTTTAAACCTAATATCACTTTACCCGAGCTGAGAGTCGAACCTCCATGTTTAGCAGTCATGCTTCCGAACACTAGACCAACGACTAACAAGGCAGTCATTAATAGCCATAGTAGTTATTAATAACAATATAAGCTCTGCCCTCTGGGCTTTCAGTTTACAGTTTCAACACAATTTGATGACAGAATACACGAAGAATGTTTTAATGCAAATAACCGTATAATTATCCTTCATGTGTTAATGGGTTTAGCGATCCCTTGTGATCGTGTCAAGGCTTAATGTCCTCTATTTTAGAACTTATATGTCACATTCATGCTTTACTATAGACATCGTAGTTAGGTACTTATATCGAAAAGTTTAATAACTGTAGGTAATGAAATAAGTAAGTGTCTATCGAGACTAGCTCCTCCTGCGACTTCGACCACGTGAAGTTTATTTTTCTAACATAAAATATATCCTATGACACTGCCCCTTTAGTGAAAGAATTTTCGGAATCGGTTCAGTAGTTCCGGATATTACCCCCTATTATACATACAACCTTACACCTCTATATATAGCGATCCAGCCTAAAGGCAGCATTGGTTTTATTGACATAAGTCTACGAATAATAGTTATAGATACGGAAAACGCCGATTATAGATACGGAGCTATTATCCTCGACGTAACTGAAAAGACGTTTTTACTTATACTCAACGATATCAATTTAATATAATTATAGTAATTTTTACACTACCAAAATCTATTCTTCCTATCTATCCGTCCATCCTAGTAGGTACAGAATTAGCAAGTTTTTCTAGAAGGTCATGTCATGATTTATTAGTTTGACGTTGGACAATAGATAAAGCGACTAATTAAAAATACCTATGTTCAAACCTAGTCCAAAAATGTCTTGTAATCTAACCTAACCTAATCTTATGTCTGCTCTTATCTTTGTCTTGTATGTCTTGTCTTGTCTTGTCTTGTCTTGTGTCTCGTCTTGTGTCTCTACTTCATAATCAGTTTTTTGGTTCAGGTTTACTAGATACAAATATGTTGCACTGATGTTTTGTCGACCGATTTTTTTGTCTGATTGTTAAATAAATAATATGTTTGTTCTATAGGTAGGTACACCTCTACCCAACCTTTCTGGGAATAAGGCGTGATGTTATGTTATGTATTTTATCTGAGACAAATAAATAAAAAACAACTTAATGATTTGAAAATAACAGTTTTCTCGTCCTCGCCATTATATCGCATCGCTACACACGAAAGAACGTGAACACAATATTTACATCGACTGTCGAGGAAACATTTATCATAAATCAATTTGAAACTCTTAAATATAGTATAGTGGCGATCAAGAAATATTAATAATCATAAATCAAATTGGAACAAAGTCTAAGTACAGTTGCTATGAAGTTATATCTTTAGGGGTATGAGGAACAGGGTGTAAAGTTCACTCATCCCCCATAGAAAAGGGAGGATCCTCCTACCAGACGGGTGTTGTGTCTGGCGGGCAACTGCCCAATGATTGATATTGGGTTTTTGTATATATGTTCACTGCACGGTAAACTCTAATTGCGCGATGCAGGATTTATGTGACGTCAGGTTTTCGATGCGTAGTTCGCATGTGGCGATGTAGATACCGCCACATATCTAATTAACTTTAGCTATTTGTTGTTCCAATTTTATAAAACATGTAATTATTATTTATCATTAATACAAAGACTTTAGCTACATTGATCGTATGTTCGTGTTAATCGTTGTGATCATGTCTAATCGTTGAAATTTCTTTGTAAACGGTAAACAGATAACACGTCAACAACTTTCAATCAATGATTAAAAAGTTTTGTTGACGATATTCGACCCCGTCGTAAATCCTTGTATCCGAGCCAAAAGTTTTTCAGGAAAACGTGAGCATTAATTTATTTACGAGATACTTCGTTTTTTCTTGTGATTCTGCATTATTTATGTGTTTTTTTATGTTGCTATGAAAACTACTAATATTTGGAAATATGCTATTTTCGTGTCATATCGCAAATTATTGATTTTGTCGACAATTCATCATATCAGCGATATTACCTACTTCATACTGGTGTCAGGCTGTCAGTATTTAAACCTAACGTAGCATTAAATACAGAAACTTTAAATAATAATTACAGATATCAGTAGTATCTCTTTACGAAATTACCTTCAATTTACCACCGAAAAAGCTAGTTTTCGTGCCAATTCGCCCGTTTATAAATTTTGGTGTCCTACTACCTACTTTATGTCGATAGTATTTCAAAGAGGTGTCATTCTGTAAGTATTTAGCAATCTTATCATTAAATTCAGACACTTCTAAAAATAATTACAGAGATTAGTAGTAAGTACTTAGGCTCTTTACGAAATTATCTCCAATTTACCACCATAAGTAACGGGTAAGTATTGCAAATTGCGGATTTTTTGCCAAGCGGTAAATTACTTAGATTGCCAGTTGACAGGAGAATTTAACAGTTAAGTAGGTACTTGTCATTCTACTTAAGGCACTGTGATACTCTTAGGGGTTGTGACACCTAAAAATATAAGTGCCCCGGCATTAAGTGTGCCATAATAATATATTTATTAAATAGCAAATACTGTCGCAATTCTTTACGAGCTTTCGTACACAACACATCGTCAAGAAGACGTCCACATCGATATTTGTCACATCAATACTTAACCACGTAATTCCCCTAAAACCCTTATCTATACGAAACTGGGATTTATTGAGATTATAATAAAATATAAGTCCGATAATAATGGCAATGTTACAAGTTTACTGCATGCTGACCGATAAAATTGCCGTTATGTGAGACGCGTTTTACAACGATATACCAGTTTAGAAGATCCGATAAACCTATGTAGAAAGGAACAGCTTCAAATCTGTGCATCTCTGGTTCGTTCATTTGGAAGTATCGCACAGTCAATGGAGGGAAGCTTTGGGTTGATGAATAATACCTATAATCGAATCTATATTGTTCTAGATTCTAGATGAACTGCAGCGCTGCTAATAAATTCAAACTGTTTTAATTTGAGCCCTGCTGTCAAAAATAAGGAGAATTAACAGATTGATCGAACGAAGTTGTAGGATTCAGAACGGACGTTGAGTTCTAATTTCGAACAATAATAAAAATTGGTGTATCTACGTTTTCGATCAATACTATTATTGGTCGAAGATCTGCGTCGTCTTTGTTTGAAACAGGGTGTATTTCCTTCATACATATGTTACATCATGCATCTTGTGTGTATTTAAAAGTTAGTTCTTTAGATCTGATCAGCATATTTTAATATTTTTTGAGGAATGTTTATTGAATATTAATAACGTAGATCTTTTTATGCTTTATGGCCGTTGCCCTTGAAAATTTCCGGCTTTTCGACTTTTTATTCTTAGTTCTTCATCATAGTAATCATAATAATGACCGTCTAAGAAAAACGCTCCTTTTTTAACCGCTTTTTTAGGGTTCCGTAAATCCGTACTTCAAAAGGAAAACACGGAACCCGTATAGGATCACTTCGTTGTCTGTCTGTCAAGTCCCTTTTTCTCAGGAACGCGTGGAGGTATCAAGTTGAAATTAATGTCAAATAGGGATCGTAGATACGTCTTTTACGTCTCTTCGTAGATACGTCTGAAGCTTTAAAAAAAACAAGCTTCTAAGTTAACGCAATAAAAAATAAGGCCATCTATGCGACATATTATGATACTCGCAAATAAATCAAAAACCTATACATACTTCCCGTTTACCTAGCATCATAAAGTTTGGCAAGAAGCAAGGTCCCGCAGCACAAGTAAACGAAAAAGTCCGAAAGCACATTAAAAAAAAAATATTTTGCTATTAGAAACTTACATTTGCAATTGGAGATTTGATCGTGACGTATATCGATGATATTCTTCCATACACCGCGATGTATGGAAGAACATGTTATTCAACTACAGTGTTAAGTTTGTTTTTGGAAATCTAACATGGAATAATCCATGGAATATCCCAACTATGGAACCCTTCATTGTGCGTGGTCCGACACGCTCTTAGCCGGTTTTTAATCATAGTCTAAAGTCTCGAAACAAATCGTTGAACCGGTGCAAAAAACTGGTTAGTATATAACTCTGCTGATATTTGATGTTATTTTAAACTAAGCGGTGACGTATTGTTCTATACAATGTATGCCTACACACTGAGACGCGGTTAAACAAATCAAACAAAAATGCTATTCAAAAAAGCTCATTGAGTACCCACTTCATGGACAGCTTGTGATGATGATGACGCGGACGTCACGCTGGAGTAGTTGCACGAAGGCTACGTTGAAGTTCATATTCGGGGTCACCAATTTAGGCGTATGAGGAACAGGGTGTAAATTTCACTTATCCACCATAGAAAAGGGTTGATTCTCCGCCCAGACGGTTGTTGTGTCTGGCGGGCAACTGCCCAACGATTGATGTCGGGTTCTTGTATATATGTCCACTGCACGGTAAACTTTTAATGGCGCGATGCAGGATTTATATGACGTCAGGATTTTTGTGTGACAACAGTTTTTGATGCGTTCGCATGTGGCGATTTAGATACCGCCACAGTTTTAATAATACACATAACCAAAACTATAGTGATGTAACACGACATGATAATATGCAGTTTTATAGAAAAGAGAAAAAAATAAATCGACTTTCTCGATTTCTCTCTAACGTTCATTTTGTTTAGCAACTGCTCTCAATATGGAACCAATTACTACTACTCTCTAGAGATTGTAATAGTAATTAAATAATTATTCAATGTATTTTCCTCTGGTAAACGGCGCTTCGTTTAAACAATGAAGGTGATTAATTAATGAGTCTGGGTCTGGGATCGACCTGGGAGGAGCTCGTGGCTACGTAATAACAGCTGCACGGGGCGATCAATCAGGTTAAGCTACGCTTGCAGGGGTTGGTCCGTGGATGGGTGACCATCTTTACCTACCGAGACTCCCCCGTGCCTCGTAAAGCTCGTTAAGCCGTTGGTCCCGGCTATCATTCCGTGGATCTGATAACCCGAAACGACTATCAAAGAAAGCCCGAAAGTCTGACAACCAGTCTTACCAAGGGGTATCGTATTACCCAGTTACTGGGTTGTGGAGGTCAGATAGGCAGTCGCTCCATGTAAAATACTGGTATTCAGCTGCATCCGGTTAGACTGGAAGCCGACCCCAACATACTTTTTTGGTCATTGTAGATAGAATATTGTAAACATTTAAAAAACCCTTCATACTCCCTGTATCACCCTGTATGTAAGGATCGTAGTGGGGCATGGGGTTCTGTATTTTCTGCATAGACCCCGTGGGAAAAAGGCGTCAGTTTATAAATGTGTAGCTAACCGTCTATAATATAGTGAATTTGCAAGTTATATTATGTATTCTGCCACGTTTCAAGAAACAGTCAAAAATATATCTAGTGCACAACCAGTTGCAGTGTAATAATAAAATGCGCAATATAAGACGAAGAAAAAAAATAAGGCACTTTTATATTTTCAATATCATCCGTATTTCTTTAAACAGAAATTGTGAAAAAAAAAATAGAAATAAATACCTACTGAAACTTATTTCAATACTAGCTGCGCCCCGTGGTTTCACCCGCGTAAGTCTCGATCCCGTGTCAACCATTTTTGCTTGATTGTGTAACAAACATCCAAACACACAAACTTTGACATTTATAATATTAGTAGGATTTTTGTTTCCCAGGAACGCCCGTAGACAAACGTAACAGTGTGCAGGTAATGAACTCAATTTAAATGCAATATGCACGTTTACGTGTCTTGTATGCTCTCTCAAATACTATTACTTTCGAAGGAAATAAAATAGACGAACTGAGGACATTCTATTGAGTCTGTTTTTATCACGAATAAAGGGAACTACTGAATAAACTCTATTATTCTATTTGTTTACCTGTTTATTCAATGCGGTTAAGCAAGATTTTTCCGGAAAACCCATCGGCGGCACGTACCTATGTAATGTTCCTTACCTACGTAGGTAGGTACTTGTAAAAAATATATGTATATGTATGAAATCGATGTAAAATCATATCCAATCATATAACTTTAGACATGTTTTAGGAGGTATGCCTTTGATAAGAAAAAAATATGTTTATGTAAGTTAAATTCCAAAGCTCTAGGCTTCAAAAGGTTATCCGTCAGGTACGCAAAGAGAAAATCTGGAAGGAAGTTCTTCTGTTGTGTGTAGTTTTCCTCAGAGATTTGCATGAATAATTTATTCTTATCATTTTACTCGACCGACCAGCGCTAGCAAAAGTTTCTGATCATATTTCTATCAGCGGTGCGATATACAAAACCAAGTTATTAACTTAGATACAGCGCCCGGGGATTAGAGTCCTAGTAGCAACGTATGATATTTAATTACAATCTACTAGCCAAAACAACTGACTCATGTTATATGACAGAACAAATAGGTACTAGTTCAGGCCCATAGCCATGCAACCGCCAACGCCGACGTCACCTGCGGCGCATGAGAAGGTACCAAACAGTCAGCGTGCACTTTACAGCTGCGGTTTCGATACATAAACGCCTATGTCTTCCAATTTCTCTTCATTATTCTGTTGATATCTTACTCTACCGCGTCAAGTGAAGATAAGCGTGAGTGAGTGCGACGCTACACGATTTGGCGGTAAGAGTGCACACTGTACTCGGGTAGGTTCGGTACAGTTCGTTGGAAGTCAGCGGTAGTCGTCGCCGGTAGCTCCGTAGAGCAGCCGCGCGCACTCCTCCGGCCGCCGCGCCACGCACCGCCGCTATAAACAACTCATACTCTACTGACAGAAACACATTAATTGTTCAATGAAAACTAGTTAAAGCCTACTTGCTGGCACCGCCGATCGCTCCGATACATTCCGAGACGCAGTGAATTATAAATCTAGACGACCGGCCGCTATGAATTTAGACAATAATAAAGCTAGGTTAAAAATGATGCTATTTCGATGTTTGCAGTGAAAGGAGCCGTTGTAAGTGGCGATTCGGTGTGTAACTGTGCTGCGGTCATTTTATATTAGATGAATAAGTGGAGCGTCTGTCCGCCTGTACATTATGTACTTGAGTGATGAGTGCCGGTGCGCCGCGGACCTGATTGTGCTGATCGAGTGCTAGTCCGAGCCGCCGCGCCGGACCACGCTCCCGCGAAAGGCGATTCAGTCCTGATTGCTCCTCTGTCAACTCTTTGTATTCAAAGTATGTATTTTTCTTGTCTATATGTATGAATGTTCCCTTATCTCATGACGTCGTATCACTTGAGTTCAAGAGATTAAGACCACTAAAGTATCCGAGATAATAAACTTTGAGTTGCCGCGAAGTATGCCAACAAGATTGTTTTTTTTTTAATCTAATCTCTATCAAGACTTCGCAAATTAACAATAATACTATAATTCAGGGAGAAGATATCAATGTAGACATGGTATTCAAATAAAAAATCATTTTTAGGAACTTTGTTTACATGTAGATATGGCAAGGTCGCATAATTTATGTTTATTTGAATTATTTTATTGGAACAAACGGATCCAATGGTCGCTGTCATAATTGTAAGTACTGATTCATCATCATCAGCCTATAGCAGTCCACTGCTGGACATAGGCCTCTCCAATTGCACGCCATTCAGCTCGATTCTCGGCAGCTCTCATCCAGTTGCTACCAGCCACCCTGCGAAGATCGTCGCTCCACCTAGCCTGAGGGCGTCCTACCTTACGTTTTCCGATTCGCGGTCTCCACTCAAGAACACGTCTACCCCAGCGGTCATCGGTTCTACGGCTAATATGGCCGGCCCATTGCCACTTAAGCTTGCTTATTCTGTGAGCTATGTCGACAACTTTGGTTCTCTGCCGGATTACCTCATTCCGGATTCTATCTCTCAGAGATACTCCAAGCATAGCACGTTCCATAGCTCGCTGAGCGACCTTGAATTTATGGACCAGCCGTATCGTGAGTGTCCACGTTTCGGCTCCATAGGTCATCACAGGCAGGACGCACTGATTGAAGACTTTAGTCTTTAGGCTCTGCGGGATACGCGACGAGAAGACTCGACGGAGCTTCCCAAAAGCTGCCCAGCCCAGCTGAATTCTTCTGTTAGCCTCCTTCTCAAAGTTGTTCGTACCAAACTGCAGAGTTTGACCGAGGTAAACGTATTCACGAACAACTTCGAGAGCATCGCCATTAACAGCAATCGGTCCCGGACTAACGTGGTCGTTGACCATAACTTGGGTTTTGTCCAAGATCATCCGGAGACCAATGCGTACAGAAGAATCAACCAGGCCGTCCAGCATCTGCTGTAAGTCATGCAGCGACTCAGCCATTATGACGATGTCATCTGCAAATCTCAAGTGTGAGATGTACTCGCCGTTGATGTTAATGCCGCGTCCTTCCCAGTTCAGCGTCTTAAACACATCCTCTAAAGCGTTAGAGAACAATTTCGGGGAAATAACGTCCCCTTGCCTCACACCTCGACGCAGGGGGATATGTTCAGTTTGCTGGTTCTGAGTTTGGACGGTCATTGTCGCGTTTTCATAAAGACATCTCAGCACTTGGATGTATCGCCAGTCAACTTGGCATCGCTGCATAGACTCCAAAACAGACCAGGTCTCGATAGAGTCAAAAGCCTTCTCATAGTCCACAAAAGCAAGACACAGGGGCCGATTATACTCTTCGGACTTCTGTATAATTTGCCGCACTGTGTGGATGTGGTCTATGGTGCTGTAACCTCCTCGAAACCCGGCCTGCTCCGGCGGCTGAAACTCGTCGAGTCTTCGCGCTAGACGATTCGTGACGACTCTTGAAAACAACTTATATACGTGGCTTAGGAGCGAAATGGGTCTGTAATTCTTTAAAAGGGTCTTATCACCCTTTTTAAAGAAGAGAACGACCACGCTCTTTCGCCACGCTTCTGGAGTTCTCCCAGAGAACAGGACAGAGTTGAAGAGCTCCCGAAGCTCTTTCAGTACAGGACTTCCTCCCGCTTTCAGGAGCTCAGTCGTAATGCCGTCCTCACCAGGGGCTTTTCCATTTTTAAGCTGTTTAAGAGCCGCCTCGATTTCATCTTGGCTGACTTCTGGCAGGTCTTCCGTGAAATGGCGGGTTAAGGTGGCTCTGGAATCCTCATTTTCGGGATCAGCTCGTGATGCATGCGATGCGTACAATTGGCCGTAGAAGTTTTCGACTTCCGAAAGGATCTCCGGCTTCGAAACGACGGTATCCCCACTAGATTTGGTCAACTTCGTCAGGTGGCTCCTCCCGAGTGATTGGACGAACACTTTCGACCCCCGATTTTGCTCAATCGCTTTCTCTATTGAGCGTGTATTGGAGCGTCGGAGGTCACGTCGTACCAATGTTCTAATATTTTTGTTGAGTGCCCGTTGTTCTGACGAAGTGATAGGTGGGTTTTCACGTCGTTCCGTTATAAGCTTCAGAGTCTCATCCGAAAGTTTCGACTTCTTGCCTTTACGCCGCATTTTGCAAAATCGCGTACCTTCCTCCCTGAGGACTTCCACCATTTGGTCGAGCGCCTGGTTGACGTCATCTGTGGATTCCACGGCAGCAAATCGGTTCTCCAGGTCTGACTGGAACGCTTCAGATCCCAACATAGTTTGGAGCATATTTGGACGGAGCCCAGACTTCATCAAACGATTTCGCTCGAGCTTGAAGTTGATATTCAGAGAGCCTCGAACAAGTCTGTGATCAAGTACTGATTATTCTATTAATTAAAGAAAATGGCTTTAGTTGAGCAAAACAAGCAATTTCTATGGAATGTAACTATCGTTGTTACGTTAGACAAAGGCCATAACAAGCTGCCACTTTCTTACACTACAAACTACTTTGATTATAAATTCCGAAGCGCTTTCATAGTTTCAAGTGCTCATTACATAGCAGACAGAATCAAATAAAAGATATAGAACGTTAACACAGCCCAATATAAAATAACACAGAAGGTAGTTATTATTACATACTGTTATTAATACTTCACAAAGAACTTATTAATCTATAGTAAGTAAGTATATGTAACATAGTAAGGCAAAGTTATTGAGTAACTATAAGGTTTCTCCTATTGGTTCCCGAAGTCAATATATCGGTGGCTCAATGAAGGTCGCTATTGCCAAAATTGGTTAATAATCCGCGAACAGATTCTGATCCAATCCAATCAAAGATAATTCTGTGGTATTGCTTAGAGCAGCTTATCAGAAAATCCGATTATTCTAAGGTTTAAAAGATAATAAGATATATACCAGAATTTTACAGCATAATAAAAAAACTATTTACTCCATAATATAGCTAATTACCTAAGTAGAGGCTAGCATTAACGAATTTTAAGAGAAAATGGGCGGACATTATAAAATCGAACCTAACTATAAATATTTAACTTCTTTAACGCAATTAATTTTATGAAACGTAACAATGTTTTGTCATTAATATTTTAGCTACGAAAAATTAGATTAAAAAAAAGAACAAAGTGTCACATGAAACGAATAATGTTAAAATATACGATTATAAGGCAAGACTGTTGAATAGCTTTCGTAAACGAACAGTTTTCTAATAATCGTTAAAATAAAATTTCGTAGCACCCCGTAGCCCGGCGTAGACCACCCTACGTAACTTCGTAGACACATCGGAAATTGCTTGCGGGGATCGCCGATTTGCTTTGCAAGCACTTCTGCTAGCACGTGTGACACTCCACGAAAACTATTTAGAAGAAAACCCAATTCCAGTATCAAGAAATGTGTAAATGAACTAACACAAGCATCATTATAACAATAGTATGATTATGCAGATACGCGTAACATTTTAAATGGACAATTAATTGACATTTAATGCATGTCAATTGTTTTCTCAACGATTTACGCACGGAATCATTATTCCGGATGTTTATATAATTATTAAAGTCCTAACCCGTCGGACGTCATCACAAGTAATTAATTAAGATACCTATTGGGTTTCTTTTAAATGTTTGTCATTATGTAGGTAGTGGTTTTGTTATTTGATAAGGATTATATCTTTTAATGCGATATTATAAAGCAATTTCGGTAGAAGACTATTCCAGGCAGGTAGTGATGGAAAATTCTTTGGAGAGAAAAATAAACTATCGTTTTTAGTAGCACACATACACACATTCATAGTACATTCTATTTATAACATTTATGACTTGCAATTTCTCAAGTGTCGTAAAGAGAAAATATATTCGAATTTACATCGTTATCAAGTTTAAATTTATCTATGTTGGTCACGAAACAGTCATACTCAAACTTTACAACAGTTCGAATGACGCTATAAACTATACGTATGTACTCTACACTCTTTTATAAATAGACAAGATATTTTATATGTTTTGATAACATTCTACAAATAAAGAATTGTGATGATTCATGATTCTCGGCTCCATTTTATCAAGTGAAACCACTAGATTAGATGATCGTTTCAAACTATATATTATGATTTGACGCTTAAAGGAATTTATCCAATTGAAAATATTCAACACCCATAACAGTAGTTAATATTATTATTATTACAAAGAATTTTAATATCTTTATTTATCGATAAAAAAGATGTATTTAATTGTTTGATAAGAATGGAAATACTGAGACCCAATAATAATATCAACTACTGATAAAATGAACTTGATTTGTAAAAAAAACCTAATTAAATGATAAAAGATAAATAACAATCGCCGGAGAACACGTGTAATACTATGCACTTATATTTAACCGACTCATAAAAAGGCGGAGGTTCTCAATTTGTCTGTAATTTTTATTTTTTTATGTTCTCATTTATACATATTTTAATCAACTGTGGACCGATTTTTAACATTATTTTTTTATTTGTTAGAAGAAGCTTACGCAGTAGTCCCATATAAATTTTATTAACGTTGCTTGGGTAGTTATTGAAAAAAAACCTTAATAAAATACTTTTTTGAATGTCGTTTGTTTTTTTTTTTACATTTTCCTGTACTCTTTAAGAGGGCATCGAAATAAAGGCCATTCTTAGGATTACAATAATAAGTTTATATCCTTTTCTTTATTTATTGGTGTGTTTTACTAATAATACGTGAGTCGTGTGATTCCACTCAAAGCTAAAAGAATAAAATAGTACAGCCTCTATGAAAAAGTAAAGACTTCAGCTAAGTATCAATGGATAATAAAAAATGATATTTATGCGTTAGAATGAGATAGACTATCTATAGTGTTGAAGTAAGATCGATTTGTTTTTGCTACACATATTAGCAAAGGACATAAAATACGTAGGTAATGGACAGAATATTATTTTTTATTTATTTTCTTAGTATTTTACACCTACAACATACCGTTGGCGTTTTAGACTGTGTAGAACGTTGTTACTTTTTAATTTTGACCAAATGTATTTGCAACATTATGTTGATGAACAATTTGTCGTAATCGTATGGAAATATGCATTTTGTCCGCGTGCGCGTTAGATTTCCGTACGATTCCAAATTGCCCGCGGACAAATTGTTCATCGCCTTAATAATATTCTATTATAAAGAAACCTTTTTTTACTGAAACGTACCCCTGGTTTATACGGGAACGTGACCTACTGCTAAAAATATAAACATAGGGAATGTTTCTATTTTATGTTTTTATATACTTGTGAAACAATATAATGTAAACCCAAAATAATATTTTATTCCTTTCTTTAAAATAACAACTTATCTGCTTTGTAAAGTCACAAGAAACTTTTGTGCATAAGTGCATAAGAAACTTTTTAATTGTTCACACAAGAAAAGTTCGCCTCTCATAGAACAAGAGTTCTGCGAAGAACGTTATCTACATATTTTGAAGACGTTACGAAATTTTCATAAAGAGTACTTAGTAGGTACTTATTAATATTCCCTTTTTCTGTAAAATGGGTGGGGAGGGCTACGACGTAGCAATGGGCTACGATTTTCGTAGACTCTACTGCGTGAAAAATCTATGATTGTATCTAATTTACAAATATTTATTTGCAAATATTTTCGTTCATTTGAGAGGTCCATAATAGAATCAGTTAGTGACCCTCGTAAAAAATAAATGTCGCTTCATTTGCACCCACAATTACTCATTGAATAAAAAAGTCATGCAATTATTTTGTTTGTTCGATTTCCATACGATCTAAAAGTCATTCACGCCAGTTTAAGGCTTGTTATTTTAACTGTTACATTCGTTAGAGGTACGAGATTACTCTTTATTCTGTAGAGTTATAAGTACCAGTGAATAAACATGTCAAGAGCAAACCACTTATCATGGCGGTGGATAGAAATATAGCTACGAGTCTAATAAATACTTTAAGGAGGCAGTTTGTTTCTATATTCAATAACTCACCATTGCATTAATTCAATAGTCTTAGAAGAAATGAGAAAAAGCATGTGTCCACGTTAAGAATGATTCTTCACTGGCTTATATTCTGAAGTCTTTAAACCACTATAAGGCTGTAAAAAAATACAAAATGTAACCTACCCTAGAATTATTATCTTTGCTTTAAAATAACAGCGGCTTTGAAGAAACGTCAATAAACTTTCCACGTTTCATAGATAAACGCATCTAAAGCAAAGGTATTCAGCTATTCGACCTTCCATTAAAAGTAATTTATTTGTCCATCCCGCACAGAATACAGACCATTTATTCTGGTGGAGGATCCTGAAAACCGACTTTAATCTTCAGGGATTCAACAAACGGCACTGAAACGTATAGAAATAGGTACAAGTGACGGATTCAGATGAAGTTTTATTTAAGTATTATACTTGGATAGCTCAGTTTATTTTTATGTTCCCTTGGCCTCGTGGTGTATGTTATTTATAGTTTCTTTCATGTTTCCCACAGTCATGGACGTTTTACGTTTGTAGCTATGTTAACTATATCGTATAGATATATTGTAAAACATTATTTTTAAAGGAGTAACGGTGGAGTTTCTTGCCTATTCTTCTCCATACGAAAACTACCTTTTGGAAGGGGCAACTAGAATTAGTTCTATTTCTTTGTTTTTGACGTTCAAAAGTGCCTTTAATTTGCCTATTTAAATAAATTATTTGACTTTATTACACTGTACAAGAATCTATGTATAGTATTGTTCTATTTCATATTATGTGCCTAATTATGTCGCTAATGTATCATTTTCTTAAATGTTTATTTATAGTCTTTTATTCGAAACAAAGTTTGTAATTCTTCTACACATGGCTTCTACATATTTGGGAGGTAAGACGAAGAAAAAAAGAAACGCTGTAATCACATTACTTTTCCAGACAAATTACGACATTTGCTGGTCTCCAATATATGTATTTATTGTGTTGAAATATTTATAGTGGAGGTAGAAAGTGGTTCAGTATTGGATTTTTCTAATACAAGATTCCTCAGTAAGGTATCTAGCTGCTTCGCATTTCACAGGCTTCCGATTTCTTCTAGCGCATTTATTTAAGGATTTGTTTGTATTCATCCGATACTTGATTGATGTTACGAAACGATTGAAGGGAAAAATAAAATATAAATTAGCTTCATTTTACACACGTGTAGGCTTTATTTATTAAGTACTTTGACAGCTAAATTAACCGCTACTTATTAGTTAGGATAAGCCCTCGCCAGAAATTAGTGGTATAATTGTTTATATACTTTCTGTTATCTGCACAGTATCGTTATCGGAATTATGTTTTATTGAGTTTACTATTCAACTTAATTAAACACATCCCAAATTGAAGTATTTTTTTACCGCGGTTTGCGCCTCATGGTGACCCAAGAACAAGAGATTCAATGTACCAAAACCTCGACACGAGTCGTGGTCGCCAAGGTGGGCCCACTATTGTGAAAAGGTCAACACAATAAAATTAAAAGTCATGATTTGCAATTCGCAAGACATTCAAACAAGTATGTAAAGGTACACATTGCGTGGTCAGGTTACGAGCGGTCGGGTGCGCCGGCGCATCGGATCATCAATATTCGTGTCATGCGCAGAGGCGCACGTGCGCTATAACTATCATTACGTGATGTCACGGCGACATCTATATGTAAGACATGACAGTTAACGAAAACGTTTTACTTTGATTGGTTTAGACAAATTGGTTTTGCAATTTGTGGCATGCAAAGCACATCAAGATAAGTTCCTGGGTAATCTTGAGCGATCTTCAATACCCCATTGTCAGTAAATGATATTCTTCTTCTTTCTATATCGGGGCCTTAGGTTGGGAGTTAAATCTGACTAAATGCAGGTCAATAGCTACTCATAATCAGCCTATAATGTTCCCACAACTGGGACACAGGCCTCCTCTCTGTTAGAGGGAGTGGGCCGTAACCCACCACGCGGGCCCAGTGCGTGTTGGTAGATGTCTATATTTTCAAATTTTTTAGTTCTAGGACATGCCGGTTTCCTCACGATGTTTTCTTTCAATGTTTTGAGAGCAGTGGTGATGAAATTATTTAAACAAAGTAAAGTTCCTGCTTGGGTTCGAACCCACGACCTACAACTAGTGATTCACGGCCTTTATCACTGGGCCACTACTGCTCTTGGTCACAGGCACGGCTCTTACCGTGCCTGTGACAATCAATACTGCAGTACAATAATTATCTTTTTATCTAACACCGAAAAGGTACCCATATTGTAGATCTCAAAATAGATTTTCACGGTCTATTATTTATAATACCCGTTACAGCAACTCTCCTAAAAGTGTTGTTGTTATCATAACATAAGTGTTTTGTTGACAGCTACCGATACGATCAAGAATGTACTGATAAAATAAATATACTTAAACAGTAGCCAATTAGATATTTTTAGCATCATTATTGATCCATTTATTTTTAGTTATTGTTTATGAACATAAATAGGCGTCTTCTTCACTTATTTACACAAATCTATATACTGACTGGAATTTCATTAGGACTATAGGTAATCATTTTAAAGATAATTTATTTAATTCATTGCCTACATATAGCTATTGAGATTGTTTTCTGGATTTCTTCCGATGACCTGGTGAAGGCCGCGGGAATCTCCTGGATGCGAGAAGCACAGAACTGGTCAAAGTGGCGGTGCTTGGGGGAGGCCTATGTCTAGCAGTGGACGTCTTTCGGCTGAAATGATGCTAATTGATTTCTGTATGAATATAACCACTTCCTCAACGGCAGATAAAGTAAAAAAAAACAAGAATTCGCATGTATTATGAGACCATGTAAATTCAACGCTGACACACTTTCGAAACCTGTTAGCATTACATAATTCTGTTTCCAATACCAACAACGTGTCCTACAGCCTTTACATAGTTCAAGGTCCGTCGGACCCCTGCTAATAAAAGGTACTCAATCTGATTGTTTCATGCTCCATGCTCCTGTATAATGCGGCATTCACGTAAAATATCCGTTTTATTGTGCCTATTATTAGCGAGTGGTCGACAGCGATCATTATCGGATAGGTAGCGAATACTGATAAAATCTTATCAGTCATCGGGTGTTCGACACTTCAATAGTAAAAGGATGTATGTGGTATTAGCTGCGCCCCGCGGTTTCACCCGCGTAAGTCTCGATCCCGTGGGAATATCGGGATGAAAAGTATCCTTTGTGTTAATCCAGGTTATAAACTATCTATTTGCCAAATTTTATCCAAATCCATTCAGTAATTTTTACGTGAAAGAGTAACAAACATCCATCCATCCATCCATACTTACAAACTTTCGCGTTTATAATATTAATTAGATTAGATGTAGTAGGTACCTATACTCCATTTGAAATAAGATTAGACATTTAAATAAACCTTTTTTACAGTCCATTCAACCGATTTTGACTTCTATTGCGTTGGTAGCATGACAAATGGCAGCTGCAGTAGACAGTTGGCATTGTGTAACCTTTTTTGCTTTTAATGCCATCCTTATGCCTACGGTATAGAAGTCAAAATCGGTTGAACAGACTGTAAAAAGGTTTGTTTAAATGTCTAATCTTATTTCAAATGGTGTATAGTAGCTTATCATATTATCTAACCGATTTTTGCAAGTCATTTCTGTACAGCAATCATAATTATTATCTACTAGCTTTTGACCGCGGCTTGTCCCGCGTGGATGTCAGAAATTATCACACGGTAATGTACACACGGCTACACATCAAGCTATACATTTCCAGTTTATGCTGATCCCGCATTGTATAGGATTTCCGTACAATGCGAGGTCAGCTCATACTGGAAATGTATAGCTTGATGTGTAGCCGTGTGTACAACCGGGATTAATTATTTTGTTACGCGTAATTTTTAAATCTGTGATATCATATGAAGTATTCATTTAAATGATTTGATGTCAAGGCATGTTTTAATCTAAATTAAATGCCCAATTTAACGAGTATTATAATACCGGTAAAAATAGCTTCGGACATAACAATGATTTTTTTTATTTACTGTTGGACATCCTTCCAAGATAGACATAACTTTGACAAATCTTTGTTTTTGACGTTCAAAAGTGCCTTTTATGTGCCTATTTGATATAAATTATTTTACTTTGACTTAACCTATCGCGGACTGTTTTGGTTCTCTCTTACGGTTTACACGGCAGTAAAGTCTCAGTCGGCATGATTTTTCCGCCATTTTCAACAATAATCGGCATATTTCAGTCAATTTACACTAAACCATAATGAACAACCCTTCCCCATGAATCACTCCGTCCATTGGTGAAAACTGTTTGAAAATCCGTTCAGTAGTTTTTGAGTTTATCGCGTTCAGACAGACAGACAGACGTTGCGTGAGACTTTGTTTTATAATATGTAGGTACCTACTAATGTAAGGATAGTGAAATATCACGACGGTATTCTCCGAAAGGCAGATTTAGTTCATCCTCCCTTTGTCAGTTACTCAAATCCCATATAAAACCTCTATAAATAGATGCTTAAACATTAAGCCTATATAAATAAAGGCCTATGAATAAAATGCCTATTCGGTGTGAAGTGTGAACGCAATCGTGCTCACGTTTGTCAACAGTTTTGTCTGGAGGTTGGATGGGTCAACCTTTTTATATTATAACGAAGTTACATTGATCAATTTATTTAAGTAAAAAATACATGTCGCGTTTAACTTTCGGAATTTATTTTAAAACATTAAACACACAACTTGGAACAAGCAGTAGATATTGAAACATTTTCAAAGTTCGGTAGTTATGCAAGCAGTTAAGTCGGTACTTATAAACTTGGCTGTACCACGTTTAAGCTATAGATTTAAACATAGTTTAAATACCGGTGTATTTAAACTATGTTTAAGTCTATAGCTTAAACGTGGTACAAACTCAGTGCAGGCTTCTGAACGTCTGTTACTATTATCCTAACTTATATACAGGCTGTAAGGGTAAACAGTCTTGTCATTCAAACCACGGGTAGTTGACTTAAATATAAAAATAAATGACCGAAGACAACAAAAGAAAAAACGTCATTTTCATTAAAAGATTTTAAAAAGTTTATATCCGACATCGTGCTCTCTAACAAAACAGCTGATTGACTGAGGGAGGGGTCGCGCTCGCGGCCGGTCAGGTCACATCCCGCACCCCCCGCCCGTGTTGAGAAGCAAGTTCGTTGCCCTAGCGCATAGGACAACGAACTTACGTCTCTTGTGGTAAAACGTAGAATTAGAAAAGAGAAAAAAAAAATGTAATTTTCCATTGATTTTACGTTCTATAAATGAAACCAAACCACTGGTTGCAAGGATAACGGTGTTTACCCTAACACCCTGTATTACTATGTTTATATTTAATATTATAAACGTGAAAGTGAGTTTGTTTGTTTGTAACGCTATCACGCGAAAACGGCTGCACGGATTTGGATGAAAATTGCACATGGGTAGGCCATGGCCCGTAAAAGGACATAGGCTCCTTTTCATCCTGGATTGCAGATGAAGTCGCGGGCAAGAGCTAGTAGTTTTATACGTTAACTTATAGGCTACTAGCTGCGCCCCGCGGTTTGACCCGCGTAAGTCTCGATCCCATGGGAATATCGGGATAAAAAGTATCCTATGTGTTAATACAGGTTATAAGCTATCTGTTTGCCAAATTTCATCCAAATCCATTCAGCCGTTTTTGCGTGATTGAGTAACAAACATCCAAACACACAAACTTTCGCATTTATAATATTAGTAGGATGAACAGACCAGAGCTACAATTTTATTAGTCTCAAGACATTTTCTTGAAAATATTTTGCTGAAAAAAGTAGTAGGTACCTAATATTGTAATATAATCCGGTGTTCCATGTTTTAATTCTGCGTGGTAATTGCTTAACACACTTACAGTAGCAATGGCTTTCGTTTTGACAGTTCAACAACATTCAGTGCGTAATTTACGTTGATGAGCAGACAAATTTTTCGAACATATGAAGCAATGGATTAGATATATCCTGTATATATAATGGATCCTTTAAAATTATTCAGATTTATAATATCCCGGAATATGCATGTGATTCAAATATGGGTCAAATATTTTTTTTAATAAACTATATTACTACAGAATTATGCCTCCATCAATATTTTTGAATAAAAATTTTTGAGCGAGAAATTAATTTTTTAAAAGTCCCAGAAAAACTGTGGTTAATTCAAGTACTTGAAAAGGCTAAGAGCGGATGTGACGTAACAATCTGGGATAGCAATCAAAATGTCAATGTCAAGTCAATCAACAAGTGTCAAGTCAATGTCAAACGCTCATAGAAAAAGGAGTGTTTGACGTTGACTTGACAGTTGCTTGTCTGTTTTCACGGACTGTGACGTCACCACACCAAGCGTTTAAATAGCCCGGATCGGTTGGATATTTAAAATAAATATTTTAAGTTCTTTAAATTGCTTTTTTGCCGTCAAATTTTTTTAAACTATTATTTGACGTAAACGATCGAAACGATTCGATGTAAACTATCGAATAAAAATATTAAAAAAATACATGCATATTCCCTATTAGGGTGCTGGTCTCGGCACAGTCATAAGTTCTCCAATTGACGCGTTTATTGTAGCTACCAACGGCACTTAACTCTATGGAACAGGGAGTCGCAACCCTAAGTGTTTACATCAGATAAGATTACTAGCAATTTAGAACGGAACGCTAATAAAACTGATTGCTTGTAATCCTTCTCAATTGCTAGACTGGAATTATTATAAGGTATTTAGTTATTATATCAAGATATAATCGTGATGATCTTTGTAGCTTTTTCGTCAAATGTCGTGAGATAATTATAGTACCTAGATAAAACTTGTTATATTATTTAATGCTATGCAATCACAATCTAATACCTTGATTCCATATTACCAATAGGCATAATTTATCTTGGTAGTTTATGGTGGCGCCACTTGCCTAAACAAAACGTCAAAAATAATGTCAAATTCTGTACAATTTTAATTTAGTTATCGTTTTTGCCACTTACCGAGATATCTTTGTAGGCGGTACGTACTGATCGGATAGGCTGTGTTTAATTTTTATCCTTCATCGTTGATTTGCAGCAATAATGATTTCTAATTGATGCGTTCCGTCAATGCTCAATACCACTCATATACGTACCTAGAGACGCTCTTTTTCATTCAATGCTATTTTTTAAGGTCGCTCGACAGGTGGTAAAAACCATAACTTTTCCTAACAAAAATCATGGCAGGAAAAGCGGGAAAACTAATATCTTTTATTTTAGATAGTAAATCTATAAAAGGCGGAAAGCCAAAAGTCCTTTTCCTTTATACAAAATAAAATTAAAACACGTCTTTCTCCACCTTCACCTAAATCAAAATAATGGAATCAAACAGTTAGCTAAAGTGGGAACCCTGTAACGTAGATACCCTAGGTAGAAGTACTAAGATATATAGATATCCGTGTCAGGGATGCCGCGGTCGCCACATTACGCCCGATTGAGACCAGCTGATTGTAACACCTTACTCGGATATTTGCAAAGGACCAGTATTATGCCGTATGGAAACATTAGATAGCTAATGTTTTGTGTACGTATCTCGGCAAACGCGAGGTCGGAGTGTACTTGTGTTGTAATGCTGATTCTGCATGCTCTTAGGCTTTATTATTATTGAAAATGATTATTGTCTTTCAGCAAACTAACAAAACAACATAGTATGAGCCTATGTTGTTTTGTTAGGTACAGTCACGCGCATAAATATATAACTATGGACAGCTCGGCAATACTATCTGACTTCATGATTCATCCCATTATTATCTGTCAAGATGACGCCAAATATATATGATCATTTGCGGGCGCCGTCAGTTGAGACTCGTCATCTTCTTAACTCTGGCAGTTTTTTTGTATTTTGTTTTTTTTTTATTATGTTTTTACATTTTTTTTACTTACAAGCAACAAGAATAATGTACCTAGCAACAAGAATAATGTACCTAGCAACAAGAATAATGTACCTAGGATTTTGTAATCTCTGTAAAAGAGTGTCCTTGGAGTTTCTTGCCCGTTTTTCTCCATAGAGATCTACGTTTTGGAATGGGCAACTAAGCTTGCTGCCCATTCCAAAACATACTTTCTGACCTTAACTTACCGACTCTTTGTCTCTTTGACAATTCAATAGTGCCTGTAAATGGGTTAATTGAAATAAATGCTTTGAGTTTTGTGGAAGGCTTATAAAGTGCCAGCATATGTGATATCAAAGGGACAACTAAACTATCTGTCAAGACAAAGCGACGATGCTGCATTGGCTTCAAAAATACTAGGTTCTTTTGTTACACGCGTCGTATCGTAAATCATTTATCAAAGCGTGATTCATGTTGAAGATTAAATAATTATGTAAACGAGTTTTCCAGACAGTTTTTTCATACTTAGTTAAGTTCTAAGTAATTTCACATCATATCATTGCTTCGTTGTTTCAAATAAAACATAAGTGATGACTGAAAAGTATCTAGAAGTTGCATTTGGGCATCAAACTATTATAACAAGCTCGATTTTTGGTGTAAAATAAAAAAGAAAAACATTTTCTGCCAAAACTTTACAATTTCCCTTCCTTGATAACCAATTGGCCTCTATTTTCATATTAAAATAGTGAAATACACAACACCACGTCATTTGGAACATGTAAAATACACGAACGTACTTGCCTTACGAACTTACTACCTTCACATACCCTCGTATATATTCACCACAGGACACGTACGCTCTGCTTTGAGGTCCGCAAATAAATTACCAACGCTGAAAGTATTTTAAATTAGTGGCCAGTACGATTTTAATTAAAACCTGAACCTTGTGTTCTTTCAAATTAGTTTGGGCAATTATATAATATTAAAAAGCATGTCCTACCTATTTGCTCATTCATTATTTTGATATGCTTGAAATATGCGCATTTGTTTTAGAAGTTTTAAAATAGACTCTTGTGTGAATAAATTGTAGACATGATAATTACCTACCTACATACTTGCTTATGTTGTGGCGTACGACGTAACATATATAATACGAGTATATTGATTTTTTAAGTACAGGTTATGCAGAACTACTTCATGGAAATAGCGTGACCTACACCTTGATATTTTTCCAGTGTTTTTAGCATCATTGTTTTTCAATATCCAGAATGTTGCTAAACAACGATGTTAATAAGTAATAACGTAATGTTTGAGTCTTACATCAAAGTCTTGATTTTACTCTCCCGGCATACGTATTTGTTATGTACTTCCAACTTCAGCAACCTACGTGTGGACTAGTGTGCATTGTGTGGTTCCTATGTAAATAGCAAGTTTATGTACCGAGCTAGCTTTAACGTGGGTGAAGTTTATAACACCGAGGGCCGAGATACGAGATAATATTGACATTTTGGAATACGTTACTTATCTAAAATGGATTCAATTTTACTATTACCACGTCGGTACGTAGTGGCCCTCGCACTATACGTAAGTGGTTATTACTTTAGAGTTTCAGACAAAAGAGGTCCAGTCATACGATCTAAAGGCAGTGAACTTCCTCGAACTCTCTAATCTAATCTGTCTTGGTCGTGGACGTATCTATTGCAGTCCACTACCCCTTCCAAGAAACGATTCCTGTCTTTGAAAAATCTCTACGATATGTCCGGCTATAAACTATGACAGTCTAAACATACCTACTAAGTTATCCAGCATCGACCATTAAACTCGTTCATACGAGCCATTAGCCCCGCGGCTGTTAGGATGTTATCTTTCATTAGGAAGTTCAGAAGAACCATTATTCACTTGTTGTTTAAAAATTATCAATCTAAGTCGTTATAAAATTGTCGAGGTTTTGCTAAGCTTATGCTGCGCAACTTCAGTTTTAAAAGTTTGAATTTATTAGCGTTGGCATTTTGCACAGACAAAAGAATTAAAATCATTATTAATTTTTCTTTGAATTAGTTTTTAACAATAGGTATCAGACACGTATCGATGTTTAAAAAAAGAACTAGTTTTAAAAACATCAACGTGAATAGAGTGCACCATTTTTAAAAGAAAAATATGAAAACGGTTTCCCCTCATTCATTGAAAGACAAAGAGGTAACACCTGTGTTTTCACACAGTATAAAGTGACGATACTTGTGAACCTAACCACAGGTTCTGCGAACACGCGATGTATAGCTACGAAGGTTATGTTATATTTGCATAATTGTAAACTACATTTCTCGTTTCACGATCGATATAACAAATGTTTGGTTTAACTTTACAGCTTCCTACATATATCTCGCGGTTATTTTAAACGGCCAATTCCGCAATGAAATGGAATTGTACCACAGTTTTGTTGTTGTAAAACACAATGTAAGTAGGTAGGTATTACCGCTTTAGGACTGGAACAAAAAATAGGGAAAAAATATTGTGTTTTTGTCTTAAAAGGAAGGTAGGTTAATAAATTATATTATTACATTTAATTACAAATAATAAGTTAGGCTAAGAGTTTAAATAAGTACAGTCGAACAAACTATTTGGTATACAGGCAAAATATATTAATTTTCCGCTACACTGCCGAAATTTGTTTTGACTGTGTAATTTAACTTTTTGAGCATACGGCTTAGGAGAGTGACGTAAAAGGATTGTTGACTACTGAAAACACTCAAAACATTGTTAAAATACAGTAGTAGTTAGTAATTGCAAGTTATCTGCCTGTATACCAAATAGCTTGTTCGACTGTAGGTACACTATCACAATAGGTCACCCTGTTATGATAGATGTAAGTTGGAAAATAAATAAATGATAATATTCTAAAAAAGACATGAAGCCTTTTAGGTACGTAGGCACCTTTTTTATCGATAAATAAAATTGAAATATGTCCGGTCTTTAACCAGACTGATGGCTCTAGCCTTCGTCTGACGCGAGACACGATCACACGAAAGACATTTCCCCTCTTAAATTGAATTCGAGCGATAGATAGATCAAATTTCGATACACCTTCAAATAAGATACCTCTTGTATATGTAATTGACTGGAAGGGCCGCGTGGGAGCAATTTTTAAAGAAAAAATATCGACGCCATTCTTCAGATGTCAAATGAAATAAGATCGGAAACATGGTTATTTTGTAAGTAAATAAGTAAAACTACAAGTTATTTGTACTTGATTTTGCCAGCAGCTTCGCCGCGTGCATGTCGGAAATGATCCCACAGGACCGTACTGCCGGCATTAAAAGTACGTATGTCCTAATCCAGGTCATGGTCTGCCCATGTGCCAAATTTCATCCAAATCCGTTCAGCCGTTTTAGCGTGAAAGCATAACAAACAAACTCACTTTCATAAGTTAAGATTAGGATATTGATTCTGATATAATTTAAATTTTACTGTTTTATTGTTGGGGTCTGCTTCCAGTCTAACCGCATGCAGCTGATTGAAGTCGCCTATCTGACCTCCACAACCCAGTTACTGGGTAATACAATACCCTAAAGACTGGTTGTTAGACTTTCGGGCTTTCTTTGATAGTCGTTTCGGGTTGTCAGATCCACGGAATGATAGCCTGACCAACGGCTTAACGAGCTTTACGAGGCACGGAGAAGTTTTGGTATGTAAAGATGGTCACCCATCGACGGGCCGACCGCGGCAAACGTAGCTTAACCTAATCGATCGACCCGAGCGTTAGCCACAAGCCCCTATACTATCTATCTACTGGTAGAAATTGTTGCGGGTGACGAGTATGGTTTCTTTTATATGCAGATTACCGATGACTTTTTAATTTATTGAAGGCTCTTCCACTCAAATATTAATCGTCAAAAATAATTTAAATAATGGTAATGACAAGAGTTATTTAATTAAGTGTTTTATCGAAAATGTCATTGGAAAATATTACTTGATTATTATTAGAGTGCATCAACTTCCTGTTCGCTTTAAAATTATAATAAATGAATTAATTATCTAGTATTTCGTTGATTAAAACCAAAAGAGCAGACATCGTCAAAGTCAAAGTCAAAGTCACCACTGCATGTTGCATACACATTTCAACTGTTTGTATTATAGTTATCTTGAAAATAGTGAAAATAAACTAATATATAATACGTACTAACTACGAACGAAATATTCTGCGAAAACGATGCACAGTTCTGTCTGCCTCAACAATATTGCACTAGGACAGTAAGTAACCGAGAAAATTAAAAGCAAATTTGAATTTTCATGAATTCTGTTAGGTATAGGTTTAAAAAAATGGATAGTGAGGCACGCACGATTATAGTTGTAAATAAACCGTTTTAAACCAAAATCCGTGGTTTAAAAACCGTTTTAAACTTGTTTAAAACCGTTTTAAAATTGATTACGCATTACATTAAAAATTAAGTTAGAAAAGCTAATTGAAATCTTTCACCATTATTATTAATTTATGAGTAATTTAAATATAATAAGCTACTTTCTTAGGAATAGACAGACTGAAAACAAACTTGATATGCGTATTTATGAAATATACATTTAAAAAATAAGTTCTAGCTAAGTATCAATAAAAAATTTGACTGATTAGGTTTTTACACAGCTACTGCATATTTTTAGAATGTATTTTCTTGTAAATATGCATATAAAATTGTCAAATCGAGATTATTTCTGAGCTAGATCATTTCGTGTGAAGCCTCAGTGCATTCTATTCACAAAAAAAAAACATTTTAAACCAATATTAAACCGCTAAGTGTGGTTTAAAACTTTTTAAACCAAAAAAAATCCAAATGATTTAAAACGTTTAAAATACTTTTTGCATCTATACGCACGATACACGTAGGTCCTTGCGTGCTCAGTATAAAATATGAAAAATTGTAACTTCATGATACTCTTCACATTATGTACCTATGTATCGTAGGAGCAGGCGAGAATCTAGCAGAGGAGATAAATTGTCTCTGTCAGGCACTTAGGTTACATACGGGTAAAAGTGTTAGGGTTTGTCGTTGGTAGGGATATACTGCACCCGATTTCGTAACCGAATCAGGATTTTCATTTGACTGACTTACCTATATTATTCTAAGTACACTCAGGGAAAAATAATTGTTAAGTAAATTGACATCCACACCCAACGTCAATTTTATAAAATTTTGAAGTTGGAAGTCAATTTGCTTATCAATTCATTTCCCCGACTTTACAAGCTTATATCTACTTGGTCCTCGTCACATTAATTAACTACTTACTTTAACATCTGTATCACATTGACAAAGGTCCCCAGAGAAGGCGGGTATCTTTAGGACCAGAGATAAGTAACGTTCTCTATCTAGACTTTATACGTCTGTTTTATTTAACTTTTCACTTACTACATAGAATAAGACTTCTAATGTACGCGTACTTGCACTTTGAGTCGTTCGTGCTATTAACCTAAAGTATATTTTACACGAAGACAGTTTCTCGCTCTTCAAAAACTCGAGCGGCTAGAAAGTCCAGTCATGCGAGTCTCGTTGATGAGATTGGCCAGAACATTATTACACTCATGTTCAGTGTTTACAAGCAAGAGATACAGAAATCTCGCGATCTCACGATTATGTCAAACGAGACTCGTAATATCAGGAGATTTTCTCGAACAGCAGTGATTCGAAACTCGAACGATTTTTCGTTTACACGGCATTTGCAAAGGAGAACGAGACAAGGAGCCTTCACTCGACACAGTCTGCACTGTAGTTTTTGCCCTGACTTATGTCTATGAATATACATGCGAAATTACCACGTGTGACGTAATTCGTTCAATCTTGACACACGACGCAGCCCTGGCACTGAATATGCTAAATATGCTTGAGGTACTTAACTTACAGCCTTGCTCTGATTTTTTTCTTTAGGTGCTTGGTAGTTAGTATTGAGTACCTACCTAGTCATCCTCATATATTTTGTTGATGGGACAGTTTGACCACTGATTTCCATAATCGTTTTTGCAAAAAAAAACTGCTCATAAAGATATATTTTTATACTAACTAATATTTTTTTTGTAAATTATTATGAGGAAGTCTTTCGGAGAGACCTCAGACCAGCAGCCAGACTGAGTATATATGGAAAAAAACCACGTACCTACTAATAGTACATTACTGTCGCGGCCTGCAACTGACAAACAAGAGTCCATCAATGCCTGGTTGCGGCCAAGGCTTGTATAGTACCTACTTTTCTCAAACAATGCGCGGAAATTCAAACTAAGTGAATTAATTATAATTTCCAGAATCAATGACGAACAACGATAATTTTTCACGCGCCAACATGTTCATTTGTTTCTTCTTTATTTTAAACAGCTCTATTTGCAAGCCAAATCGAAATTCAAATAAAATCTTTGATGCGTTGAAGTAAAAATTTTCGTTCCATTTTTAAATAACACAACATACCTATTTGAGTTTTCATGGTAATTAATATGTATGAACGTAGGCACATGACACGCAACATTGCATGGCGTAGTACTTCAGTAGGATATGTATCTAATAAATAAATTCCATGCACAAATCGAGCCAAACATTTTAGTATCAATTAATCGTATCAACTTAACAATTGAGCCAATGAAGCGGATTCCTTTACAAAGGTAGTCTACATGAATACGTCACATAAAGCATTGCACTCAACAGCGCGGCACATCGATTATTCATTAACACCAGCATTGTGACGTCAATGATTTAAAATTATAACAGAATCGGGGTCTATTCCGTAACAGAACATCGCCAAATGTATTGATTTGACGGACTTTGTTAAGTTATTCTTAATCGGGAGAATGTGGCTGTTGTAGACGTAGCTTTATGTAACGAAGTAACTTTATTTAATGAGGCTTTAGTTAGGTATTATGGAAAACATGTTTTTAGTATCTGGCTTTCCGAGGGTTAAATTCCTTTAATGAGAGTATCGTACCTACCTACCTCACAATAGCGGTAAATAGAATGTGAGCCTAATTTTCAGTGAAAAACATTTTCTCCCAGTACATTTTAGAACAGGACTAATATAAAATCCAGATTTTGTAGACAGGCTAAAAAGTGTCTGTTAGCAGCTTATTTATATATAGTATAGTATATTATATAGTAAGTTATTACATAGGTATGTATTTAACTTGGTACTAAAGTATTCTGGATATTTACATACATTCTGGAATGTAAATAAATGATATGAGTATGAGAAATATTACAATTATAAAATAAGTCGTTGTGAACATAATCATAAACAGGAATGTAAACTATTTAAAGTACTGTATTTTACCTCTTCGTTTTATTGCAACTGAAATAATAATTGTTAGGTCAGTAAGTATTTACTATTTATTGCATCTGTCACACATGAATACTATAATAAGGTTTTATTATGACAATGCGGATGCAACCGACTTCATTCTTGTACTCACGTTTTCAAAAAAAAAACTGTCACAGACGATAATAAAATCACAACTTTGTGCTTTTGAGGAAGTAATAAAATGAACGATTCATTTTATACTTTAAAAAGATATTAATAAACCCAAGCAATCTTTCCATATTTAAATATTTATAAACGGCGCCTACACGGAGCTTTGTTATCTTTAGTTCAAGTATTCGTAAATCATAGTTTACTATGTTTAGGCACGTCGTTCTTAAAGAAATTGTTATGCTCATAATAATAACAATAACAGGACCAATCGAACTATAAATCTTCTCAAGGAAAACAAGGCTTAGAGAATTAACAAGAACTAACAATACGTTGTTAACAGTTCTCTAATTAAGTCTGAGAACTGAAGTACTTTAATTCTTTTTAATCGTCGCATTTGATCCACATTATCTTACTCGCTAACGGCCGGTCTCGATACAAAGTCCAGTTGAAGGAAGATAGGTTCCTATCCGAGTGTAACTAAGTTTCTCACCCATTTGTTCCTGATGTCCTAATACTTAACAAAACTTTTGACAGCTTATCTTCGATCCCTCTCACATTTTTAATGACACCAAGTACTGATCAAACATGAGTCATTTGAAACAAAACGGTAATTATAAAATTAGATATCACTTTGTCCGAGTTATGTCAGTCACAGATAGATTACCCATAAGGCAACTTGCATAAAAACGTAGGAAGATAATCATAAATCCAGAAAATAATGTATGTATGGTAATTTGCAATGAAGAAGCCTGTCATAGTCGTTATCGCTTGGCAACACACGGAAGCAAGGTGTAGCCAAAGCGATAGTCTTGCAATGCGCCCTACTTATGCATTGATGCGATCTTTACAACCAACACAATACCACGGGACGCTATGATAACCAAGCTGTCATACAATGTCATTACTTGTACAAGGCTTATTTACTTACGTACTTGTACTACTTGTGCAAGTTCTAACAATGACATGACAGTCGAACGTGTGAAGTAAAGGGTTGTAGTGAAACCCTTCTGTGATCAACATTGACAGTCAACACGCCTATTGTTGTAGTGTCGAACTTGTCAACTACTATCGGCATTCAATTGTTTGTATTTTATTTACTAAACCGCCGAATGTATCAGTCATTGTGAATTGACAGTATCTAACTCTTCATTGTACTTTGTTAATGTTCGCTATTGATAGTGAAAACAATAACGGGTACCTGAAAAAGGATTTTCCGTTTTGCAGTCAACAATTTCTCAAATAGCTCCGATGATGATGACGTCGTCATCCATAGCGGTACAAAGAGATCAGCTTATGCCGTGTAGCCACTCAGTAAGGTGCTAGAGGTGCTGCACTGGGTGCTCCGGACGTACTCAACCGTTAGCTGACTTTTGTAAAAATAATCTAATCTAATCTAACTAATATTATAAATGCGAAATTTTGTAAGTATGGATGGATGGATGGAAGTTTGTTACTCTTTCACGTAAAAACGGCTGAATGGATTTGGATGAAATTTGGCAAACAGATAGTTTATAACCTGGATTAACACATTTTATCCCGATATTCCACATTTTATCCCGGTGAAACCGCGGGGCGCAGCTAGTCATAGTCAAAAAGTAGTCAGCCAGGATAGTGATGTTCACGTTTTTTAGAGATTACCTTTTAAGACCTTAGACGTCTACTTCATGATCATCATCATCATTTCAGCCGAAAGACGCCCACTGCTGGACATAGGCCTCCCCCAAGCATTGCCACTTCGACCGGATCTGCGCTTCCCGCATACGCGTGCTTAATGAATAACGATTCCGGGTTTAAACCTGACTGCTGTGTGTGTGTCGTATGTAGGTATTAATCAATTAAGTGATATCAAACAGGAATAATTAGGAAAAAATTGCGCTAAAAGTATAGCCGAACGAAATAGTATATGTAAAGAATATCGGAAGATATATAAAAAGTTATCTTTAGCTGTAGCACCGTAACCCATAGAAGTTTGCAGAAGCGAAGCTTAGTAACATTTCTCGTATTTTGTTTCTAATTTTAGTGAAGTTAGTTCCTAATCTCCATGTCTAAGGCTTGTCTCTATCGCATAACCATTGAACTAGATATTGTACCGATCACGGAGATATCTAGTGACGCTTCACTTCCATCGTTCCACCGTGTATATAAACAACGCGAGTGGGGAAATAAATGACGACCACATACTGAACACCCTACTTATGAGACGGATACAAAGTGCCCCATGTATCTTTACATGTGGTAAAATAAAAAACTCGATGACTTTGGCATATTCTTACTACTTTTTTTTACGCGAATGCAGAGAAGGCGATTGTCTAACAGCGTGTATGTATCATTACCTACTACAAAAAACGTTGCAGATAGCTCTTAAACTAAGCTTGTCCTTTTACTGAAAAGAAGTGGGTTCACATCATAACATTAGTTCAACGGCTAGGATTCGAAATTTGGAATTTTCGCCTGCCAATCCATAGTCAACATCTGCTTTGGAAACTACCACCCAATGCCTGATTTTCTTTAGTGATTCATCTAGTCTAATATATTACGATTCTTTCCTAGACAATGTATTTTTACGACCGTTACACAATCCTATTAACATCGACGGAACGTAATAGGATAGATATTTTCGGATCACGTAACTTTTCGACGTTTATGTCAATCCCATACATTTTATTGGGGGAGCTATCAATCGCCGGATAGCAACTTTTCTTGGGAAGACGGATCGGTAGCGAAACGATAAAAAGAATAAAAACAATTCTTATTGTGGGAAACTTACTTTGTTAATGATTTTACACGAAGTTAGTTTAATTATTAGTACCTACCTACTTAGTTATTAGTTAATTACATTATTTTTATAGTCTTTTCATCATCATTCATCGTCATTTCAGCCGAAAGAAGTCCATTGCTGGACATAAACTCTCCCAAGCACCGCCACTTCGACCAGTTCTGTGTTTCCCGCATGAAATACAGTAACTACTAACTACATTTTTTTTTTTTTTTGGGTGGGAAATCATCAAATGACTTCTCCCGCTCTGGGCGGAGCGGAAGGGCGTGTCAGACTCTTACTGACTAAAACCCACCCGTGTTCCTTCAGTTGCCTGTTGCCAGGGTCCCGGTATCCCTTTCGGACTATTCCGCAACCCTGGCAGGCATCGGTCCTAACGGACCCCGTCAGGTGTGCTGACATCTCTTTGAGGCGCGCGTGGAACACGACGCGCCATCGAACCGGGCCTGGTCCTTATCGGACGGCGAGCTACCCATTGCTCGCCGTCCGCAAGCCCGCGCCTATGGTGGCCGGGAATCCGCCTGGGATTCCCGACGCCCAGGGTGTCTCCAGCGGCGGTGGTTAGGGGCGTGAGGGCGCAGGCCTTGCTTCACCCTCACGCGTTCCCCCTCCTCCTTCGCGAGCATCACTGCTTCGCGGAAGGAGGTGACCGCCTCCCATCTCGCTCCTCTCGCTCCGTACCATGGCCTGGACCGGAGGCGGACGCGAGAGGTCAGTGCCACCAATCGCCTCCACGAGGACACGGCGGTTACCTAAGAAAAAAAAAAGATTATATACGTGTCGACTTGAGAACCTCCTCTTTATTTTTCGTCGGTTAAAAAGTAGGCAAAATGTCATGATAAAAGTATAAGTCGGAGAACCTCCTCTTCTTATAAAATCGACAAATTTTATTTTATTTATTTAGGTATTTATAAATATGGCATGATCCACGTGTTCCGCCCCGAATACCTACATAATGTTTTATTTTATCGTCTGTTTTAATATCATTATCAAAAAAGTATCCCGATTATAATTCAACAAGAGCCATTTTGTTGGAAAGATTGCCGCATGAGTGACGTGATACCTACTTCTCTCCAGACACCGATAGGGCGGGAAACACGAGGGAAATGTTCTCTGAGTTGTGACACGACGCTGACACCACGACACACGTCACTCGACGTGTCGCCGTCGTGACGTCATCTGCCACCAGACGAAGGTACTCTATGAGAAAACAACTCGTTAAATATATCACCCGTACAGACATTCGATCGGTATTTTGTAAACAAACAGTTTTAACGATCACGTCTCTCATAAACACTAACGGCTTCAATAACCTTAAGACTTTGATATCGTATACCATAACTTTCTCTAGCGAGTTTCCAAGAAGTGTTATTAGCGACACGTATTGCGTGTCTGTCCCCGGCAACGTTGCCCAATGCTGGTTGCCTTGTCCCATAATGTCACGGTACACGCTGAGTTTCCATAGATAATCAATAGTCTTAGACATTACACATAATATGCATCAGCGTATAAAATATCTCACTCGTAAATATGCATCGACTCATAAAGTTTGAGTGCTGAGGTACATCAAAGGTTACAACGTTATTGTGAATCTATACATCTATACATACATAGGTACATACTACATACATAAACATACGTACAAATAAATGAAATTGAAGTGTCTGTTTGTAATGTCAAAATAACACCTTTTTTAAATGTATAAGAAAGTATTTATTGTGTATCTATTCATACACGAAATCTCTTAAGGGGTCATTGTACTCATCATTATGAACAACTTTCACTATGAGACCAAACCTTAAATCGCGAAAAAAAATCAGCTGTTCCCCATTATATTGACGTGATATGCGAATATAAATGTAGGGAACAGCAGATTTTTTTTTCGCGATTTCAGGTTTGGTCCCATAATGAAAGTTGATCATAATGACGAGTACAATGGCCTCTATACGGTACTTATAACTAAAAAAACATTTTTGTCTGTTTGTTCCGGCTAATCTCCGAAACGGCTGGACCGATTTTGACTGGAATTTCACTTGCAGATAGCTGATGTTTCATGGAGTAACGTAGGCTACTTTACTTTAGAAAAAGAATAAGGACTCACGCGGGTGAACTACGGGCAGCAGCTAGTACTGAATAAATATTCTTTATATAATTCAACACAACACTGTCGAGTTTTCATAAATATAATAAAAACACTCGTTACTCCACAACATTACGTCAACGACATTGCAGTATAAAACGATGTAAGCAAAAAACGAGGTCTGAGTGAAAAGCGCTTGTTTTGGCCAAAGAAAGGTCACCCACAGACGTTATACGTAAAGCCTCATAAAACAACCAAAAATGTCGGTGGCAATGTGAAAAACTGTGGGTATTCGAGAGTGGATTCCGCCGGGTGTAATGTTTCGAGCGCGCTCCTCAAATATTAAACGAAAGTGTTGCCGCGCCAACAAGCTCATGCAAATTGAGAATACATACTTAAACGTTTAATTTCCTTCTGTGAGGATTGACTGCAAGTGGAGATAATGCTGACTGGTTTTATAGCTAAACAAGTAGGACGCGACGTTGATATTAATATTATTAGGTATATATCAACTCTTTGAGAACATGCTTCGATTTTTCACCGAAAAAATCAAGCGATAATCTTACAACGAGTCGTGATTCTAAAGCCGGAAGAATTTGCATTCATCAAGTCACTATGGTAGTTTTATATGGCGATCGGTCATTGTTTTAATGTGGGTACAATGTATGCAATCTTAAAATATGGCTACAGCTCAATTGGCTACAAAATAAAGAACGCTGTGGCTAAGAACTGGGCTGATTCAGATCTGATGACACTTTTAACCTTAAAAACGTGTGTTTTAGATGTATGACGTATATACTGTGACTTTAAAGTAACACAATGAATATGTCATCGACATAAAATGCAAAAGATTAAATTTTATAAGGTTTGCCACTGATGTCAATACCTATGTGTACCTAATTTATATGGGTTTAGAAAAAAGTACCTACCAAAAATATCTTTAGTACCTAAATATATATAATAAAACCATAAACATAAAAGTCACACGAACGTAAACCTGTCCTGCTGAATATAATATGCTCTCCAACACTACCTACTACAATAATGCTAGTTCCATAATTCTAAGGAACTTGGACCAAGTTCCTTATACTAAAGAAACCAAGTTACTTGGTTTCTTTAAAATATTTGTATGCCAGTCCATGGCGAGACATGTAGATCATAACCATAATATTAAGACCATTATTGTACCATGTTTAAATGCAAATAAATATATTCTATTCTATTCTATTCTATTCTATTCTATACGGTCCTTTAAAGATATTGGCCTCACATCCTCAAAAGAGGAGATTATCCGCAAAACATGTAGTCAAAGAAGCCTTTAGGTACCTGCTCAGTAATATACAATAGACAGGTTGTATTGAGAATGTGTAAAATAAAGTGCTTTTCATAAAGTCCCTTTGGACGTGAGTCACGTCACGTGACGACGAGCGATATATAGAGCACTATCTATTAGCTACGGTTTCGCCCGCGTTGATGTCGGAAATTATCCCTTCGTAACGTACTATGGGGATAAAAAGTATCCTATGTCGTAACCCAGGTCATGGATCTGCCTGTTTGCCAAATATCATCGACATCAGTTCAGGCGTGAAAATGTAACAGACAGACAGAGTTACATAGTTACTTTCGATTAATAATATTAGCCTAGATAGTGCAGAACCGAGTAGTAAAATGGCAGATCAAGTAACAGGAACTCATCAAAACCATCTCCAGCACGCGTAGCATGACCACGGTACAAACGGGTTTTGTCGACGGAAGAATAGACTATAGATTGTGATTGTTTATTGGTCATTTTGTCTAAACTTCCGTCGACAGAACCCGCTTCTACAGTGGTTATGCTACGCGTGCAGGTAGACGCTGAGAAGAAACCCATGCGGGGAATTACCTTAACCCGACCACTGACATAATGTTTTGTGCTGCCAAAACTCAATAGCGCAATATCTAAATGTATATTAATACTTATAATCAACATACATAACATAAATTAAAGTCGCTTTTTGTGTCTACCTGTATGAACGCGTTGTTCGTCTAAACTACGCAACGGATTTTTAATGCGACTGTTTCAGTCATTTAGAGAATTTATTCCGGAAGGTTTATCTGTATAATACCCACATTAATGTTGAACTTATATATTTTAATAAAGAAATCTCGTACGACGCGAGGGCGGGTCGCTATTGGTTAATAGAAGTACTTGCCAAAAACTTGGGGTATTTTGGAGGAAAAAATAATCTGAGAGAAGAGATACTTAAGGAGGACAGAAACAAGGCCTATGGATAAGTTAATAAATAAAAGCTACGAAAATGATAACGTTGAGAATTCATTAGACATTTAGTTCAATGGAAATCACGACGGATTGAATATCTTGTGTGATTTATTTTTATATAAATCGACTTTATATGAAATATTCGGTTGTTTTCATACGTAATAACTAAGGCGTGGGCCTACACGTACATTTTATTGAAAAGGAACTCGATAACCTCAAGTATATTTATTTCACACAGTTATTGCTTTCGGTTTTCCTTTGCCCTTCGGCATTTCGCGCCTGTATTATGCAAGGTAATCCGATTTGGCCTGGAAGCTGAAGAAGTATCAGATATCTTTTTTTTTCTACAAATATGTATAGAGCTTGGGACATGCCTTTTGTGAAGTGTTCTGTGTTTATACAGGCTTATTATTTGTAGGTACCGCCATTTCTAAGGTTAATAGATAAAGTTCTTCAAACTTAACTGGATGAAATATTAAAGGAATATGATTTTCGATTTTAACGTTACCTTTCATGTTTTCAAAGAAATTTTGGAAGATACACTTTGATTCTTCTCATAAAACTCGCACATTATACATATTATTGTGGTTCATCAACTAAACTAATTTAACAGTAGGTAAATTAAAATAGAAAAATTAATACCTTTCACAATTTATATCACTTATCTCACCATTACAGGGGACACAATAGCCTTCAAAAGGTCCATAATTTAGGCAATTAATACACCAAATAGGCTTTAATCATGCACATCGAGCTTTAATTCAATTGCGTCGAACAAAAGTCGTCGACGGGTTAATTGAATTAACATGTAAATACTCACATAATATGTCATACAAATATGTACAGTCGCGAAAGAGAAAAATGTAGCATTTTTAGCTATATTTTTTACTGTTCTGTGTACGAAATTTTCGTTTCCGATTACAAACATTAGTTGGTACGCAATTATATTATATTAACAGATATGTTATACACTCACAAAACAACCGAAAAAGTGTTCCTCGCAGCAGCTGCACAAATACCCACGTTTCATTCATTTTTACATTTCACTACAAGTAAAAACGTTACAATTGGAATGTTTTCTAGTCTTCACGATTGCGCGTTTATAACATATCTGTTAATATAATATCATTGTTGATAGGTACTTAGTCAATTCTATGATAGTAGTAGGTATGTATCAAAATCACATTTCAATATGCAGGTGTTATAAGCCTGCTATGGAAGAAACGAATGTATTGAAATAGCTTAACCCTTTTGTTCCCCGAGTGTACGTGAGAAGGTATAAAATTAAGTTATACGTTAAGTTGCCGGACGCTCCGAGCAACTCTATGTTTGTAGAAAAGTTTTGCTGTGTGAGCATTCGAGGGTGACTTAATAATCACAGAAATGATGATTGAGATGGAAACATTATTTATATTACCTGCATCTGTATTCCTTTGTTTCCCTTCAAATAGTTCGGTATAACATGAACCTCGTGCCGTAGAATTAATTTCAGTTAGAACTCGTGAGTAACCACATCAATCTATTCAATAAATTTTAATTAAGTATAGTGTGTTTCAGAACTTCAAACGCCACAACAAAGCTATTTTCCAAGATTTCCATTCCAACTATTTGGGTACATACAAGTGCTACAAGGATCGGTTTCTCGACGACAAACATCTGAGATATGGGCAGCTAGCTATTTGCCGCACCCTTAACATGACCAGAAGTAAATAACCTATCTTACAAGTATGTTTTACATCTTTGGGTTACAATCTAACAAACATTTAAAGTCGTTTTACACGCTCAAGTAGTCCGACCAGGTAATATAATCACTACCTAAGATAATATTGTAATAAGATCCCAAAAAAAAAATCATACCCCAGAGTAAATATTACTCATGTGATCAGATCTGACCGCAGACAATTCGTGATCAAGAAGAGAATACAATAACATGACATGTATTTATGTTTGTAAAATAACATCACATTACTTAAACACTTAATATCCCTAATATTTAATTCTACCATATTTTGTTAGTAAATCTGACGTTACAAGAACAAAATGGCGTCGGTAAACCAAAATCGTTTTAAATAAGAGGATGACAAGTTAAATACAAGTTGCGAGTAAGTAATGATCGGTTATTATCCTCGTAAGACGTCAACATCCATTTAGGGCAAAAAAATAAAACGCCAAGTTTGACTTGGTCAAAGAAAATATCTTCTGAGAAGTTGCATAACTTCGAGGAATAAGAAATCAAAATTACAAGTAGATAATGTTTTGGACACAAGAATCTATCATGCTGACAGCGCGAAAACTGCTGTGATTGGTTGAATGACTTTTCAACAGCTTACGCGCGCTTGACAATTTGTCACAAAGTGATTCAAAGTGAGTTTTAATTCTCAGAAATAAAAAGACGTCAAAAGTTCTTCACGATGATTTCCTTTCCTAAACACCAGAGGAAAGCAAAACTTGTACAAAGATTGGTGCTTTTTATAGAAGACTTATTATGCATAGTTTCATCAATATATTTTTATGGTATCTGTAATGTATCGTGACGAAACAACCCTGTGGTTTACTTCACACAAACAACATCTCTTAAGGATTCCGCATCTCGTTGAGGCAAACACAACCATTTGACTACAGACAAAAGGCACCAGACCAATTCGAGACAAATCTGAACCACGTCCTTTTTACGCACGAAGAATATAAGATGACAGAAAAAAGAAAATTAAAATAAGTTGAAAAAACCTGCGGCAAAAAATACCTACGTGTGTTCTTCCAAATTGTTTTGTTCCCAAAGTTGTCATTTCAATACTGTCATACGTCTCATGAATTCATTCAGCACTCCATCAGGAACTTCTCAAATAAACTCTTTTATATAAACAAACACGCCAGCCGTTGATTGATTGATTTGTTAACTAAGATTAAAGTCAGAGTGAGTGACTGAGATGTCGAATATAGCATCAATAAGTGTTCGGTCATAAAGCTAATAATAGGTACAGCAGTCATGTTTGCTACTAATAGATCAAATAAGACTAGAACCGGCATGCGAGTTCGACGATTATAATATATACTCCTGTCCAAGAATGAAAATAGATTATCGCATGACATTCCACTGGTCCTTCCGCAATCTGTTTCCAAGCTAGACAAAACAAGTTACGTTCTAAGAATTTTGGAAATAGTTAAGTTAATCTCAAAATATTATGTTATGAGCCGCTCGAATTTCAATAGGTATCCCCTGATGATGTCAATAGACACTTTGCGTGTCAATAGTCATTATTTAAGGCTTTATGATTAGTTGGATGACGACGGTTTATCATATTCCATCAAATTGAAGGTTTCATCGGCTCAATTAATTTGAGTAACTGGATGTTTGTCCCCCGTTAATTGAATTAATTGGATCGCGTTCGCCCCTCGCCGGGTTTGTCGCCGCTCGCAAACAATTACCTAATTAATATTATACATAGATATGACTGCCGATTAATCCCGGTTAATTCGATTGATTGGATTTTCAAAAAGGGATTCTGCGGACTTTTGTTTATAGCTTTCTCTGTGGTTACTATTTGTAAGAAGATCATTCTAGTGTTCTACGGCAAGATAAGAGCAACGCAGTGTCCAGAATCATATACTGAATCCATGGTAACAGGTTGCGCGTCGATGTCCCTCCATCCTGTATAATATGACTCATGTTCTCATAGCTTATAAGATTTATGACATAAGTATATCTAGCGGTAGTAGGTATCTAGCGGTTCTATACCCCTATAGGCACTGCCACTTCAGAAAACTAGATAAGTAAGTAAACCTGCAACTGTCCGTCGAACTAGAAGATATTATGATATACAGGGATAATGGATATATGCCGGCAATCCGTTAAGGAGATGTAGGAGAGGTCATTATCAAATTACTCGAAAATTATTACATTGGCATATGAGTCTCTCCTACATCCCCTTAATAGATTTCTGAAATATAACCAATAACCCTGTATTTTCATGAACCCTTAGATCTAAGATATTTAAAATATGATGAACAATTTCTATTTTAATAAAGAACACGAATTGTATATTGGTTTCCATCCATTACATTTTTTTAGAGCTTAAACTTATTTGAAAGAATCAATTACTGCAAAATAACGACGTTAAAGAGTACAAACAAAGAAAGGTCGACCTTTTGTATCTGAACAGACTCTTTAACTATCAAAGTTAACTAGCTTGTCAGTTGTAACAGCCAAAAGTGAAACAGGTACAAAATTTTAAACTTTTAATGTCAACGTTTTAATAATAAAATGGAAATTTTCAATCAGGAAAATCCAGAAATAAACAGAATACATGTGTCAAATCAAGACTTGCTAAAAGATTTGCGGTTTACCAAGGCAATATTTCGTATGTAGCAAATGTTCTGTAGTGGTTTTTTTTTACTCCATTCACGTTTTCAAGTTTTGACATTCAGCGTGGTCGAGGTGTGGTCACTTAAGTTTGTCTATGTCACACTTTGTGGTCTCTGTTTGCTCATAGCCACCGATTTCAAGGTTCCATTATGAAATAAATTCTATTGGTCAAGTGTTCAAACTTTACGGTAGAAAAATACATAAATGCATGAAATAAACTATGGAACTTACCTGATAGATGATTTGAGATCCACGACCAACACTTTTCTTGACATTTTATGGTGTGGTCAAAATATTTTCGCTGATATTTCAGCAGAAAATATCTAAAGTGCTTCCATTTCGTAGTTAAACGTTTTCTTGTTAACTGCATGCTGTTTCAGTTAAAGCGATAACTTCTGAACACATATAAGTCGTCCCTTCACCTCTTCGAGAGTAGTTAAATGCAGCAAAGTCGGTCATTGGCCTGCGCTGACGTCAATGGTGATGTTGCACCTCTCTGCTTAGACGTACAGCAGATACTTAACGCTTTATAATATTTATCGATACTGAAATAATCGAGGACAGCGTACAATCGGGAACACAAAGGAATTGCAAGTTCTTTGATGTTTCGCTTTTGTTGATCCGATTTCAATTCTCAACTCCATTGATGCGTGAATAGTATCAACACTTTTGTGTTGTGACTTCTGAAGTTGACTGTACCTGAGGTCAGTGGCACTGTATAGCAGAGTGTTTTGGGAGTTGGTACTTTTAAATTGCAGACACAAGCAGAAACGGTAAATGTAGGTTAGTGTTGAATACGTGCCGACAGCAAGTTTATAATTGTTTAGCGAGACGTAAAACGAAGAACATACAATCTTTCACGCCAACATACTTTGTAGCTGTATAATAATTATGCGGCTATTAACGTCTAATCGTAATTGATTCTAATCACAGTCTTGAGATCTAGTCTAGTCATAAAATGTGAAACGTTTAGTTTGCCAGTCTTCACTCTCAAAGCAAACGTATCTCTGAGATGTTTAATTAAACACTCAGAAAGTTTTATGCCTCAATAATACAGTTTCCAAGTGGAGGCCTATTGTGTGAGTTACGTTATCCCCCTCGGCCACAATAAAAAGTGGGAAATCTAAATTTTATTAGCATGAGGAGTGCTCCATTCTGTTCGACGTAACACAACTTCCTCCCGCTTTCAGGAGCTCAGTCGTAATGCCGTCCTCACCAGGGGCTTTTCCATTTTTAAGCTGTTTAAGAGCCGCCTCGATTTTATCTTGGCTGACTTCTGGCAGGTCTTCCGTGAAATGCCGGGTTAAGGTGGCTCTGGAATCCTCATTTTCGGGATCAGGTCGTGATGCATGATTTGCGTACAATTGGCCGTAGAAGTTTTCGACTTCCGAAAGGATCTCCGGCTTCGAAACGACGCACAGTGTGGTATTATGAAAATCTAGCGGGACAAAATTATTTTGGCCCATATTTACGTGTTATTAGGTGGTAAAATATAAATGAATAAATATATAAAAAAAATAAAAAAACATTGATAGTTATAGTCGTATAATTTAACAATAGACATATTTTCACGACTATACATCAAAAAGTAAATACAATAAAGAAGCTATACAAAGTAAATGTTCTGAAGAATCTCAAAATTAAGTCTACTAAAGACTTAATTTTGAGATTCTTCAGAATCTTCGTCAGATTCTACAATACTTTCATCCGAGTCTTCAGATTCGTAGTCAGATTCACCAGAATCTCTATCTGTTTCGTCTACTGGTATCTCACGTTCAGTACTTGGAATTTTTATTTCTAATAGCTCATTTACCTCGGGATTAATTTTAACACGCTTTGTTTTTGGAGCCGCACGCAAACTAGCAATATACGGATCCGATGAAATTAACAACCTATTCAGTAAATCTCGATTTGTGTTAATTCTCGAAGATTTTCTTGTAAAAAGTTCCCTGAATTTCCTATTGTGTTTGTTTCGTGCCTCTTGAGCTTCTTCAGACATTTGACCTATTGGTAAAACACATGCAGAAATTATATCTTTCCCGTGAAATAAAATTTTATGTACGCTTACTGGCATTGGGTACCACAAATACTCCTTAAAATACAATTCTCTTGTTGTCTTGGCGAATTCATGGAATTTGTCAACATTTATGGAATATCCGCTATTTATGGTCTCTAATATGACATGGAAACGTTTGATAAGCTCAACATTTACACCAGTTATTTCTGCTGACTTTTCTGCATTTCGGAAAAACTTACGAGCTGTATTTCCATCATTAGTGTTTCCGGTTTGTTGTTTTGGCATATCTACTAAAAGACCCAATTCGCTTCTAAACTTTTCTTGCAAGAACTTCCTTTTTTCAGCCACTTTCGTTTTATTTTCGTTTCCCCTAGCCTGCCATGTTTTTATATCCAGACGGTAAGATATGTGCAAGATGCATTCAAATAACCTTATCCAAGAATGCAGAGGTGATATACCCAGAGATAGAAATTCACTTTTTACTCTCTTTTCTAAAATGAGTTCTTCGTTATTCATTTCACTGGGTTTGGCACCACATATATAGCATGTTTGTGTGGATGTACATGAAGATACTGCATTACATATTTTGCCGTCTATCATACAGAATATCAGTGTTGACTTTACTAATACTTCCATGTCATTTACAATAATTTTAGTAGGTACCAGTGATCTAGCTTGTTCTTTGATTTTGTCTACTTCGGTCACAATAATATTTGGAGTTTCTTTGGCAAACACAAACTTTATGGGTCGACAATACCTTGTTGATGATGTCGAAGGGTTTTGCCAAACAATTTGTTTACCACTTTGACCATTCATTGCATACAATTGTATTGGCACCATTGAAATACTGAACAAACTTTCATCACTAGAGTGTGATTCGGAAAATTTTTGTTTGTAGCGATTTTGTTCTGCTCCATCACAACCCCATTTAATAATGATATCTAGATTTTTTAAGTCTTTTATCGTTTTCAGAACCTCTTCTTGCACTTTACATAATCTTAATATCGTGTGATCCATTAAAGATTGAAGTTTAACTTCGGCATGTGTTTCTGAAACATTAATTTCACTTGGATAACACAAATGTTTTGCCGTTTTCACTCTGTAGTATGGTGGATACAGATTTTTTTTAATCAATTTTGATTGCTCGCGTATAATGCCATATTGGTGTGTCGACAAATTTGCATCAACCATTAATGCCAGGGCTTGGTCATTCGAAAGGCCACCTTGCTTTGGATTGATTAAACACCTCCGTGCTTTTTTTATTGTCGTACCTCTTCTAGGTGAAAACAGGCTTAGCTCCTTCACAATAGCTGCTGAATCCCTTTTGCCCGACTGGCGAAGCTGTATTTCGTTTGCCATCGATATCTCTTCTGGACACGTAGTTTCAAGAAGATGACGAATTCGCCGTCTCTTTGTTTTTTCACTGCATAATTCAAAGTCTTTTGGTGGTCTTCCGGCCCGGTTACTTGTTCCAGGTAGTGAAACATCAACGATAGTTTCACTAACAATACCAGTAAATGATATGTTAGCTTCCAACCATGAACAATTCGTTTTCAGAAAGCGATCTCGATGTCTTCCCGATTTCGACCATTTTTCGTCAATTTTTTGACTAACTCTACTGATTGTTGCTTTTAAACTCTTCAGAATATCATCCGAAATGGACTGGATACCAAGTTCTTGTAAAGTATAATGCAACAAAGCCTCTTGTCTTGATTCTTTGGCGTTAGCAAACCAAACGTCAAAAAACGAACGACGAGAAATATGCGAAGTCATTCTGAAAATAAGAAAATGTTGTATGAGTGTCGCAAACTTGCGCCAGCAAATGAAAAATTTTCTTGTAGTATATAAATATACCATTCAGAAAAATATACTCAATGCACAGAGAAATACAGAGAAACTAACTAAAACCCTAGATGAAACTAAGAAAGTACTGTTTTTGATCAAATAAAAACCTTTCTCTGTTAATTTAATATTTATGATGAAAGTAATATACATACTAACAAAAAAATATATGATAATTTACCTTGAAGGTCCCACAAAAACGATAACAACATAAAATCACCACTAGCACACAGAAACACAGCGTATTCATCGAGCGAACTCAGACGAATGAAACGGTAGCAGCGAGCGGTCGGTTGTTGTGGCTCAGGTAGCCGGCCATCCCGACCTGTTTATACCTGCTATTGTTTCGCGTGGATTCCCAGAAAATGTACTAGATTGTAGTATATCTTATTAGCTTTGAATTTATTAAGTTAAAAGGATCATTTAAGACATGTTCCTAAATTGAGTTTTGTCCGTCTAGTTTCTCAAAATATTATACTGTGCGACGGTATCCCCACTAGATTTGGTCAACTTCGTCAGGTGGCTCCTCCCGAGTGATTGGACGAACACTTTCGACCCCCGATTTTGCTCAATCGCTTTCTCTATTGAGCGTGTATTGGAGCGTCGGAGGTCACGTCGTACCAATGTTCTAATATTTTTGTTGAGTGCCCGTTGTTCTGACGAAGTGATAGGTGGGTTTTCACGTCGTTCCGTCATAAGCTTCAGAGTCTCATCGGAAAGTTTCGACTTCTTGCCTTTACGCCGCATTTTGCAAAATCGCGTACCTTCCTCCCTGAGGACTTCCACCATTTGGTCGAGCGCCTGGTTGACGTCATATGTGGATTCCACGGCAGCAAATCGGTTCTCCAGGTCTGACTGGAACGCTTCAGATCCCAACATAGTTTGGAGCATATTTGGACGGAGCCCAGACTTCATCAAACGATTTCGCTCGAGCTTGAAGTTGATATTCAGAGAGCCTCGAACAAGTCTGTGATCACTGCCGGTATTGAACCTGTTGATCACCGAGACATCCCTGAATATATGCTTTTTATCCGTTATGATGAAGTCTATCTCATTTTTAGTCATAGTGTCGGGACTTCGCCACGTCCACTTTCTTTGGGGCTGTTTCTTAAAGAAGGAATTCATTAAGAAAAGCCCCTCCTTCTCAAGGAAGTTGACAAGCATTTGCCCCCTATGATTCCTATTGCCAAACCCGTAGGCTCCTACTACCGATTCGCTGCAATTCTGTACTCCCACTTTAGCGTTAAAATCCCCCATGAGAACGTTGTAGTGGGCCTTAGTGGTGGATTGAATGTTTTTAAATAATTATTATTTTTTTTATTTTTTTAACGACCTTACCTTTGTATTTAAAACATAGTAACTTTTTATTAATTGAATTTATTTCGTTAAAATAAACACAATAATGATGGCTGATAATGTGATAATTGATGTTGCCTGGCATATAAAAAGAAACCCTTAAAAACAGTCATAAAAAACACGTTTCTTTGAATAAATACAATATGTTAACTTATTTACAAAACAAATCGTTTGTGCACTATATCACAATGCACTATGTACTTTTACTAGCTATACCTGCCCCCTGCTTCTCGCAGTTTTTACTATTTGACAAAACATCGAGATTTATTTATTATAATAATGTAATTTAAAAGGGGGGGATCGTTATTCCCCCCCCCCCTTTATATACTTGTACATATTATTAGTATTGTATATTATTGAATTACTGTAAATAATGTCATTTTGTTAATGTATTAAGTACCTACTTATACACAAAAACCTACCGGAATAATTTTTTTCAGTGATGGTGAAATCCGCATGAAAATCCGTTGCACAGTTTAGAAGAACAATGCGATCACACCGATATGAAAATTATAATTATGTCTTTAAATTATAATTATGTCCTATAGATATAGGTAAATGTCCCATACTGTAATAATTCTATTGCCAGTAACTCACACTCTCAGAAAATGTCTAGAATCTGGATTTGTGTCCACACTAATCCAAAATCTAGGCGGTTGCTGAGAAATAACATTTTCCCGACTCCTGCCACGAAACTTCAAACCCAGGCGCTGAGTAGTGGCGCTTACGACCATTAGACTAACGAGAATAATACTTGTAGACTTTATAATTACACACAGGTCCGGATTAGGGGTCGATGCTAGCTAATTTTTGAACAATTTTAAACGTGTGAACGACCGTGATCAATGAAGACAACAATAGATTCAGGGTCAAAAGAACACGTGACGTTTTCCAATAAACCAAACTTGGAATCCTGAAATTGCCTGCTTTCAGTCCTTTATTGAACGTTTACCTTTAAGTCTGGAGATACTTTATTACGAAAGATTCGTAATGGAATAGTCAATCGTAATTTTCTCGTAAGTACAATAAGTCTGGATACATTCAAACTGGAAGGTTTTCCAATAATCCTTGAGGTTTCTAGTCTTGGAGGTACGGATTCGCTCCTTTACGAGTATGTGACGATATTATCATGCAGGTTTTAAGTACTTATGTACGTGACTTGATAGAGATCTGACCCGAAATTTTGTTAAATCGTGTGAAGTGGAGCGGGGTTACTGCTAATTGTTTTGAGTGTCAAACATTGAGATAGGTAGATAGAAGCCTTTATACTGTATACTTACCTAACTACCAATAAGTAACACGCTACTAAAACAGACAGACTAATTACATTTCAAGTGATTGTCGTTTGTTTTTTTCAATTTGGAATCTGAGATTTGCACATTTCAAATTAGGTATTCTCTGGGATTAAAAAACGAACGGATAGAACGCAGAAAATTACGAAAAGTCTGTTTGCCCGAACCGCAGAATAGGAATTAGTTTAACTCATATTATACCGTTTAATCATTTCGAATATTTCTTTACAAGTAGGTAACCTATACCTATTTGGAAAATGGTAATAATAGGAAACAGGGATGTGTTTCCGTTCATCCTCTTAGCTGTTTAAATATCCTTTAGTTAATTTATACTACACGTTTCTATATGAGGATGTCGTTATATACTACGTGGAAACGACTATAAGCAGGTATAAATAAATCTTGAGATAAAAATAACTCGCAAGGAGTGCCAAGTAAATATGCATTAGACTGTAAGATTACAACCGCGTACGCGCATACATTACCCTCCTTTTCGTTCGCTGTAACTGGATAAAGGTCGGACACATCAGTTAAAATCCTGACAAATGCTAACCTTAAATGGAACAGAAAGCTGTATGGTACAATCACGTTCGAAAATATATATACACTTTGCGAAAATATTTTTTCTCCTACAGTTTTCATGAAAATTAAGCATATGCACTTTTTTTTTCTCCAAAGCTTTTTGTTCACAGTTAGGTCAATCAAAATTTTGCTAAGGTTTGTGAAACAGGGCAATTAGAAATTCCCACCAGTTATAGGAACACGTCTGTACCTACATCGTTATGTGCTTATGTAATGAATGAAGGAGTATAATTCTTTTAACCTTCAATTTATATCTTTTGCCTCCACCGTGTTAGTGCCTTACGCTCCGTTTGAAATATTAACAACGTTATACTTTTATTACCTTTATACGGCCTGTAATGTTGCTTGGTTTCTCTTTATTTACGAGTCTACGTTTAGGTTACGAGGTCGAGTCCCAAATGGAGGATTAGGTTCCTTATACCTGTAAAAAAATAATGTTCTGGCTTGGAAACTTAGGGGGCTAAATTAAAATATCTTTTTCAAAAAAAGATTATCCGTTTATATTGTTCACGAAAGTAAAATAGAAATATACTACAACACACAATTACAAATTACATAACGTTGTCGAAAAATATACAATAAACAAGATACACACTAAGTGGGTACAATATTACGCAATTGTCCGCATAGCTCGTCCATTCACTAGTTTAGAATTCCATCTGATTAGCACTAAGAATGAATTCACATCACGCCATATCCGAGAGAGTGGTAATTATACAATCTAGACCAGCCGTCGCCAGCCGATCTATTCTGAAAATCTCACGGTGAAAACTTAGGTGAAATGAGCTGTCAATAGTGTCAATCACTAGAATCCGCGCCACCACTGAAGTCCGGCGTAAAATTGTGAAACTATATTTTTTGCAATGATATAGACACTAGCGCCGCGTCTATCAGACTTGAGTCACTCAACTCACTCAGTTCACCTAAGTTTTGTTGTGAGATTTTTACGGAATAGATCGGCAGGCCAATAAAACATTATCTGTATCTGAAATTTTTGGTATTTTCAATGTTTTTTCAGTGGCAGTCGATTAACTACAGTAGTATTGATACAAATATAGTTTGTAAATATCCTCTCTGTTGTTCAAAAACAGCATGTTTAACAATTAGAGTTGCTTGTAATCACCCGCCGACTAACGGTCCAAAGTTAACGGTAGCGCGCAACCGTAAAATCTCTGCCCTAGAGCAGTAAAAAAAGCAGATATGTACTAGCAAACGTTAATTTTGTTTCGATTAACGTTTCACAATATTTCGTCTACCTAATAAAAACGGATAAAACGGCTCATAACATAGAGCCGCCATTCATCAATTTATCAATATTTTTTAATCTCCATATTCATCTTAAAACACCATACCATATCATCAATAACGCAAGGATTACGCACGATATTGACGTAACATCGACAAAAAATGTAGACATCCTGCTCTGAAGAGTGACATAATTGGATAATAATCTTGTTTTGCTGTAACAGCGTGGCTGTAAGAGCTTATTAAATGAGCGTCGCGTCCTTTTTCACCCCATTTAGCCGCCTGTGGGATGTTTGACGTCACGGTTCTCTCCAGTCCTGATCCTGATACCCTTATTTCAAGAACTGTCTTTTATTACTGATTTACTGATTTGGATTTTTCCGCTAAATTGGATTGATTCTTTGGCTTCTGTAAACTTGACATGTCGATCCAATATCGTTTTTTTCTCACCTAATTGCTCCTTTACCAATAAATATTTTATGAAGTTATTCTGTATATGAAATGCTGAATACTGGTATTCAGCTGCATCCGGTTAGACTGGGAGCCGACCCCAACATAGTTGGGAAAAGGCTAGGCAGATGAATTCTGTATATGAAATATTTTCTTGCTTCACGAAAATTAGTCTCACAGATTTTATATTGAGTAACTATTACTACACTTTTATTCGACAATGAATATTAAGATTTAGCGGGAAGAATGTGATAATCGTTGTTTGCCCGTAGATCATAAAAATTTATTACACATCGATATTATACACACATCAGCTGCGAGAAGCAATGTTAAAACGAAACGCACATTATTCGATCGTTATCACGTTATTAAGGTTCTTACTGCATACAATGATTAGACCTTGTAGTCGGTCAGTTTATAATCTAAGATTCACGAAATAACAAGTTTTTTTTTCACCGCTGATTTTATTACAAGCCAGGGTCATTTGCAGATATTAATGTTGGTGTTTTTGGCGATGCAAAATATTAATGTTCTTGTAACTATTTTGTACTCCACTGTCAGTACAAACAGGAGTTCTTCCGCTTATGGTTTTTTCGAAGGCAAGGAAGGAAAAAGGTAGCCTTAATGTTACCTACATTCCCCCCGTTTCAGGGGCAATCTAATAGCTGTAACACTGCTGAAAATTTTACAAGAGGAAATGAATTTTCCTATAGGCTTTAAATAGTTTTATAGATATTTATTTTACAACAGCTTCTTTCATTACCATTATTATTTCAAAACCACAATAATTATTATAATAATTCGATATTATATTCCAGCTAACTAAAGGCATGTTTGTTGGCACTAAAGGTGTGTTTGCCCTGCCTGCGTGTGTTTGATCCTTAGATGTTGAAATCATGATGACGAATGTTTTTTTTTAGCTTTTCCTATTTTTACCGATTTCAAAAAAGGAGGAGGTACTACGTTCGGATGATTGTTTTTTTTTTTTTTTTTTTTTATGTATGTTCACCGATTACTCCGCCGTTTGTGAACCGATTTTGAAAATTCTTTTTTAGTTCGAAAGGGTATACTCCCGAGATGGTCCCATATAAATTTTATTAAGTTTGCTTGCGTAGTTTTTGAGCTAGCTTCAATATTACGTATTTTTCCCACAGTCTATGTAGACGATATAATTATTAGACTCCTTCACTGTTATTTACATAGCAGGTAGTAACTTGTGTGGGGTAGGTACCACCACTAAAAAGTGAAAAATTAAAACTTTTTACAAAAAAAAACAACCGACTTCAAAAAAAACCCTAAAAAAGTGAAAAATAACTTTAATTTCGGAAGTCGGTGGCAAAAAACGAAAATTAAAAAGCAAAGACACCGACTTCCGAAATTAAAGTTATTTTTCACTTTTTTAGGGTTTTTTTTGAAGTCGGTTGTTTTTTTTTGTAAAAAGTTTTTTAGCAAATGGTTTAAACGATTTATTTTTAATCTTTTGAGCTTTAGATGGTCTGCGATTGAAACACATAGTTATCCCAACTTTAACATTATAAATGCGAAAGTGAGTTTGTTTGTTACGATTTCACGCTCAAACGGCTGAACGGATTTCGATGAAATTTGGCACAGGGATAGACCTTGACCCGGAGAAGGACACAGGCTACTTTTGATACTGGATCGCATACGATGTCACGGGCAACAGCTAGTAAATTAATATTGGTAATAACTTTAACAGTTGTCAGCAAAAAAAACTATTTATATGGGTTGTATAAGACCTAAGTACTTATACAACCCATGTAAATAGTTTTTTTTATATTAGGGTTTTAGTTCATTTAACTATTTTAATTAATTTAGCACAATAACATCGAACTGTGTATGACAAACGTAAAAAATATTATTTATGGTAAGTGGCCCAAGAAATAAAGAAATATCAATGCCTAGTTTTACACAGCTCAATAAAATGCCCATAAACTGTTAAAAAGACACCTTATTAAAGTGAGTATTATTTACGTTATAGTGGATCCGGTTATTTATGATCTCATAATAAATTGTTATACAAAAATACAAAAACTACCAGGTAGATAAATAAAATAATTTAAGCAGTGTTTTTTTTAATTTATAAGGGGCTTTTTCAATATCCTATAAGTGGGTTTTTATTTTAATATCAAAATAAAAATATTTTATATCGTGTTGTATTTATTTCAACGACTATTTACAAGTTGATCCGTTTCCCCAGCAAAGTAACTAGCTTGCTCAGAGAAAGTGGCTTCTCTCCTTTAGTTAGTTCCTTTTGAGAAAAAAACTTTTATCGACATTCATTGCCCTGGAGAGACTTGTTTGAGTAACAAAGAAATATATCTCCTCCCAACATTTACAGTAAAAATAAAAAAGTTTCTTTTCTTCGAAAGTATGAATATGATTTGTGTTTTCAACTTGTTATAAAACTATTATTGACTGACGAAGGTATTGACAAGAGGCAAATTTTAAAAGGACGATTGTCTTATTAATAAAAATTGCCGTTTCTCAAGTGGTAGCGGCAAAAACAAAAAAAATGCTAAGTCTGTAAAGTTTGTGGTAGCGGAAAAATATAACTTAATCTTGAACATATTTCTCAGAACATGACTGTTACAAAAAACACGTTTTGCTAAAAAAATAAACTCGATATTTTAGTAACGGTAACTTACCTTGAGTTCCAATCCGAAATATCTGTAATTCTGTACTAAATATCAATGTATATTACGTTGGTATTTTAATAAATCTTTTCGAATACTCAACTCATTTTTGAATAAATAGACAATTGCTTCATATTTTGCAATAAATTACAAGCGTTGTGTCATTGCGCTTCTCTTTCTTTTCTATGCAGTCCGACAGTGACCGCGGTTTAGCTGTTGTCAGCGTCTTAAAAACATAGTTTTCCATTCGCATAATCGATTTAAACTTGAACTCGGCAAATCTCTTAATTGAAATACCTGTTCATGGTCGAAAATGACGCTACCATCGTTAGGTTAATTTTAACTAAACCGGACCTTTAACATATACACACAAAATACCATTATTTTGATACAAAACATAAATGCCCTTGACGTGATGCGATGATATGTTACGAATGTCAGTTCAATACATTGAAATATCAGTTCAGTCAGTTCAATCGGTTGCAAAGGTCACGCAAGGTATACGTGTAATCGATAATCATTAAATACGATACACGTTGGCTGACGTTTTACATAAAATATTAAATAATGATCGCCGATGATTCAGCTAATGCAAATGACAGTCATTGTTTTCTTCATAATTCTCCCGCCCTTATGTCAATTTATTTGCGGTGGCGTAGCGTGCCTTTTTCTTCCATACATCTTTATTAGCCGCCATGCTTTATTAAACATTTTTTTGCCCCTTATTTCGGTCAGTCTGGTCATCATCATCGTCATTGGCAGCCTTGTTCCACCCACTGCTAAGTATAGGCCTCCTCCCTTGTGTGCCAATCTTCTGTAGGTCGTCTACCACTAAATATCGCCTAGGTTGTAGGTACCAAAAACTATGCCATGCGTTAGCAATTCTGACGGATGTCCAGAATAGGGCCACTGCCCACACCGTGCAATGACGTCAACGAATACTGCTCGTGATAACGCTGATGTATCCCACGGGTTATCGATCAATAATTTTAAATCGACTTAGAGCCCACACACGCGTCCTACGATGTGCACTAATTCATAATTCCGAGTTATTTTTAGTTCGTCTATTTGGATGCTATTTCGAGCGAGACATTTGCAAGTTCATGTTGAATATATGAATTGTATTACGAATATTTTCTAAAATCACGCCTGTAATCCCAGAAGGGTTAGGCAGAGGTGTACATGTAGTACACCCACAGGTGCAATGTACAGTACTGCCGATCTATTCTGTAAAAATTTCACCGTGAAAACTTAGGTGAAGTGAGCTTCAACTGATCCGTCATTCCACTGATGCTAGCATAAAAAATAGAATTGACACTATTGACAGCTTACTGACACCTACGTTTTCACGGTGAGATTTTCACAGAATAGCACTACAGTTAAGCCCAAAACACACACAGAGCGGGTGCGGGGCGGGAGCGGGTCGGGTCGTTTTCATCGCGTGAGTCGCGCGGTTCATCGTGTTCACACAGAGCGCGGGCGCGGGGCGGCAGCGGGTCGGGCGCGGTTGTACTTTGACAGACGGCAACGGTTGCAGTGTGAAAATGTTGGGTGATTCTGACACGGGCGAAGAATTTTTTTTTTTTTCTTATTTGAAAGAGAAGAACGCGAAAATGGAAAAAATGGAGGTTCTTAACATTAATAAAAAAAAACATCAATATGGAGAATATCATCGACACGAGTATTGCAACGAATGTAACGCCGCTACACCCACATTGTTATTCTGTAACCATCTTACCTTGAAAACTTAGGTGAAGTGAGAGTGGAGTGAGTCATTGTCATCGATACCTACTGATGCTAAGGCAGTGACAGTTCACTCCAAGCTCACTTTGATATTTATTACACTTAGTTTTCACGGATATATTTTTACAGAATAGCACAACCGCTCCCGACCCGCGCTGTTGTGTCAGCGGGCGCGGCTCCCGCTCCGCGCCCGCGTTCTGTGTGTTGCCATCCATATAATTCCTTGAATTACAATTTTTGACACCCGCCGTACTCCCGCGCCCGACCCGCTCCCGCCCCGCGCTGTTGTGTCGGCGGGCGGCGGGCGCGGCTCCCGCGCGGGTCCCGCTCCGCGCCCGACCCGCGCCCGCGTTCTGTGTGTTGACATCCATATAATTCCTTGAATTACAAATTATTATACCCGCCGTACTCCCGCGCCCGACCCGCTCCCGCCCCGCACCCGCTCTGTGTGTGTTTTGGGCTTTAAAGGTGTAATGTTTTCTAAATTGACAATAAATAGCATCTTTAAATAAAAATGTAGTAACAAACAAAAGAGTTAAGTATTAGGTAGGTAGGTACGCAGTTACTAAACGCTTTAACATTCTTAAAACAAAAGCTAATTTATTTTATTTGCAAATAAATTCAAGTAGGTAGTATTATACTTATAGTCAAGTAGATAGTAGGTATAATTTATTAAAAGAATACCCAATAGACATAATTACATCTCCCTACACCTCAAAAATCCAACAAAAAGCATAGAATTTTGACATCGCCTGCAAAACAAACCTTATCCGTTATCTCTATACACTAAACAATATTCGAGATAAATCAACGATAAGCTAAATGTCTTACAACCTCACTATATTAGCTAAATAAATACCAACCCGAGGCATTGGAGCGATAATTACTTAACTTTAATTATTTGCGCCATTGCCCAATTAACCCACTATAACGGAGAGGTTTAGGAGTACCTCGACCTCTCATTTTTCCGGAATTAGGGCTGCCCAAGGGTGTTCCTACACCCACGCGATCGACATCGCATCGAGTCTTGTGAGTCTTGTGTTTGAGTCTTGTATGCAGAACTGGGAGAGGGAGAGGTGGTTCAAGTGTTTGAAAGCTAGACACGTGTCGCATGTTGAACAAAACTTTAATACATCTTTGAACATGCCAGACCAGTAGTAGCCAAGAGATAATTTCTTATAAGTTTTGAAAATTCCTAAGTGCGGGTTATCTGTGCCCCCTTGGCAAGATTTTATTAAGTCCTGTCTCCTAGATGTAGGAGAAACTTCTTTACAAATAAAATCCTCATTAAGATACCTATAATGTAACGATATAGAATTGACATCTCAAACAGACCAATCGGGAAACAATCTTAGGCATTGAAAATAACTCGATACATTTTCTAACCATCCATGATCGACGTTAACAATTTTGGTTACCAATCGATTCAGCTATGATCGATATTCGATCGGTGCGTAAAATAAACACGCACGCAATAGGTGAGGGTGTAATATCATCTCTATGTTAAAATGATTGTCGTTTATAAGGCTTGTCTAGGATCAAAAACAATTCGGTGAAGTCCCCGAATTGTTATTTTATCGCTATCAAATTTTAAAAGTAGCAATTTATCAACTTACTTGAAATTTAAATTACCTATCATAGTTATGGTAGAACGTACTGATCAATAGATAATTGAACAATGGCTGAATTTTTATGCAACTCCAACGCACCGACCCGTGAATTCACGTATGAATTCACGTATGTTCCACTTTTATTCGTCTCCATTTTCCTTAACACGAACCAACGAACCACGTAAAATGCTTTATTAAACTGATAAGGGCAGTCCGAGCTCGAGATGCGAGGCGAAGGCACGAGATATTGCCCCTCAGGCTATTGGGGCGATATTGCTCCCATGTTCCGACTAACAAAGAGACAACATCTTGCATATATCCACGATGATAAAAATCATATGCAAGACTTCTGCTGTGCGCTTTTGCACAGCGTGTTTTATCTCAGCTACACGGTGAAATAATAACGAGAGTTTCTCAATGTATTTCTAACAGATTCTTCGTTTCCTTTGCAAAAGAATTCCTTACGCTACGAAAGATAACAGCGGAAACATTATAAATATTTTCGTGTTTTCTTTGACTTTATTTCAGTAGCAGCCCTACTCGTGACGTAAAATATATCGGTGTTATATTTTATTCGTCCATAAAACCTTATGACGCTTCTACGTTGCTAATGGGGTAAACCATGGTTTACTCACTCGAGCTTGAGATGACGATAACATAATCAGACGCATTCATTCATGGGGGCGAATGACCTTAAATTATTCCGTCGCTTGTTTAATTATTATTATTTATATGCAAATTGTATCGTGATTAATTTTTATTACTTGCTGATTATAAATCAAGCATTATCAGTGTTTTATTATCTGATTCGAAATGTTAATGGATTTAGGTATAATGAGAATCGAAGGCGGATGCACATACAACGATAATAATACGCAATCAAAACGAAGTTACATAAAAATGCTACGCCGTGCTACGCGCTATAAAATGCATAAAACTGTGAATATGTTTTTAATTGCTCTTTCTACTTTAATTTTGACTATAAAATTCCAGGTTCCAGGCTTTTCAATTAGTGGACATTTTAAGGAGTTTCATATAATTTTATGGAGCTACGCTGTGCTACGAAGAGCTACGAAATGCATAAAATTGTAATTCTGTTTTTAATTTGATCTTTTTACTTTAATTTTTACTACAGAATTTATGGTTGCCCTGTCATTGGAAATTATAAGGAGTTTCATAAAATTTTAAAATGCTACGCTGTGCTACGAAATGCATAAAATTGTAAAATGTTTTAAATTGCTATTTCAATTTTTATTTCAACTATAAAATTCAAGGTGGCCTTTAATTTGTAGACATTTAAAAGCATTCATATATCATTTTAAAATATCGTGCTATGAAGAGCTACGATTAGTAGTAGTATGTGTAAATTTTTTAACTTCCCTTCTTTATCATCTTATGTAGTTTAATTTTGAATTATAATTTCCCGCCCCTGTTTAATTAATTGGACATTTCAATGGGTTTAGTGACAAGTTGTCAGTAGCAGGATAATAGGCGCCAGTCTGACTGTGTCATTGGATATCAGTAAACATCTCGTCACTAAGTACATACTACTGACTCGCTATATTGACATAGTAGAAAAGAGTTCACGTACGTTTTGAGAGAAAAAAGAATACAAATGTTAAGTAAAAAATAATCGTATAAAAGGCATCATCTATCGATATCTATTATAAATTAAAGTCGCCTTTCGTGTGACCGAAACTTCACAACGGATTTTGATGTAGTTTCCAACATTATTTAGATAATTTATTTATTTAAATATAATTAAGAAAATTCTGATGTTTTGTTAAGTCGTAAAAACCGTGCGAAGGGTATGTTAGCTAGTTCATTAAGGCGCTGAGCAGACGATGGACAAATAAATCGTCTGTTGAGCACCTACCTAATACCTAAGAAGAGGTAGATTAGAAACGGATGGATGGTTAATTAGTTGAAGTATGCAAGTGCTTAAAAAGCGCATAAGCATCTTAAATGTAAATATATGTTGATTATTTAAAAATAGTTCTTGTAATATGTATAATTTTGTACCTACATTTATTTCGGTACACAGCTCCACATCAAAGTTCATTTGAGAAGAGTATCATGACGAGAAATAACTTCATTAATACAGGTTTAAATATTAAGGCTTAATATCTACACAGGGGCGCTAAATAGAAAGTAATTACTGAGTGCTCCCTGTCAAAGTTTCAAACCACGAGCTGTACTTAGTTATAACCAGACGTTAATAAATTATAGGATTGCTTTTGAGGCAATATTTTAGCTTGATACTTAACTTACAATATAATATTCCTACTTGTATTTAAGACTATCTTTTAACTTCAATTCCGAAAGTTATTTTAAGTTTTCTACATAATCCATACCTACTAATATTGGGAATGCGAAAATAGCACTGTCTGTCTGTCTGGTACCTTTTCAAGCCTTAATAATAGATACTTTTAGGACATTGGATACTTTTTATGCCGATAATACGATTCAGTAGGATTATTTCTAAACTTCAGGCTAGCAACGGCCTGGGCAAAAGCTAGTATGACTATACAATAGTACACCGAAGTTAGTATTATTTCCATAAAATATGTTCAAAGGTGGAAAAGTTTAAAACATTTCTACAACAAAGAGCCGTAAACTCTCTAGTTCATAAACGGCTCTAAACACAAAGCGTTCACATATAACACCGGTGTCAAAGCTTAAGTGCTAACCGTAAGACAAATTGTGTGAGAACCTCCCCTTTCAGCCGGCCTTTCATAACTCTGTCTAAACTTAAAGGCTGCCTCTCCATTGGAGCGGAGCGAGTGGAGGAAATAGAGAGTGTGGGAGCAGAGCAGAGGAAGCACAGAGAACGCAAAAAACCGCGGTGCATAAGCGACAAAGTTTACGAAGCGTAGAGTGAGTGGACACAGCTCTGCATAGTGTATTGAGAGCTGTGACCGCGATTGAAATATTTAAATCCGTTTTAAATCCGCTGTCCGCTAAAGTGGAACGGAAACGATCATTTATTATAACTCTATCGGTAAATGTTTTTCTAGCTCTATACCTACTTCTCTCCGCTCCTGTCCGCTCCAGTGGATGGACAGCCCAATAGGGCTTTGAGGCCCGCTCTCACGCGACACATACATACGTCTTAGTTACGCCTTGTGCTACAGAATAGAACAATACCATTCGACATTGTCAATGATCAGATATATGGGAACAAACCGATACGAGTTACAATAGTCGATAGTTCCACATTCTTGACTGTACAACTATCTACAGTTTCATTCAACAAAATACATATGAGACAAGTTATATAAAGTTGACATTACTAGTATTTTTAATTAACATTCATAGGGGTGTGACAAAAATGTCAAGCTTCCGGAACATTAATTACTTGGTCATTAATTTATACCTCTAATTATGAACGTATCTATTAAGCATTGCATGCAAATGTGAAGCTTAATGTACCTGTTAATGTGATTACATCGGTACCTTATGAGTTTAACAGACACTAACGAGACATAATAGAATTTTTCTTGTTTTCGACTTTTAAAGGCAAATCTGCCGTTGAGCGGATATCGATTTGTATTTTGACTGCTTTGTTCTTTTTGAATTAAATGTGAGCAGATTTTAAAAGATAATTATATTTGATTTCAATCTCTGTTGTATTCGATTTCAATGTGTGCTGAAACCCCATTATTCTGTAGAGCAGGTAGAAAAACAAGATGCATTGTTTCAAACGTGATAATTATGGCACGTGAAGAAAAACAGCATGATTCTGCATTTTTTTTTCTTATAAAGTCGTGGTTTGCTAGTGTTGCTACACCTCGTTAATATGACTTCGACAATAGTCGGAAGTAGATGTCGTTTTGCAGTTATCTTTGAAATTTAAATCACAACCCATTAAATATTCATCATTGTTGCGTTTGACGGAAAAACATACATTTTAATGAGAAGCTCGTTAAATGTATTTATATTTCGTCAGTTACATGGAAAATGTAATAATACTACTCAAGTACCTAGGTACAAGTACATACCAACCTATAAATAAAGTGTACTAACTTAGTATACCTACGATATTGTTGATAACGAAATCGAAATGCCATTGTTGGTTACGTAGATACCTTTGTACCTAATATCGTATTTCTTATTGTTCCGTTCAGCAAAATTCAATATCTGATTAAACAAAAATCGTGCAACATTTATTACCTAACTGTTTAATCAGCTGTTTAGAAAATAAACCGCACGAATGAGACGGTTAACCAAAATAATCAGTAGAAAGTAAAAATAAACATTAGGTACACTCGATAAAGTTAAAAATACCGTACCCTACTGACCGACCCATTAGGGCAAATTTCGTAAAAAGTTTCGAGTGCGGTCTGCGTCCCAAAATACATGGGCAGAGTTCCCGGGATCCCAGGTTCACAGACCGGGAAGCATGCGACAACGGTCGGCAGACAGCGGCGCGGCGGCACGGCGCGATTATACGATGCATGTAAATGTGCGCCACGTGCCCACTACCAATGTAAACGTGATTTTAACCGATATCAATGTTACGTTACACTAATAATGATTATGCTTTTTCACATAATAGCGTAATACTCATCTGGATTAATTTGTAGTCAGAATGGCGTGGAAAATCGCCCATAAAAACAACATAAATTCACATAACATACTCAAATACATTAATGGTTTTTGTAACTATCTAATCGGTTCGCAAAAACGGTGTAGATTCAAACTGCCGAATTTGACTTTTACGATAAATTATTCTGAAGTCAATTTATTATCAGCGGTTTTTGAACAAACATTTATCAGACGGGATCAATTTATTTTGTTCGAAGTTTTCGAATTTAACGTGTAATTACAAATTATATATTATACCTAGTTTTTTTTCAATAACCTGTGGTATCTACATCGTGACTTGCGAACTACGCACCAAAGACTTCGTCACACAAATCCTGCATCGCGTAATCAGAGTTTACCACGCAATCAACATAATTACTTTTAAATAACTTCCCGACATCAATCGTCGGGCAATAGCCCGCCAGACACGACACCAGCCTGGTCAGAGGGTGGGTGAACTTTACACCCTGTTCCTCATACCATTATAAACCATTAGGTACCTACAGACTTTCTCTCGTAACTACTCGTAAGCCTACACAAAGAAAGTTAGGTACTTTAAAACATAAATAAAACCGGCCAAGTGCGAGTCGGACTCGCGCACGAAGGGTTCCGTACCATTATCTATAAAACCGGCAAAAAAATCACGTTTTTTGTATGGGAGCTTGGGAGCCCCCCTTATATATTTGTTTTATTTTAATTATTTATTTAAAAGTGAATATTCTGTGAATATTTCAAGCGTCTACCTGTTGTCGTTTTCAATATCGAGCAAAATCGAGCAAAAAGATCACGTTTGTTGTATGGGAGCCCCCTTAAATATTTATTTTATTTTTGTTTTTAGTATATGAAAATGTCAACTGTCTAGCTATCACGGTTCATGAGATACAGCCTGGTGACAGACGGACAGACAGACAGATAGCGGCCTTGCCTTAGTAATAGGGTCCCGTTTTACCCTTTGGGTACGGAACCCTAAAAACTAGTCTCCGTCCATCTTATATTATTTACTGTTGAGACATTAAAAATTAAAACATAGGTACTTCGCAAAGAATGGAGATGTCTGTCATTATGTATTATGAAACAAGGATTTACGTAATTGCCAGTTACCTAGATAATTATTATGTAGCAGATTCATTACATTGTAGGCCTTGTTTTAAGGTTATTAACAGCCTTCTTCCGCAATCATGAGACTTTAATAATTCAGGTTCCGAGATTGACTGGAGCACAGTTTAGCCTCACAATTAAGTTTTTTTTTAACGCGAGGGTACTCAGGCCTTGCGAAAATTTTGTACAAAAAAAGTGAACGCTTGAAAACAAATGAACGAGTCCCAAACTTTTTGTTCCTTTGGCGAACACAATAGTTAATTAGGATACTGTGAATTGTCTGCAAAGATTTGTTGAATTGAATTACTATTAAGCAACGACTGTTCAATTGATTCAATTCGTATCAACGATTTTTTGCCCTATAAACTCAATGTAAGCAACTCCTGCATGCGCAAAGGCATGCATAGCTATAGTTTGCAAATTATTCGATATTTGCGTCAATTAACTTAGATAGGTACGCAAAGTTGATATTACGCAACAAGGCTGGAATTCTCTCGGCTATATAGCCTCCATTGGCATTATAATACTCAGGTCTACCATGACCATTGGAATAGTCTGAATACTACATACAACTGTTTTGTTTAATGTTTTACCTATACACAGTAGTTTTACAAAGACACAATATTATGGTTACTTAGTCTAATCCGATAAGCCCAGAACCCGTCGCAATGGCGGTGCTTGGGGGAGGTCTAAGTCCAGGGAGCCAAGTCTACTAATTTACAAACGTGTCAGTGGTCTCGCAATGATGAGTTTTTGGCAGATTTTGTATGGCATATCTGTCAAAAACTGATCATTGTGAGACCACTGACCGTTTGTAAATTAGTAGACTTGACCCCTGCGGTGGATGATGATGAATCGGATAAGCACAAAAAGACCGCACATTTTCGAACCAAACTCGCTTTTATTAGTTTCAAAAACGTGCTATAACGCTGAGTAACGTATCTCATTTATTTTAACAGACATCGTTTCACACATTACGAGGCCACTTAAAATCGTACCCAAAAAATCCAACGCAGACACTTACCTAAGCCGTACGTCGCGTCGGTTAAAACCCTAATCGGGATGTCAATCACAGCATAAGTGCCCAGCACTCTACTCCAAGTATTCACATCGTTTTACCAGTTTATGGCCAAACTGACATCGCAATCTCACTATTTCTGTTCAAAGCCAGACCCAAGCCTATCGACGGGTAGAACAAAAAAAATAAAAGTAATTTTCCCTACTCTTATAACGAGGACTAATGTCGGTCGCCAATAGCTTTTGCGACAACACTAGATCCAAGCGGTTCATTATCCCGTATCCCACCTTTTACGCCGAATTCGGGATTTCTGGAAGGGTCCGACAGTTTTTCCTCACATTAGTCTCAAATGCTGTAATTAATTGACGGATTTTGTTCGCAGCTGTCGTCTAAGTAAGTGTAGAAAATGGACGATAGCTCGTTTTTTTTGTAAGGCGAAGACATGGACGAATCGCAATGTAGCTACGATTATTTATATTACGAATCCGACAAAATTAGGCATCCACTCTACTCTCAGTAGATTATGATCAGCAAACACTTGGTGATTAAGATTAGCGTAAGTATGGATGTCGGCGTAGCCCTTGGTTGTATCGGCGTCAAAACTTTAAAAGTATAATACATAAATCATACATAAAATATCATCACGCCTGAATTCCCCGAAGGGTTAGACAGAGTTGTAGGTTCCTATTGTACAACCACATTACCACCTAGCTTACCGTATAGATATTGATGTCCCAATCCCAACCGTAAATGAAAGGTGTAAAACAATAACTCATGTTGCTGTGTTTTGTTTCAGAATGCCAGCGCTCCGGCTGCTGGGGCGAAAATGGCTGGCAGCCTCCGACGATCTCGTGTTCCCCAGCATCTTCGAACTACTCTTCAGATTTGTTTGGTATGTACATTTATATCTTCTCTTTTATAACGGCCAGTTTTACCACCCAAGTTCTAGTCAATAAAGTTCTAGTTCTGACTGACAATTTCACACCTTGCTAAATCTGTTAATTTTTTTATTCATCTAGGAGAAGATAGTGCAATGGTATTATTTTATGACCCAAATATTACAATTATAATTGTAGGACCTAAAAATTTTGAGGTTGGCTGAAAACCTCAAAAAAATAATAGATGTCATTAAAATCGAAGAAACAAAACCTCTTTTCTTTATAAATTAAATGGCTTACCTATTTGTTTCTTCAGCAATACAAACCAGCCATCTAGTGGTATTTTTGAAGACCTAATTCAAAAATACCACTAGGTCAGCCAACATTTTTAAGGACCTAGTACATATTGCAACTGGCTGACAACCTCAAAAAAATTACAGATACCATTACATAACGAAGAAACATAAACTTTTTTTTTAATACTTATTAAATGGCTGATTCTATTCGTTTTTTCAGCAATACCTGCCTGCCATCGTGTGGTATTTTTGAAGACCTAAATTCTTATAAGAAGTATTTTTTAAGACCTAATTGAAAGAGCTTGGGTGAAGTCTATAAAAAAATGCGAAAATATAGCTAGGATATAGGATATTTTGTCTAAAATAATAGCAGTTTAATTATTTCGCTGCGAGGTTTTTGCTGAAAATCAGCGCTGTTGACGATAGGTTCGTCTGAAGTCACAGCATTTAGCTGAGCAATGACCTATTCTTGCACAGATGCGACGCACAGCTTAATAATTGTTCTTGTTATTGTTGTTTCAAAAATTGATAATTTTCCACTGTAATCGGCATTTCGTTTAATTTGTGATTGTTTTTTTTTGTTTTCATTTGATAGTAGTATAGTTCGGAACCGCCCCCGATTCGACCCGAACACAAAAACCTCCGCTGGCTCGGTAGCGGGTCCTTTGGGACCCCAGAATTACCACATACGACACCCTATCTCGATTATGGAAATATTTAATATGCTACCCATCAAATCTTATGAATGTGCGTTAATTATGAGAGTTGGATAAAAACTCATTATGTTTACGCCATTAAATCTTTCATATTTAGCGCGCAAGTTAATTAATTCACCTATATAAAATTCAAGACTGTAAATACCATAATCGCCATTTTGAAGACAGTGGTGGTCGAGGCTAAAAAACATAAAAATTTGTGATTTTGAACATCCAAACCCACAGGGGCAGTGAATAATACATCATTTAATTATTTGACGAATTCATCCATTGTTCAAGTTAAATAAATAGTAGTAATGAAGTTTTGTGTTATCCAAAGACGAAGTTTCGTGCGTGTTTTCATTTTTTCTTTTCACGAATATCACTCATACACATGTAGATACGATTTAAAATGTGACAAATATTATTAAAAATATTATATACAACTAGAAAATGTCCAAATCTTAACATAATATACGAACACGGGTCCAATAACACGTATTATTCATTACCACTACTGAATTTGTTTTTAAAATCGCCGTCCATTATACTTTTTTTATTGTAATGATGTCCGAAAACGATTATGCCAAACAATTCTTTTTTAAATTTCGTTCTCGATTAATTAATATGTCGAATATAAGATATCGATACTTGGAAATTGAAATAAAATTGTTTTATACAATAAATACATTAAGCACTTTTCTAATGTTATTTTAATCGTTTTTCGGACATTATATTGAAACCATAAATTCTATTAACTCAATAGACAGGACCTTATGGCCAGGCTAGGTATCTCATCTTTTGAATTTCGCGCCGAAATGTTTCTATAATTGAATTTAAAAACGGAATGCGCTCGCTGTTCTAAATTATTTTAATATATTGGAAAAAAATATTTTAATCTGGATTTTATCTTTTAAACGTTTCTGATAGTTTGCTACAGAATGCCCAGTATACTTTTTAGGTAGGCTTAACAAAATTTTGTTTGGTAATTGTGAGAAATTAATTATTCCGCAAACACTTTTACATAACGTCAATATTTTTTGTTAGTTGTATGATTGTTTTTTTTTGTGATAGTTTCCCAACGAAATTTAAGAAACTGACCAAGTCTTTGTCGGACCACGCACAAAAGGGTTCCGTAGTTGGGATGAACATATACGCATGTACATTGCACAGCATTAATTTTTCGACTGCAAAAATAAGTTTGTATTTCTAGATAAAAACTACGAAAAATAAAGTTAATTCTGCAGTTGTAACCGAAAATAACCCATAACTCATTGTTGAAATACGGGTTATTTTCGGTTAAATGCTACATGCTTATGTGCATAGATTTTTTTTTCATCCCTCGATTGCATGTATGAGGAATGACACCCCTAATTATGTTTATCGTAATTTTACTAAATTACGATAAACATCACAAAATAATTAATGAAAAATATACCAATATTCAGTTTCTACAATTTTTAATCAAGTTTGATTATAACGAATATCGATTAGGCTGAGTGCAACATTTGAATCGAAATAGAAAAATTGGGTGCGGTAAGCACTAAGAAGTGTCACGTCGCACCACAATTTTTGTTAATTTTTGTTCATATTTGATCGTGTTTTTTATCTAGTTTAAGTATGAATAATGGTAAAAGTAAGAATGCAGAAAGAATGATAATATCTTTATTTGGTCCTTTTGCATATTTTCAGCAAGAGAGAAGATTGTTTATGTACATATTTTCAGGGAATCTGAGTTGCCTACCTTTTGAATAGGTGTAATTATACCTATTTTATTCAACTTTCGCAGTCGACTGACGCGGTTTGACCGACCTCAACATATAATTTATGATATTTACCACAAACTTATTGTATAAAATAGATGCGGTAACATACTTTTTTTAATAAATTCGAATGCTGAAAGTTCACGTAAATTCCTGATTTTCATGACGGAATTCGCAACACCCCGTCGAGTTAGCTGATGTGTCACATGTCAAAATCTTGTCGAGCAGAGAGGTTTTAAGCAACTAATTTGTTTTTGGCTTCTCATCCACAGATAACTGTCTAATAATAACACTAATCACTATGCTCTCATCAAGCTATAGACAAAATTTGACACTTTTTTTAATTTTCTTATTGTTAAATACGAGGCTTTTGGCTAATTTGTAGTTCTAGTAAATGTCATTTTTTATTTTGTATTGTGCGTTTAGTTTGTGCAGAATAAACAATTTTTCTTTCTTTTTTTCTCTTTTATTTTAGTATCCTCAAACTAATTTCTTGGTTAAACAATAAATTGATCACAATTCAATCAACCGCAGTAAATTAAATAAAAAACTTGATTACAATTTCGAATAGGTACTTAAGTGGCGATTTTTTATCTGTTGAATTTAAAAATAACGCGGGAAACCAAATATAATCTATCCCGTGTAAAAAAATCGTCGAGTTTTTATTTACTTTTGGAACTTTATAAATAGTTAAATTAAATCTAGTCAAGTGTCGCTCGACTCTCGAACAGAAGGTTTGGTAAAATAAAATTTTTGTGCGGTACTAAAACATCCATTTAATAGAGTATAGCGAAAATAAAATAAGCCACAAGATTCAATGATCGCGGTATGAGTAAGTACTAACAAGTTTAGCACTTCTACGTGTATTTTTCACAGACTCAAAAATTACAACGAATTAAAAGAAATGTCATAATTTATTTCATATTTTCTTTTATATGAGCTTCTTTGGTTACCGTATTCCCAATTTTGTCGAATTCTCATCAAAGTATTCTTCCTCTCGGAGTCATACTAACTTGCAGATAACCGAGTTATTGACCATTTAACAGGATCTGGAAGTATCTAAATCGGTATTCCTTGATTTATGTTCCGGATTATCCTACGCAACTTTGCCGGTACCTATCAAAAATTCCCATGAAGAAGTAGGAGAACTTTTTACGTCCGTAGAGTTTCATAAAAATCCCTTAATTCAATGTTACAAAGTTACAAGCAATAAGTTCTCACTTTTAGGGTTACGTACCCAAAGGGTAAAACAGGACCCTATTACTAAGCTAAGACTCCGCTGTCTGTCTGTCTGTCCGTCTGTCACCAGACTGTATCTCATGAACCGTGATATTTAGACAGTTGAAATGTTCACAGATGATGTATTTTTATTGCCGCTATAACAACAAATACTAAAAAACATAATAAAATAAATATTTAAGGCTCCCATACAACAAACGTGAATTTTTTGCTGTTTTTATAGATAATCGTACGGAACCCTTCGTGCGCGAGTCCGACTTGCACTTGGCCGGTTTTTTTAATGATCGGCACCTTATAAATATGCTTGTTTGTTTGTCCGTCGCCCCGAAAGAAATATGACAAAATATAATTGGCATACTGGCATAGTTTTAAATAATCATCGAGAATTAGCCTCAGATAGAGCTGTTTTTAAACCTACTTCCGTTGCGTCGACCACTATAGTGTGTATGAGGACATCTCGGGCCAAGAAGTTACATCAGTGGCTCACTTTCACCTAGCCACCTAGTTAGCTAGATAAATTAAATCATACTGCACGAACTAATCATCCACAGATCATTAGTTCGTGTTTATAGTATCATATGTCTAATACTGTATAATGTCATGCATACCTGTCATTTGCATGGTTACTGAAATGCCTATTTTAGATGTTAATTAATTGAATTGTAAGTGACTGTGCTGTTGGTTTGGTTAAGTTAAATATATAAATTAATACTTAAACTGAAGTCGCGTCTACACGCTAACAAAAACAAAACAAACATAGCTACTACATCCCGTATAAAGTTCTTTTGTTTACGTCAATCACGGAATATCATAGATCTTCAGTAACTTGATAAAAACAAGGGGAGATACAATATACGCGATAAAACTGTTCCGCATACAAACTTTGCCAATAAAACGGATTCCCTCAAGTATTAACCGATAAATAAAGTTCGATATAAGGGTCTTCGTGAACAACTTTTGACAGCAAATATAAAAACAATGAATGGAAAATAAAATCTCAGAAATCTTCAAACTTGGAACAACGAAATAATAAAAGGAAGGAAAGCTGTAAATATCTTGAAAGAAATTAATTTACTCTCCCTTCGGTAAACTCGATAACAAAGATGAACTTAATGAAGGTTTTGATTCAACAAAGCGTGATTTTTCACTGAATTGAATAATAATAAAAGTTCTGAGAAATGTTGAAAAGAAAATGTTCGTAAACCTATTAACGGTTGAATGTTCTTAGAACGTGATATAATTTGAGAAACCCGATTTAAGGGAAAACATCGTCTCGATTTGTTGATCAAACATGGCGCCCAGTCCTTCGGGTCTCGTACCTCACTTGTTGCGAACCACATTAATATGAATGAGCTTTCGCTCTCGATATTGGCTCGCAATTTCTCAGCACTACAGCCGACCTTCGAATCTCTGTCTGATTGCCTCGTAATGGATTTTAAATGATCGCAACATCCAACGTTTGATTGACCGTGCTACGCATATACGCCTAACTTATATAATGAGGGTTCTCATTCGTTATTTTAAAACTAGTTTTGTAGAAAAAAAAAGAGGAAATGGTTACGATTGTTCAAACTCCAATTTAGGTCAAATGGCGCGTATTCGCGCCTTTGTAGAGTAGATTTGTTTCTTCATGTTCATTCATATTTGTTACAATGCCATTCTCTTTGTTGACAATCCTATCAACAAGATATAAATAAAGCCGACCATCATAGACGTTTGATGTAACACACAGTGCGGTTTCCGTTTCATTTACGGTATGCCATCATTCATCAGAGATACATTAGCATTTTTATTTACAAGATATTTCAGCGTGATTTAGGTCACAAACACTTTTTGATGTTTTGCGAGACGTCAAAACAATGCTCTTTGTGGTAGTATTATGTTTTCAACGGCTGAAGCTGTCTTTGAAACGGTACACAATCATCTTTATGATACAAAACAGTACCTACTTGAAAACGCTTACAATACTCAGGGCCCTGGGAAGTTTCGGGCTAGGAAATTACTGTTTAATTTGTTTAATCCATTAATTCATAATGCCAGTTTCAGGATTGGATTTATTAGTCCTAAATAGAACAGCGCTTCTTATTATTTATGCAGTGCCTGTTCAACAAACAGTCGCTCCCTAAGTCGTTTGATAAGGGTCCGAACTCTGAAAGTTATAATCGAAAGTAAATGTTTTAAAACAGTCGATTTTACCCCTTTCTTTTTTTCGCAGGCTAGTTCTAATAGCACTGGTTGTGGAGGTCCTGTATCCAGTAACATGGCAGTGTCAGTCGGAAGGTTGGCATGGCGGCGCGTTCGTGCGGCTGTACCTCTGCGCAACGCTGACGCTGCAAGCAGCACTTATGCTGCTGTTGGCAGCACTGGCACTGCAGTCAGCACGAGGGACTATCACCGACATCGATGCTAGGAAGATGGTGTCACCACTGCTTCTTATAAAGTTAGTTGTTATTATTTATTAGGAAAATAACGATAACCTAGTTATACTTTTTAACTGATTTCAAAAAAGGAGGAGGTTTATATCCGCAGCTCTAGAAAACGCAGCATCTCTAAAAATCCTATAACTTAGGTATAATTAAGCCGCAATTTTTGTAAGTAATACTTTTCCTTTCCAACACTTGAACTATTTGAGCAGCTATAGAAAAGATTCTACAGATCGGCTTTACTTAGAATTAAAATGAAATAGAAGCCTTTAAATTAAATGTAAAATTGTTATACTTAATACATAATTCCATAAAATTATTATAAAACATTTACATAACAAAACGTTAGAATAGAATTAAAAGCACTCACAGAACCAGTCCATTTGAGCTCTATGGTAATGAATAAAAGCGGTATGCGTGACCGAGAGCTCCCGAAAGGGCTTTATATGAGATCGCAAAATAAATAATACAGTCGACGAAAATGTTTACTTTTCTTTTTATAGCAAGAAATCAAATAAAAACTCGTACCTAATAATCTGCTTGTTTGTTGTTATACGCTATATAGATAAATAAACATACCTATGTTAGTTAATCATTTTCCATCATAAGATAAACAGTTGATGCCGCTTGTTTACGTTTTCAGGATAGAAACGTTATAAATATAACCGTAAACACCTAACGCTCCTACATTTTCTCTCTTCACAAAACGTAGTTAATATTACTTTCTCTATTCAACGCAGCTAGTGCACTAAGAGTGGCAATAGTTTCTAATCTGAGGCGCTAATAACCTACAATAGTTGAGCACACTCAAGACACCGCCGACAATCATTTACTAAGAATAAAACTCATGTAAGTGTACCTACAGTATGAGAACTGTGATGGCCCAGTGCTACGAGTTGTAGGTCGTGCGTTCTAAATCAAGCAGGCACTTTAATTGGTGTATCCATCACTACTGCTCTCGAAATGGTGAAAGAAAACATAGTGAGAATACGATAATGTCCTAGAACCAAAAAAATCAAAGATATGTGAAATCTACCAACCCGCACTTGGCCCGCGTGGTGAATTACGGCCCACTCCCTCCTGAGTCCCAGCAGTGGGAACATTATAAGCTGATTATGAGCATTAAGTGTACACTTCAAGACAAAGAAAAGTGTTCGTCGAAATTGTGAAAACTTTTATGAGCGAATTGCGGAATTGCCATTAGACGCGAAAGTTTTAGAAGTAGATATGTATGTTAAGTTCCGCATTTTTTTGTGCTCGCATCGTACACCTGGCACACATTTCTATTTCCTGGCTAGATTTGATTCGGTACTTATGTAAAATGGGACGTTAGAATTTATTAATAGTTGATTCATTGATGTTAGACATTTATAAAAGTCTACGTATGTATTGTATTTCAACCTCGTTTTCTTTATGTAATCGCGAATGCGTGAATAATAATATTTACGGCTTTATTTCTTTATAAATTGGGATGCTCGACTGTTACAACGGTGGGCGTAATATTCTTCACTTTTATGAGGTAAAACTAATATAGATGTGCCATTTTTAGCCTCTGAGAGTGTATTTATAGGCAGTGTGCATAATAATGAATGAAAATTATGTCCACACCGCGATAACAATAGGTAATAAAATGATTTGTTTATATCTTTGTCTTCAATCTTGACCTACTATGCCTTTGTTTATATTTGACTGAACAGTTAAACTCTGTGAACTATTGTGAAAGAAATAGGTCTCGAACCGAAAACGATTTGTCTAACCAGTTATTTGTAGGTAAGAAATTAATGAGAGATAAAGTGTTAACTGGCGTTAATTTATTTGATAACTGACACCAGATATTTTTACATTTCATTATATTTCTAAACAACCGTCAAATTATTAAAGATATTATCTTAAAGGGGACAATATTGTCCAAATTAAATAAACCAGCGAAACGGGTTCCCGTCTGCGGAGTTTCGTTGGTTAGTTTCATTTACTATAAATACATATCTCACCAAATGAATATTTCTAGTATTGAACATTGAACATCAAGACTGCTTACGAGCACTCACAAATAAATTTTTATTACAGAGTGCTGCTAGTGTTCCCAGAAACGGCCCTAAACGTCATGGGTACCATGTGGATGTTCTGCGAGGTAATACAATGCTCCGTCGAGGACAAGTTCTCCAGCATAGTCATACAAAGTGAGTTAATATTTCACCCTCGCAGTGTAAATTAGTCCACCCTTTGTACGCTGCCTTTCAGCGCGACACAATGAACGGCTTTTAACGTCAGGATTGTTCATTTTGTATGATTTATTCCCTTTTGTGAATGATTTAATTATTTATTATATTTTTCTAAGTGTTTCTTGTCGTCAATCAAGGCTTGGTTTCGGGTTCTTAAGTACTTAATGGAGCTTTTTGATTACATGTATGGTTTGTAAAATAGAATGCAATCATCAATCCATTTATCAGCACTACTATAATGACCGATTCCTATAATTTACGGACCGTTATTGGTTAAAAATAAGATTCTATTGTAGTATCTTTACCAATAATTAAGCAAAGATCTCATAGCTTTGCATAATAGACTCTCCCTCATAGAACTAGCTGTCATAGGTAAAATTAGCTTACGAATCTACACAGGGTTATTGGTAAAACACCAACAACATCTTAAGGAGTCATTGTACTCATCATTATGAAGAACTTTTACTATGGGAACAAATATGAAATCGCGAAAAAAAAACAGCTGTTCCGTACATTTTGACGAGTATCCATAGTAAAAGTTGTTCATAATGATGAGTACAATGACTCCTTAAGAGGTTGTTGGTGTTTTACCAATAACTCTGTATAAATGCCTGGGCATTTATACATATAGATTTGCCAAACTGGTTTGGCAATAAAAATTCTACCATTGGTAGGCAAAACGATTCGTTTTTGTTTATAGGAACTGAGTAGGTATTGATGATGAGTGTAGTATGCTGCAATTGTTTCAGCTGTACAAGCTATAATTAACACAGTTTCTGAAACCCTGATGAAGTGTATTCAATTTCACTGCTGTGTGGTTTGCGGGATTAACAACAGGCAATCAATGCACATGCATTTTGAATACCTATTGAATTAAAAAGGCTTTCAAACCGGTAAAGTTAGGAGTATTCAATCAGTCGCCTTATGCATATGGACAGTCTATATTTATTAGGCACAGTCCTATCGATGGCGCCTACTAAACATATACTGTACCACATGAATTCAGATAGTTCACTCCGCAACACCATTTCAATAAAAAGCGACTCTTGCTACTACACAATAAATTGCAATTCAGGTCGCACAGCGCTCATTACCTACAGTTACATTCACCTAGAAGTTGCCTCTCTTTCTATCGCGTAACTCTTATATCTGCCGACTACATTTCGCTCACTGAATTAGCCCGACAAGACGAGCCCACCGCCGCCGCGTACTTGTAGCTTCATACCTAAAATGCTGAGTTAACCATCTATAACTGTACACAGCACTACACACACATCACGTACAGTCACGGATTTTAATTGATGAGCCACCTTCAAACTATTCAATTTTGCAGTTTCATACATTCACGAGATTACACGATTAAACACGAACTCAATCGCACGCTCGTAAACAAGATGACAAATAAATTACTTTTAATCGGAAATAGTCTTGTCCATAGAGGTTGACTAATAAGTTCTCAATGATAAAAAAAACAATGTTGCATTAAGTTTATCCAATCTATTTGATACCGACCTCCTTTGAATCATAGGTCATTAACTCGTAATTCTGAAAACAAAACTGAAGACACTGACAGTTGAAATATAGACGTTACTTTCGAACTTGTCGAAATGAGTATTATAATTTCTCCGTACGCTAACGTTACTATCGCAACAGTAACCTAGCAACGATTGTTTATCGTTGCTAGGTTACTGTTGCTAGACCCAATTGGTTTACTTTGGGAGTCACTCTGCTGTCAAGTTTGTAGTTGTGGCTCTCAGGTTAGCCAACCGGTAAAGATATGAAATATAATTTTCTTCTTCTAATACGAAGACATTTATTATGACTGCGTATCGGGAACCGAATAAACCCGATTTGCATTACACGGCTAAAATACGAATAGTGCCAGGTAGCTCATCAATTATAGTCCGTGACTGTACTTACTACACCTAACATTAAGTATAGGCATGATGTTTAATGACCTCATTTCATAACTTCTTTCACAGGTCGCCCCCTATTACAACTAAAAATGACTGACGAAATGTGGGTGTACTACAGGTGCACCTCTGCCTAACCCTTCTCGGAATACAGGCGTGATGTTATCTTATGTTCTTTCACAGGTATAGTCCTATTCAACTGGGTACAACTTGGCCTCACTGTGTTCGGTCTATTCATGGTGTTTGATCCCCTGGGCTCGGTGAACTATGGTGACATGCAAGATACGCCCAACCAGGTCCGACATCATAGGAAGGTCACAGGACTGTGGTCTAGAAGATTTAGATGGGCTTTCTGCTGGTTGAAGAGAGATGAACATGGGAAGGAAGCTTTTCAACAAGTTGCAGGTAAATTATATGAATAAGACAAGTCTACCTTACTTCTTATAGTGCAGCTTATATGTATATATTCAGTTAATTTTACTGTCGAGCCTGAACCATACATAGGTATAATGTTAAACCCTAAACAATAAGAAACGCCAATGTATCCTAATCCTAACTTTAATCCTACTAATATTATAAATGTGAAAGTTTGTGTGTTTGTGTGTTTGGATGTTTGTTACTCAATCACGCAAAAATGGCTGAATGGATTTGGATGAAATTTGGCAAACAGATAGCTTATAACCTGGATTAACACATAGGATACTTTTTATCCCGATATTCCCACGGGATCGAGACTTACGCGGGTGAAACCGCGGGGCGCAGCTAGTATGTATTATAATATGCGAAAGTGAGTTTGTTTGTTGTTTGTTTGTTACGCTTTCACGCTCAAACGGCTGAAGGGATTTGGATTAAATTTGGCACGGGGGTAGACCGTGACCTGGAGAAGGACATAGGCTACGTTACATCCTGGATCGCAGACGAAGTCGCGAGCAACAGCTAGTTTGTTTTATCCCGTAAATGTCTGCTACTAAATAAAAATTCAATTCAATTGTTCAACTTGCCTAAATAAGTACAGCCTACGAACTTCATTCGTTCTTAGAAAATCAATTGTTGACTCCAAAAAGTAATCCGAAATCCTTCTTAGTAGTAGATGATTGTACGTACATCCCAACCTCTATACTCGTGTAATAGGTGTCTTCAGATAAAGACCGGAGATGACCTTTTTCCTGCCCGGAAATGACGTAGCAAAGAGCTATACAAATCCATCATTAATATAGTTAGCGACCGGAAACACTTCACATGAAATCTGACGGTATTCTGAGAAGACCCGTTTCTTAAGAGACAATAGTTTCTTCGAAGGTTTGTGACGCATAAATAAGTTGTTAGATTTCGAATGTTTTAGCCCGAACACCAAAGTTGAGTTGAAACTGCAAATATACTGCAGTTTGAACAGAAAACCACCTAGCGTGCTTTTCGCAAACTGAGAAAGTATGCAAAAGATACACCTCTATGTACACGTTTACCTTTCTCTTTGAGAAATTAACGGGCACTTACATTATTTTGTATCAGCATTATCTTTCCATTACATTATTATAATTCCGGGAACATATTTGGTTACGTGAATGTAAGTGCAATAACCGACCTTTTCGCCCTACTAGTGTTCCGCTCTGATTACGGAAATCACGTACCTACTCAATAATAATCATTGCCATTTTACGTGACTGCCTTCTTGATTGTTTTCCAAAAATGAATACGTATTTATAGAAACAATCATTATACCTAATAATATAAAAAAAATTATCCGTGTATAATATAAAACATTGATCAGGCAGGAGCCATAGTCCTTCCATAGTTCCAGGTTACCAGTCCATTTTAGCCATCTAAACCCATAGTTCAATATCATTGTTTTGTTTCCATATCCTGCAATAGTCCTACAACAACCGGGGGTTGTCCTTGGGTGCCCTTGCATAGTGCGAACAGGGATAATCGTCGGTTGGTGCCCCATTTCATTATGGATGTCGGGACCCCAGGGTCCTGAGATAATATGTTAAATTGTTAACTGTAATATTGTTTTTACACTTCAAAAGCGTGTTTGCGTCTTTAAATTCAAGATACTCTCTTATGCAACAAGTAACGGAAATACCATTACCAAGTTTCGCTTTTATAAAGTAAATCTTTTAAATTCCAGCCAAAACCAACTTTTGCAAAGTACCGTAGTTGAAAGAAAAAACTGTTTATTCAAACAGATACTTACAGCTTCGCGCAATTTATCTGCCTTAAAAATGAGAAAACTTTACGAACCGCCTCATTAATGTAATCCTCAGGTTGTATTTTATTGTTTTCCTGGAAGATTTGTAGGGTTGAAATTTTACTTTTAAATAATGAATGATGAAGTCAGAGAATGATTAATGCACTACTCTTTCCGTCTGGGTTTATGTAGGTCCGTATACCAGATTGAAAGAAGACGGGTTGTCTACTTCTCTCATATTGGCACGAAATATTTGAGATACTATTCAGAGTGGTCACCGGACGTAACTAATAAGGCCGCCTTGCACCACTAATCACTAAATACGTTTACCGCTAAACGTATTTTAAACATCGCTCTGTTTCGAGTGTATGTCATAGTTCGACAAACAAGTGTGCAACATGTCATTATGGTCGACAAGTTCCGCCAATCGTTTGAAGATAACAACAGAATTTTGTTCTATATATGGTTTCCGGTAAACGCATTAGGTAAGTGATTTGTGACGCAAGCAGACCTAAGTTTAAATATCCACTAGCAAATGCTATGTATTAAATTGAAAGCCCTATTGAACTATTTTATTTTTCCAGCTCTACTCAGCGCCCTATTCCGTTCAACTGACCTAGTACCGTCAGACGTGGTCGCCGGCTGCGTCCTCCTAAGAGTTCGACAGAAGAGAGAGACAAGAGAAATGAGAAGGATCCAAATGGTGAACGACGAAGAACCGATTTACACCACGGATGTGAACAAGATATTCTCAGAGACCCCTCCGTGGATGAACCTGGAGGATGCTTTGCATTACCTGAGGCTGTCCATAGCAGCATATGGATGGCCGTATGTGCTGTATCGCCACTGCTTCACCGGTTTCTGTAAACTGGCGAGGCATCTGACTTGCTGTTGCTGTCGGTAAGTTTGTGCTGATTCTTTTTTTAAACTTGTTCATGGCAACACAAGATGTCACATACTTTCGTATTCTTTTGTTTTTGTTTTAAGCGCGGGACGGTTGAGTTGATACCTACACGGGAAGTGAAATAATTATATGATTTTTTTTATAGTTAAGTTTATGTTTTTTGGTTACTGAATTAGTTAGTAGGTATCATTATTACACGTGGCCGTATCACATTAAGGGGGATGCGCTAGGGTGGCCCGCGAAATTCAAACTTTCTTACCATTTTTGCAATTTGCAGGTCACTATCAGGTTGTATGTTGATCTAAATATTATTAGCGCGCTTAACAAATATGGATTTACAGAATTATAAACATTTAAATCAGCAATACAACTCTCTAAGCTCATGATAGTGTATTGAATGACTATTTCATGAAATCATGACATTTGGCACTTTCATGCACTTAGAGAGTTGTATTGCTGATTCGAATGTTTATAATTCCGTAAATCCATATTTGTTACGAGCGCTAATAATATTTAGATTAACATAAAACTTGATACTGACCTGCAAATTGCAAAAAACGTAAGAAAATTTGAAATTCGCGGGCTACCCTAGCGCATCAACCTTAACCGAAATAATAACAAAACTATACCTAACACATTAATTCCTTGTACATAAAGTACACGTGACGATTCCTAAATATAGCTTCCCTTTTCCGAAGAAAGTCTATTCTCTCTTATCAAGAAGTTACAATAGATCGACTACTAATTATGGAAGTCCATACATAGATACATTAAGTTATTATTAAAGCTATATTATAGCCTATTGATAAAGCTTCTAAGTAGGTATTGTAATACTTCCGTCATATAACAATAGGTACCCTTTCAGCTTTCAGTTCAAGCAATCGTGGACAATTGTCTCAACGCTATTATAGTTATGTTTTATCATTTATGGAAATATTTTTTATAGAGTTCCTTGAATGATATCGGCGAGTTAGCGATATAAATGGTTGCTAATAGGCACTTAAGTTAAGTTATTGTCTCTAATAGTCAAGATAAAGATAATAATAGCAGGAATATGTCTAGTTCTTGTTGTAGAACGAAGTTTGATACGATATTTGATTGACTATCGTTCAAAATAAAATGAGAATGTGCGAGACGTGAATTATTTATGGAAACTGCACGTTAGTCATAGCACGCACGAAACAATATGGTCTGATGTCATCGCTGATCATGCCTATTGATTTATTTCGGTAATGATTCCATGATATTGAGGTAGATATTCCATGAAATCCTAATCCTAATAATTATCATAACCATCCTACTTCCTACTAATATTATAAATGTCAAAGTTTGTGTGTTTGTGTGTTTGGATATTTGTTGCTCAATCAGGCAAAAACGGCTGAAGAGATTTGGATGAAATTTGGCAAACAGATAGCTTATAACCTGGATTAACACATAGGATACTTTTTATCCCGATATTCCCACGGGATCGAGACTTACGCGGGTGAAACCGCGGGGCGCAGCTAGTAATATTATAAATGCCAAAGTGAGTTTGTTTGTTACCCTTTCACGCTTAAACAGCTGAACGGATTTGGATGAAATTTGGCACATGGAACATGACCTGGGACATAGGACACTTTTTATCCCGATATTCCCATGGGATTGAGACCTATGCGGGTGAAACCGCGGGCGCAGTTAGTATTAGATAATGATCATTACAGCAAGCAATGTAAAATAATCAATATTTAGGAAATTCTCTTTTAAACCTATTTCCTAAGTTATTAGTTATATATGTTCGAGCCGTTTGGGGTTGAAACCCTAGGGCCATGGGGTCCGAGTGCCCACTTGGTTTTTCAAGACATCGCCAAACGCTTGGTCGACTCTTCACGTGACCAGAGGGCTGGCCTATTTTTTGGCCAAAGAATCAGCATTAAGAATAAGAAGCAGCCATATAACGTGGCAATGCTGATTCTTTAAAAATATGTTTTAAGAAGCCGCTTCCATAATTTCCTAACCAAAAATGAACTTTAGGTAAATATGCATCCGATTATCCGAACACTGGTTATGATAAAAAAAAACCTAAGTTTAACAACCTTATCGTTCCTTATCAATTAATTTGACAAGTTTTTACCGTTCATAAATCCTTATACATTAGTAAGATAAGATTTACTGTTTTTTAAACACCTTAAGAAGGTCTTACTGTCATCGATGGATGTTTTTCTATTAATTTACGAGTATCATCCAGGATTGCAATTGATCCTGATAAATGGATCCTCATTTATCATCCTGCACGTTGCAAAGCTTATCCTCGATGTTCCAATAAATAATTACATTTCAATCTAATCCCGTCATCAGTGTTTTATGAAATTAGGTTTTGCTGATAGCTTATTAAATTGATAATATTTGACAACAAAGACTACTAAGTTTCTACTTATATTAGACCACTACTAACTTGTCTAAATTTTCCAACTACGCGATTATCTTTTACACGAAAGCAGTGGTGACCCAGTTGTAACGGCGTCAACTTACGAGTTTTAGGTTTGAACCCACACAGGCGCTTTACTTTGAGTAACTTATTGCCATCACCACTGCTCTCAAAAACGGTGAAGGAAAACTTCGTGAGGAAACCGGCACGTTCTATAACCAAAAATTCGAAGACATATATGACGTCTACCAACCCGTACTGGGCCCGAGTGGTGGATTACGGCCCGCTCCCTCTCACCGAGAGGAGGCCTGTGTTCCAGCAGTGGGAACATTATAGGCTGATTATGTATGATTATCTTTTATAGGTACAGGTAAATAAAGAATTCATCTAATAATGTGTAAAGAGAATAATATAGATACTATCATCTACATAAAAGTAGGAAAAGTTAACAACATACGTGGCATGACTAACGATAAACACATTTGTAAAAAAGGCCAAGTTCGTGTGACGGTAAAAGTAGCGAGACCTACCAGCCCACGGGCCACGCGGTCAAGTTCAGCTTCATTTGCATGTTTTCCAAACACAACAATATACAAAGTACCTACTTTGTTAAAAAACAACAAGCTTGTATTGTATTATGTCACGAAAATGCAAATTTTAGCACTCACAATAATTTCTGGTTGGAAATGCATAAACTCGATTACTATTTCAAATTATTTTTAACGAACGATGAATTTAAGAAAACTTCCAAATTATTTCGTAATGATGCGTCTACATATTTTTATTATTTATAAGTATATTTAGGTATCTACTTAATATGTCTACCATTATCATTTTATTGCGGCTTTGACATTGTAATTTTTAATGCAATGCCGATTCGACAGAAAACTACGTAGTACCTAATTGTCCTGTAATATTTTCTTTGTTCTATAGGTACCTACAAGATTACCGAGAGTACGTATAATATTTGTAGATACTCCACTTACGTAGGCTCATTAGGTAGGTTTATTCATCATATAGATCAAGATAAGCACGCGTCTTTCGCGTTCAAAAAACTATTTTCATCATTATCATCTTCAACCTATATCGACCCTTTGTTGGGTTGGAATAGTTGCCTAATCCGCTTTTGTCTTTCTGAAAGTCTATATACTTATGAGGTAATTTCCAGGAAAAAAAGAAACGCCGCTTTTTTACCCGACTACGGCGAAGAAAAATGGCGCCTTTTAGAGGAAATAAAGTCAGAAACTAAAAAAAAAAATTGTTTAATCGTGACATCAAATGAAAGGGCTTAATGAGCTCATTTCAAAAATATATATTAAAAAAAAAAAAAATGTAATAAAAAATCTAAAACCCAACTACGACTAAAAAGGTTACACACAGACAAATTAATAATCCGGAGTCACACGTAATCTGTTCGATTTATGCCCTAACATGTGTGACTCCGGTTACTATAGAATTTTACCGCGCTAAATAGGGCGCGGGCGGTTTTTTTTTATATTGTAAGTATAGGTTTCTGACATGGAATAAGAATTGTAACAGTCGCAATACTTTTCTGCACCTACATTATCCAAACGATTAAAATAATTACTTCTGTCTGCAGTGTTATCTCTGTCATACTCATAAATGAGATTGATAGGCACTTTCTAGAATCAAACCACGCATTGATTCTACTGAATCAACCTTTGATTCGAACGCAGTGTTGATCATTTATCTTGATGACTGTAGAAAAACCTTGATCGCTTTAAAAATACGATATTATAAAATATTACGATATTATTAAATTACTTAATATTATTTATTACCTAATAATCTTAAAGATAATACCTAAGTATGTAAAATAAAAGTACCTACCTTTATCGGCTTTGCACCAAATCAGAACGTGTAATACCTAATAATAAAATAGTTATTTTACAGTTTGCTGTTCTGCGGTACCTACCCCTTTTATCAAAACTATTAGCGATTGCTGGGCTGGTTTTTAAATACGTAATTCTTACTGATAGGCAATTTTCATTACATTACCTATCTGGCAGTCACCTTTTTGGAAACCTTGAGCACTTTTTAACTTACTTATCTAGGAACTAAACATAACTAAGTATAAATAATAGAGTTTTACGTCAGCTATACATATAATAACTACTAACAGCTATATAATATCTTACCTTATTTTCGTAACCGATTAAGACTAATCTGTTTCAATTTGACGGTTCAACAACATTCATTGCGTTATTTACGTTGTTGAGCAGATTTTTTTTTGAACTTATGAAGCAATGGGTTAGAAATTTGCTTCAAACCAATTCAGATTGTAATTAATCGTGTATTACGCAATTAGGGTGCAGGTCTCAGCCAGCTACAACTACCTACCATGCTTACATTCAAACTGATGAGCATTCATTATTCATAAATTAATCAAACCCTGGCTATAACTTACTTTTAACGAGACTCGAAGCTCAACCCGACAATTTAAGAACAGCAACTATCATTACATAATACGTTTGTCTAAATTAATTAATCGCGATATGTATTATGCATTAAAAAAAAACAATTTCCGTGACCTTGACACATAAACGTTTCAGAGCGCATTAAAAAAATTGAATTCACAAAGCTCTTTCAACATTCTCTTCATTTGATGTCTTGACAAGGCCGGGTTTCTTATTAATTAATAAACTCAAGTCTACAAAATTTAACACAATTTAAGACTCGATGAAGAAAGGTTTATTTTTCAACCAATTACGCAACACCGTTCCAAAACTTTTGACACTAGAACTTTGGAAATAACAAGACAATAAACTTGAGCTCTCACCGTCAAAAAGTATATAATTTTATTGGAAAATTAATTTTCTTTCCTGATTTCCGGACTTCAATTGTTTACTTATGTGTTTTTGTCAGGGCAAGTTTTTGTAAGTTTATAAAGGTATTATGGCTATGTAAACTTAAACAAGTTGGTCCCCATTTCTTCTTTATTTCAGGCCTTGCATTTTCAGTAGTTCGTTTGTTAGGTATACCAACAAGTTTATTTATTTTTGGTCATAACTTAGTTTTAGCTCCAAGATTCAATCTTATTAAAAGTCTGAAGTTAGGGAAAGTTCGAAATTTCATGAAAGAACAACTTCAAGTTGAACCCACTGATTGTGGTGGCGGGTGGTTAACTTTTGATAAAATTGTTTGCTCTTCTACTTTGTAAGTGCTAGATTTAGCCTTCTCCGAAATAAGTGTGACGTAAAAACGAGTTTGAGTCTTCCGTTAAAAATACAGACAAAGACAAAGATTTGTCGGATGATGATTCGTCGGATATGGTAAGTACAATGTTGGTTAGGTACCTATAGTTATGTTCAGGACACGACGTACGAATATTTTCATTTTCATAGCCATAAAACCTAACTTATACAGGGCCTTTTAATATTAATTGTAATAGCAAAACAATAAGTTCATAATTTCCAGGTAATGCGCCATATTCTCCAACCCGCCCTGGGCCTGCGTGGACCTTTCGAAAAGAGTAGGCCTTTGTCCAAGCAGTGGCAACATTATTGGCTGATTTTGATGTGCAGTTTTGCCAATTAGGGCGATAAACCGTAATTTTATATGACAAAGACAAGTTTTTCCTATTGGTATTATAAAAGATTTTACTCATCCACAGGCCAAAGAACTCAATAGTGACCGACGACAACTGCTGCATGTGCAACTTCGCGGGCGTCAAGTACATGTCGAACCTCGCCGCAGACGACATCATCTTCGCCTCGTTCAACAACCGCGTCTTTGAAGTACGTACTCTACGCTAACAGCCTTGCATTTTTCACAACTTTTGCAAACAAAAATATCACGGATCTACGAGAATTTATCATTCAAATATTATTTTTCATAATTGTTGCACAATTCTTGAGTAAATTGTTGCACAAGTCGCTAAACGTGCTTAAGTTTCTACCACATAGATACGTAAACCAAGAAGCCCAGAGGATCTAAAAGGTTGGCTTTCTCATGAATCCCTAAGGGATTAAAAAAGGATTACTTTCTCGGTCAGCACTCGCTGTCGATGGCGCAACTATAAATTTATTTAACACTGTGCCTCGAAGTAATTTACCAAAGTGTTTTATTTTAATCTGTCCCTGGACAGACTCTACAAAAGCATTTTAATGCATCTGAAATCCGATTTCAAAGTAGTCCACAAGAAAAAAATCATGTCTGATTCCTCGAATAGTTAGGTTAAAAAAAATATATATAAAGGGTCTCTGGTAATTTGTGTCCGATACGTGACTTTACTCATCATTATAAACAACTTACTATGAGACCAAACATGAAATCGCGAAAAAAAAATCACCTGTTCCCTAATTTATATTCGCATAACTCGTCAAAATGTATGGAACAGCAGATTTTTTTCTCGTGGCTATGTAATAACAGCCGCACGGATCGATCCATCAGGTTAAGCTACGCTTGCCGGGGTTGGTCCGTAGAGGGGTGACCATCTTCACATACCGAGACTCCTCCGTGCTTCGGAAAGCACGTTAAGCCGTTGGTCCCGGCTGTCATTTGTGGATCTTTGACAGTCGTTAGGGGTCGTCAGAAGCTCGAAAGTCTGACAACTAGTCTTACCAAGGGGTATCGTATTACCCAGTTACTGGGTTGTGGAGTTCAGATAGGCAGTCGCTCCATGTAAAATACTGGTATTCAGCTGCATCCGGTTAGACTGGAAGCCGACCCCGACATAGTTGGGAAAAGGCTAGGCAGATGAGATGATGATGAGTAAAAGTTGTTCATAATGATGAGTAAAGTCACGTGTATAAGTATCCAGACACTCTGCATATATTTTGTGATTCATCTCGATTCTTACACGACATGCAGTCATCGATGACTCGGCTGCTCAAAGACGGTAGTGTGACCGTGAAGTCTTCTGACAAACGTGATGCACCTGGTGTGTCTAATTAATTTCTATGAATTGAAATAGGTACCCTGAACAACATTACACAGCTAGGCCATTCGACAAATCTAGATACTTGTACAAAAAAAGTAATACTAAGGGCGAATTTCACCAAACTTTTATACCGAGTATAAGTCTTATCCTGCGAATAAATTTTGAATTTTTGACAGTATTTCCATAGAAAAACTGTCAGACGCCATTTTTATTCCACGGATAAAAGATATCTGACTTTGGTAAAATCAGCCCTAAGTAGATTACCTTATTTTGGTGTAGTTTTATTATAAATGTAGTGTGCGCACAGAGCGTTGGTGTAGTTTTGGCAAAAGGAAATTTCCACTGTCAGATATTTTCTAGGTCCGTAGGTAAACATTTTCATCACATTACGGTTTCCGTTGTGCAAAATACTATAGCTGCATCCGCTTAGACTGGAAGCTGAACCCAACATACCCTAGTTGAGACAAAGCTAGGCAGATGATGTTGGCTCCCGAGGTGCATTTGTTTCAATAGCATTTTGTTTTGCTGTCTAGCTCCCATTCTGCGTGATAGCGGACCATGAGCGTGAAAGCATCGTGGTGGCTGTGAGGGGTTCCATCTCATTGAGGGACATCTTCACAGACTTCACTGCCGGCTCAGAACGGTTCGAGGCTGAGGGTAAGTTTTGATGATAGTAAAAACATGTTTTAAAAACTGAGATCGAATAAAATTAGTTTCGTCGAGTTTAGACACTAGTGGGTGGAATGCATTGCAAAAGGTTTAGATAGATAGAATACTCTTTATTATGTACACCATAAAAATTACAGACATAAATTAGAAATTTTACATAGGGTGACACAATGGGCGGTCTTATCGCTAAAAGCGATCTTTTACAGACAACCTTTGGATGGATTAAAGTAAGAAGGAGAGACAATACTGCAGGTAGTCAGTGGTGTACCGTTTACATATACAATAAATACATACACACATAAAGCATTATCTTATCTATATAAATATATATATAATATATACTTACATAGTTAGATATATATATATAACAATAAACATGTTTAAGGAGAGAGGAAGTGTTTTTTCACCAGAATTTTAAAAGTGGACAAAGATTGAGCACGCCTAATCGACACGGGAAAGGCATTCCATAACCGTACTGCTTTTTTCCCTTGTGGGTTTTTTACAAATTAAACGGTGATTAATTTAGGGATATAATTTTTAGTGTTGCATTGGGTTTAGACTTTAGAGCGCACTACGCCCCCACATTTTCCGTAACAGAATAATGCGACAAAAAAAATTAGCCCTGTGTAAAAAGCCGGAATAGGAACCCTGGAATAAAAGAAACCAAACAGCGAAAATCTCATTTCCTCCTTGTCCCAACTAACATGGCTAACTAACTATGGCTAGTTGCAGTACTAATTTACTGAAAGACTAGTCCTTTTATAATCCATGATGGATTATCGTTCACAGATCCTTCGGAACCTTTAGAGCGCTAACACAATGGGACGCCATGGTGACGTCACCAGGGGCCGCATTATGACGCATTAATGCCACCATTTTTCCAGAGTGAGTGAGAGACGGAGCTATACAAGGCCGATAGCACCATCATTTTTTCGCAGTGGAATAATGATTACATTAATTCTTCATAATACGGCCCCTGGTCGCGCTGCCAACCAAATGCACAGAGTTATATAGTGGGTGGCTCACCTGGCGCCCGCTTGGTTACGCAGCCAACCATACATTTTGTTGGCGACGCGACGAGGCTGTGACGCCATGGCATCCAAGTGTGTTAGCGCTCTTATACTCCAAAACTTAACATAAGTAATGCTCAACAGGTCTACCAGAAGACACAGCAGCTCACAAGGGCATGTCGATGGGCGCCGCTAAGATGTTGAAACGTCTGCTGCCCGTACTCGACCGCTCCTTCGCACAGTTCCCGCATTATGACCTCGTACTCACTGGTAATTACAACAGATTTAAGAAAGAAACTCTATGAACTAATATCGGCCCGGAATATGAAGCTGCTGCAGCGAGTAGAAATCCGAAAAACGAGACTTTCCATGCGATAAAAAATTATTAATTGAAGGAAAACTTATAAATCAATAAAATGACCTACGGTTGTATGTTTACTATCTAAGTACTTATGTATGTTTCATACACGTGTTTGAAGCTTTTTACCAGCTTTATATTAGCTTGCGTCGTTCGTATGTGTTTAGTTACTCGCATTGTTTAGCCCATAACAAGTGACTAAAGAAAAATGATTCAAAGAAATCGAGTAAGTATAAAAGAAATCTAAATAGCATTTTTGTACTTCCCAGGTCACAGTCTTGGTGCAGGAGTAGCAGTATTAGTAGCTTTAAAATTAAGGCCGAGGTATCCACATCTCAAAGTATTCGCGTTTTCAACACCAGGTGAGCATTTTTCATGCCAATTACTTTCCAAATTGGGGTAATAAAACATACCCTAACGATCCCCAAATGTTGCCATAATTTTACTAATTATCCAGGGTCCCAAATACTCGTTCGTTTTAAAAGCCAAATGCGACCATCATCTATTTCCCCGGAAAGCCCAGTAGACTTACAGTGTTCAGTGTTCACCCCTTCCTCCGCCCTATCTCATTTTCCCAGAAGCTAAAATATGTGGGTGGTTGAGTTTTGCAAACATTTAGATCATTTTTAATCTCCTTCCACGCTTGTAGTCTTAAAAGCTTAAGTTATTACGGGTTCAGGTGGCTCTGTTGAAATATTATAATAAGAAAAGGAAGATAGGTACTTTAAAAAAATAATTTTATGAAGAAGCAGTAACAATTTTAAATTATTTTACAAAATTTGGTATATGGTAATTAACTATGCACGATTACATGAAATAGCCATTCAATAAAATTGAAAATTGAAATTTGAACGTATTTAGTTGTATTGATGATTTTTATGATTTTATTTCTGCAAAAACATATTTATTTGATAAGATCACGAATCATATTTTGATCAACCTACAACCTAATATAGACCAGCAAATTGCAAAAAACGTATGAAAATTTGAATTCCGTGGCTACTATGGTCTCTGGCCATAATATATACATACATTCCATACCTATAATCTCTTTTTGCCTGACTTTATCAATGTTTGATGACTTAACTATTATTTACTCGTTATGTTTCCAGCCGGTCTAATAAGTCGTGAAGCGGCGCGGTTCACGGAGACGTTCGTGATGACGGTGGGCGTCGGCGACGACCTGGTCATGAGGCTGTCCGTGCACAGCATCGAGAACCTCAGGACCAAGATCATTCAGACCATACACGCCACTAAGTTGCCTAAGGTGAGACACTTCTCGTGACCGTCAACAACATCATTCTTAAATTAACAAGGACACCACTACCGTCTAACATTTAATGGCATCGGTCATTAAAAAAACATTGTACCTACTCACAGAAATAAAAAAATAATTAGGCTGAACACAGATACATATATCCGGCACAAAGGCTAGCTTTCCACCGGAGCTATACAGGGAAAAGTACCACCAATATTATAAATCACTGCCTTTTGAATAATCTGGGGGCTTAAAACAGTCACTTTGGCAGAATCATAATAGGAAAATATTATGAATCATCGTAAAATGTCACAAACTGACAATTCATAATATGATCTGCGTGCGATTCGATACGAAATAATTCATCTGTTTGACAGTTTTCTATGGAGATTCGTAAAATTGTCCACACATTATGAATTACTTTTGTGTCAAATTAGGAGAATTGCTTATGACAGCTGGAAATTCTAGAAATGAATTACTTTTAGAGGAATTGCTAATATGGCCGGTTTAGGCCCCCACAGTTCTGGTGGAAAGCCAGCCGTAACGTTTGAGTCGGAACCTACTTATTAGAAAATTGAAGGCTGAGGGTCACTGAACCCCATCAGTTCAGATTGAGTCAAACACGGCCATAAAACACCTACATCCTAAAAGACTATTGCTGCTGCTTCTCTCAATTTCAAAACACCCAAGAAATATTTACCAATCCATCATCTGACATCACCTTTTCTTTCCAGTACCGGATAATGCTGAACGGCTTCGGCTACGCGTTGTTCGGCGTGCCCGCCCGCGACCTGGAGTCGACCTGGCGGCGCCCGGAGCAGCTGGAGGCGCAACACTCGGACGACTCCGCCGACGCGCTACTGGTGCATAGCGTGTCCACAGTGAGTGCTGTCAGTTACCATCTTTATACTAGCGTGTGGCTTATGTGAGCTTCTTTTTGGCCTTTGATTTTTTTCGCATAGAGGTAAGGCTTTTTTCTATTTATTTATGCGTTTTTTAACTAAATAAATTGGGACCAAGTTTTGGTGAGATCTGATTTTCATCTGATATCCTTTTTACCAGTTTATCGTCGCACTTCAGTATCGACTTTTCCAGTCATTAACTTTACTTTTTCATACAAGCAAGCTGTAACTGAAAACTGTTCAATAAAAAAATAAAACTTTATGTAATGTAACTTTTCAAAACAATATCTATGAAATAAATCTGTAACTTTCTATACAAAAAAAACATCTGTAAATTTTCATACAAACATAAAAACTTTCTTGTAACCTTTCATACAACAATGTTAACTTTTTGTGACTAATTTACAAAAAATAATAATTGCTGTTTACAAAAAAAAAAGAGGCTGAACAGCTTTATGATCTCTTACATTTTTCGAAGCCATCTTTGGTGATCTCGTTAAAAAGTATGTAACCGTTACTTTTAGCAGTTACAGAAACCTTCAGAACAATTTACGCCTTCAGTCTTAGTTAACATATTTTTCTTATCTGTTTTAATATCTCTGGTAAGGAAGGAATCAAGTTTTTAATGGCTGCGCAGTCGACGATCAACGACCGTCATCTTAATTTAAAAGAACTCTAGACCCATCTAAAATATTTATTTTCTCTAGTTATTCTAGATTTTTTTTCAAACATACAGGAATCTCATACTTATCTATCTTTTTTCTATATAAAACATTACACTATCCTATCAAAAATGAATTTCTTCAGTTTCAAAAATATAGTGATAACCAAAATATATTTCAGCTAAATATCAATCATTAATTTCGCGGGCATTCGCATTACTTATCCATTATTATTAACTTATTTTTATTCTCTATTTTTTATGGTTTGCATTGAGTGTGTTCGTGTATTTTGGTTGTGGAATTCATAATTATAAATATTAGATGATTTATGTATTTATTTGTATAGCATTATTATTTAATCAATGTGGAATGTATTTAAATATTTTATGGATGTTTTAAATGATTAAATGTGTGTTAAATTTAAACTTGAAAAAAACATTAAAGCATGATGAATGATTTAATTAATTATAATTAATTTGATGTATGTCTAAATCTTTTGTTTCTTTCAGTTGAATTGAAGTTGTAAATTACCTATGTAGGTATAATTATCAGGTGTACTAATATTAGGGTTAATAGAATTTTGTAGAAAATAAAATTATAGTAAAGAATTCAAGGAGTAAAAAAGTAAAATAAAGTCGAAGAAACGCTTAAAATAAAAAATAATACTTAAAGTACGTAGTTACTTAGTTTGGATTTAACACTTGGACCTGCCACTACCATTTTAGGCGTATAGCTAATGGCTATAGCTAAAGTTTTATGTAGTAGCTCACTTTAGTTTTAGAAAGAGAATTAGGGTCCACGCGGGCGAAGCTCCGAGCAGCAGCTAGTTTATAATAAGTAGGTATTGATATGATCAATACTTGATGATATAACATGATGAGATGGTAAGATGTAATACCCGTGTGTTATAGGAAGCAGCATTAGTTTCTCGTGACGTGTTCGCGCGGCGGTTCTCTTCCGCGAGACTGTTCACACCGGGGCGGATACTGCACATCGTGCGACGCAAGCGCATGGGTATCGAGAAGTAAGTTAATTCACACGTTTATAGTATATATTGGAGCTTTATTTGTTTATAAAAGTAATGAGCAATTTGAGTGAGCAAATTATACAGAAAACTGGAAACACGCGCACGCGCATAATGAAGTCACAACTTTTTTTTAAACCTTTTCCCTCAATGGGACTACCCCCTCCCTACATTTGCTTTGTATATTACACTATATACATTATGGTTTTCGCTAATTTTTATTCACACATTTTCACCCATGTCTGACCAAAGTGATGAAGGAGGCGAGGAAAGGTAATTTACCTTATTTTTTATACATTTCAGTACCTATTACGGCTCAATTAAATTTTTTGTCTTCAAAGTTTTCCCTTATTTCAAAAGAAATCTCCCTGAGACCGACTAGTTATAAAAATCTCAATATGCAAACAGAAATAAGGCGTCAATCGTTACTAAATAACGACTACTTAATATAGCAGTAAAAATTAAAATCCACATGTTAAAACTTTTAGCAAACTGTAAATATTAGAATACCATACTTAGAAATGCATATAATGGCATCAAGACATCATAGTCAAAACTTCTAAAGTCAAATCATTCTATTTTGCATCAACAATTAACACCATCATATTTTAACGGCATTATTCCCATGTAAGTAGGTATTTGACAATGTTTAGTAAGCTGCCTATTAATTTATCCAGGCACAATCATCGTACAGCAATCCCCGTAGGTAGCCCAAACGAAATGAAAAACAAACCCCTAAAAGGGGTGATAGACGTGCGAGCAAGTACGCGTACACGCTCGGCGAGCTTACTCGCCCGTGTGTCATGCTAAGTACGCGGACTTTAAAACCGCTGAGTAAGTTCGTCGGCGATCCAACAGGTTTGAAATTTTGCTCGTAGCCCGCCTTGGCTCGTCGTCTGTCATCTCCGCGAGGCGCGAGCCAATTTGACAATGAAATTTTGAGCAGGATTCACGTGTGTCACCGACGGCGAGCCGAGTAAGGTCGCGAACTTTAAGTACGCACGTCTATCACCGACTTTAAAGTAGCCCAAACAAGACGAATATCTAATTCTTGCAAAAATTACAGAAAAGTGCGTACAACAGAACCCACGTACGAGATGCGATGGGCGTGCCCTGAAGACTTCATGGAGCTACAAGTAATGCCTCGCATGCTACTCGACCATCTTCCCGAGAACGTGCACCGCACCATACGCACCGTCCTCGATGAACGGCACCGCTATAGACTCACACATACCGTGTAAGTAATGTGACATTCGGATATTTTATTAACTGTGGAATGAAATGAAAAATGACGTAAAATTGTGAAAACTTAAACGGATATGTTATCTGTGGTATAGTGAATATGGTTGAAAATTACGTAGAAATGGGACATACGGATATATTATCGGATTATCGGTGGTATAATAAGCGATGGAAAAACAGACTTGAATATCATAGAGACTTTGAAGAGTGGAAAGGTGAGATGTAAGATAAGTGTGGAGTCTGTAGAGTAATAAAGATAAAAGTGATGCTGTTTGCTTCTGCGATGAAGTTTATGCTTAAAACCTGGACGATACACAATGTAACAAGTTGAGTTAGCTATAAGCTCATGACAATTATATATCTATAAATTGGGGCAAAAAACTCTTTCAACGGGTTCGGCCCGCGAGATAAAAATAGGGCACTGCATACTTAGGTACATAGTAGCCAAATGTGCTGTAAATGACGTTTCCAAACTGAGATATAACGTTAGATATACCTACTTCTTTAAACTCTTCCCGTCTTATAACAAATCGAGTCAAGTCAAACCCCCCGCCCTAACCCTTTACTTAAAGTCTGAACCTTCGCGCCAGGTTTTGTATTTCAAGCTCTATTCCGACTACGGTAAAGTTCTTAATATAAAACTGTCACTAAACCCGAATCTAAATTGTCAATGTTGTAATATGAACTTTAGCGCAGTCGGAATAAAGTTCAAAATACAAAATTTGACTTGAACGTGGACTAAAGTTAGAACTCATTTTTTATTCAAACGGTGTAACTTCAGTACACTATAAATGTAATTAAAGAGCTAGCAACTTCAATTATATTTTCAATTAGTATGAATACTACTGTGTCTCTTGCAATGTAGATGAATGAATCTTATAATTTTGTAAAGAAATCGGCTTGATTTGTCCTATTTTAGCATAGCATTGGTTTCTTACTTTTATGTCGCTCAGGTTCAAACAGAACTCTGCTTTGGTCAATAGCGAGTGGAACTACGCAGTCTGGGAAATTAATTGTTTATTAAATTGACACACTACGTCAATTGGCCGTGTTATTGCCATTAGCGTACAACTGTCATGGCGGTTGTGATTTGATTGACCATCAATAATTGCCCGTATAAAATATACGGACAATTATTGATGGTAAGTAGTCAATTTGATAAATAATTAATTTACCTGACTTTACCACCAAGAATTTGCTTTTATTTTGAAACGTTACTTGCCGAAGTGATATTGCCTGTTTAATAAGTTTTATTGAAGTCATTATTTAGACATAACAAAATGCGACTTCCTATCCTTCATAATAATATGAAAAGCCTAATTATGACAAAAAACTAAGACGTAACCAATGTACCTATTATTACAAGTAAGTTGTCCTCGAGATGAGCAACTTAAAAAAAAACAATCCTACTGGATAAGAAGAGTTTGTTTACTAAGTTTATACAGGGTGTTTGGAAACCGAATGGTGGACACAATTTAGAGCACTTTGAGCCATAAATGTCTTAAACGAAGTACGTTTTAACTGCCCATTTTACGTGCAGTAGTTATTGATATTGGTTTATCTTATGTGTATCGAATCTAATTAACAAAGTTCTTAGCATCAGTGTTATTGAATAAAATTATTAGAGTCTTTTGAAGTTGTTGAATACTTTTTAAGAGAACCTGCTTAGCAGACTTTATGTACGTCGTTTATAAAATTAAATAGTCTCAATGGTATACTTAAACCTTTTTTAAATATGCTCAAAATGCTCCAAATCGTGTCAAGTATTACAACCAGCTTCCAAACACCCTGTATTATATCATTTTGCTGAGCTACATAACATGACAATGTGATTATATTTTATCGTTCCTAAGCTTAACGTGACTCAGACGCCTATCTCTATGAATCTTTTGTACATACATAGTACTTAAAAATTACTCAGAATTTCAATATAATTGATATTAAGACAAATTGACAAAACCAGTGTCAAAATTAACTTGTAGTTAGTTAATTAGTTTAGTATAAGAACCTGTGAGAAGACTGTGATGATGTTAGTATGGAAATATTGATAAGCGATATGTCTGTGGATGTATGCACGTGCCGCAACAGTAGTTATAATAATTTGTACATAATTTAGTATCTAAGAATATTGTTTAAGTTTCTGAGATGCACGGCTCTGGCATATTTTGATGGGACGTTTAAGACTAACCTCCGTATTATGAAAGCCTAATCAATTTAAATCTTTTGGCATATTCCATGACGACATACGAATGATTGGTTCCCTTTATGTCGAGTCCCTTTGCGTCGAGTCTGAGAGACTATTGTTCTTGTAATAGACTCGCAGACTCGACGTGAAGGGACTCGAATGGTTGTAGGTATTATAAATAATCACATCAGCTTACATGGGTAGTTGCGTAGCACACTAACAGTAGCAATGGGTTTCATTTTGACAGTTCAACAACATTCATATTTACGTTGTTGAGCAGACAAATTTTTCGAACATATGAAGCAATGGATTAGCAATAGCCTTCAAAATGAATCGGATTGTGATTGAACGTGTGTTACGCAATTAGAGTGCTGCACTAGCAAACAGCACTCAATTGGATTAGGCTCTCACAAAGCGGGGGCAAGAATGATAAGCAAATAAAATCAAGCATTTTTCTAACATCAATTTGGTATGCGGTACAACATTATGACAGAGCCTTTAGGGAACCATACCTCGTCCCAATGTGTAACATATCAACGTTGAAAACGTTTATTTTTTCATTCCTCTGGGGCTGCATAGTAAAATGTTAAAGTTATCATAGTTCTGTTGCGAAAAAGGGATAGCATTATACATCCTGCATAGCTCCATCTCTTTCTTGCACTGGAAAAATGATGGTTTCATCACCTTACTAAACGTGTGCCCTGTTCTTCTTTGAAATTCTTTTTTGCTTAACGGCGTGACTCACGCAATTAATTGATTTGCTCAAAACACAAGCAATTCTATAATTTCGAATACTTATTATAATTAGATATCTACTCTTTCTTTGTATAAATTCTACTGCCAAAGCGTATGACAAAATGTTTAACACTTTAATTTTAATATCATGTAGGATGGTCGCGACAATTTCTTTGAGTCCATTGCGTTACCTGTACAGTATTATTATATCTGTACCTGTACTCTATCTTGCCTATAAATGCAATGGACACAGAATATTGTTATGGATATTTATTAATAATCACGTTTGGTTTCCCGAGCTGACTACAGTCCGTCACAGTATAAATATGGACAGTACAGAAACTACGTAGTAAACGTTCGAAACAGAGGCCTTAGTGCGAGTTTCTTTTAACTATCTTCACTTTACGCATCGACCGCGTTCGGCGCTCCGATTGGCCCTTCACTGGATGTGCAAGGTGAAGATAGTTAAAAGAAACTCGCACTAAGGCCTAAGAACACTCACACAGACGCGCTCATTGACGAGACCTCAAGCGATTGTCACGGTGCTGTCAGTTGCGGATATCTGTGGTTGCGGGTACCGAGTCGAGTGGTCGCCGCGATCTTTTTAAAAATGGAGCGTAGGTAAATATATTACAACAAATAGGCCTAGTTTCCATAGTCTCCATATTTATATTGTGGTCCGGCCGTCGAGAGTATGCCTTTCTGACACCTGTCAGTTGGACAATTTCTAGTTTCATTATGGATCAAATTCGCAAAACACATATTCGTTAGAGTATGAAACTGACAGGTGTCTCGACGGCCGGACTGTAAAGCAGTCAAATTTTTTGTAGCTAACGTAAAAAGTGTCCTTCTGGTTAATGAAGAATGGCTTATACTATACCCACATTGCATTTATTGGGGCCGTTCAAAATGCTTTCTTTTACACTGGCTACATTACTTTTTATAGCCGACAGATGGCAGCACCGCTGGTAAAAAAAAATACATTCACGTTATTGTGTCTCCTTTTTACTTTAAATTGCAAAGCTACCAATAAGTACAATAACTAGACCGTAAAAGTAGCTTACAACGTTACCGAAGTCAATTATGTAATAAATTATCTACATTGCATAATAGTTACATTTAATGTAAGTACATTTAAGTATAAATTATTTTCGTTGCTTACACCAATGTTCTAACATGAGATACCTAGACGTAAATATGGCGCAACATACATAAGGTATATTTAAATCTTTGTTTCCAATATTGATGTTATTCCCACTTAAACAAATATCAACTTTATACAAGATTTTAGACTGACTAGTACCGTTAAAAAAGTCATAAATAAATATAAAGTTGTAGCACATACTGAACCTTATGTGAACGCATTAGGTACAGTTGCTTTTCCTAAAACTCGTGTTTGTTTACATGTTTGGCAAATAAATTGCGATCGTAGAATACATAATAACATCTGATCTAACAACCTGTATTGTCCCATTGTCGAAAAGGGAGAGAGAGGCATGTGCCCTACATGCCTCTCTCTCCCTTTTCGACACAATTCTGTCTATTGCTAGTGTCGGCCAGTCCTTACGGTAGGAGTCAAACATATAACATAATCAGCCCACAATGTTCCCACTGCTGGGACGCAAGCCTCCTCTCTGTGCGAGGACCAAACTACCACACGGTCCAGTGCAGGTTGGTAGATGTCACATGTCTTTGAATTTGGTTCTAGGATTCACGATGTTTTCCTTCACCGTTTTGTGAACAGTTGTGATGAAAATAATTTACAAAAACTAAACCGCCTGTCAGGTTTCGAACCTACAACCTATAACTGGTAAGTCGAGGCCGTTACCACTGGGCCACCACTGTTCCACTTTGTAGAGAGCGTCATCTGTGTCACTCATACCTGTATGACACTATCTTTCTAACGCTCGATGTGCTCTTTCTAACGCTCGATATTTACGCTCGGGTACCACACGTAATAAATATTTGTAAAGATGTATTTTTGTAAACTCTTTGTTAATAATCATGTTGCCTTTAGTTACCAAGCGAACAAACTGTTGTATACCTACTTATATTGTTGCAACGTAAATTAGTATTTGTTATGTATTATAGCTCTGTATACGATTTTTATCTTTCTTTTTGTACATATTTTTGTATTTGATATTATCATCGTACATAAAATCAATTTAATTGAATTGTCATAATAAGTGTTATATGCTGTTCTAGATTATTATTTTTATTCCTGTAATTTTTTAAAGTTTATGAAAATGCATCTCCATTGTTTAAAATAAATAGGCCTCATTAAAATTAATTCTATCTTTGTAAAGACCTATATTTATTCAATTTTAGAGTCTACTGTTTTGAATATTTCTTGTACATAATTACCTTAACCTCGGGAACAAAATTATTGTGACTTGATAAAAATATACTCTGACTACATTTTTAGGTGATATTTTTTGTAAATAAAGCATTTACTTCGAATAATTTACATTCCAATTTGTATTCTGTAGTCCTCAGTCCGTTGCCGGAGTATCGATGTTTTGTGGATATGGTCGCAACAGATGTGATTTTTGAAGATATTCTTTTGTTTGGGCTACGTCACGAAATATTAAATATTTATATAAAAAAGAATTTATATTTTACGTTGTTGTCTGATATATTTGGACTTGTGTAAATGAGTATCGGAATTTTGTGATTTGTAGTTACTCAAAGGCCTCAAAACGGGTGGTAATATATTCTTGTTCGTTTTGAGGACTTTTGAACCAAGTGATTGTTAGGCAGCTCCGTAATTGTTAGTAGTAAATCAATACCTTTTTAAATGTAGTCCTCTTTGGTTTTGTTAATATTTAATACTTTAAATAAATATATTGTAATGTTACTATACGACAATCTCAAACACTATGTGACAAGTTGTTAGGAGATATAAATATTTTATTATTTACTTCAGTATGTTTGTATATAATGTTGTTTTAGCGTTCAGTACCGTTGATATGTTACTTAATTCTTGTATTCTTTGTATTTTTATAGTTTACACAAATTGGTACTGAATCGCGAGTATGTTCAAGTATTAGAAGGACTGAGGTTCTTTTCACTTGTACCCTAAATTAGGGCTTTATAATCTCTTTCACCTTATGTAATAGAGTATAGCCAATGTCTTGTGTTGGGTTTTGTTTTAATTTATAAATAAAATCTATTTTAAGTATGATATCGTTTTATTAAAAACTCGTTGACCATTCACGTTGTCTTAGAATAAAACAGGATAGTAATAAACTTGATAGCTAGATGCCTATTTAAATTGAAGTGCACCTTATTTTTTCAATTACTTAATTCAGCCAATTCATATTAAGCTTGCTTGTATACAAAATGTTTTAGCCTAGTGGGTATTCTAAGTTAGATTATAAAGATATTAATTTATATTAAAGTAACAAAACTTAAGCATAATAATATATTTATTATTTATTTTAAACACGATATACAAAAATACACTTAATTCATCAGTCAAGTCAAAAAATTATCACAGCAATCGATTTAAATTACTTTTTTTTTTTCAATAAACTTTAAATTGAAAAATAACAGATAAATATACGAATTTAGTAAGATTTTATATTTGGTACAATATTTGAAACTTAGCTTCTAGTTACGAATGAGCATTACAAATAGATATTATACAGGGTGTTAGTGTAAACACCGTTATCCTTGAAACCAGTAGTTTGGTTTCATTTATAGAACGTAAAATCAATGGAAAAATGTTTTTTTTTTTAATCTTCATTTTTCCACAAGAATATTTCACCCTATACGCAAGGGCAACGAACGTACATCTCAACACGGCGGGCGGCGGTTGGCGGGGGCGGGCGGGGCGTTACATGACCGGCCGTCAGCTGTTTTGCAGCTCTCTCGAGCCCGTATCCATGAGTATCGGGATAGTGACGGATATTTACTTTTTAAAATCTTTTAATGAAAATAAGGTTTTTTTAATTTATTTTTATATTTAAGTCAACTACCCCTGGTTTGAGTGACAACGGTGTTTACCCTTGCATACTGTATAGTACAAATAGTTGAGATCTACCTGTCTCGGAGTATATTATTTCAGTTTATATCATCTGCATAGATTACGAAGCTCCGTCATGGCTGCTTGGGACACTGATGTTTTGTTTCTTTCCATCTTATATCTGCAAAATTTTTAAAATTGTGTTGGTGTCAATCTATGAGGGCTTATCCAGGTCAATCAATCTGCCTAGCCTTTTCCAAACTATATTGGGCTTCCAGTCTAACCGGATGCAGCTGAATACCAGTATTTACATGGAACAACTGCCTATCTGACCTCCACAACCCAGTAACTGGGTAATACGATACCCCTTGGTAAGACCGGTTGTCAGACTTTCGGGCTTCTGACGACCCGTAACGACTATCAAAGATCCACAAATTACTGCCGGGACCAACGGCTTAACGTGCTTTCCGAGGCACGGAGGAGTCTCGGTATGTAAAGATGGTCACCCATCCACGGACCAACCCCGGCAAGCGTAGCTTAACCTGTTAGATTGACCCGTGCGGCTGTTATTACTTAGCCACGAGCTCCTCCAGGTAACGCAGTTATTATACTAAATAACGAGAGCCTACAATTTATGAAAATAACAGAGGAAAAACTCCCTATGGCTTGGTTAACTGGACTGACTTGGTTTAACGTATCCTAAATCAAAGTGAACTAAAATATACGGGGAACTTTATCGCCTAGAAGTATAACAGGACAAAGGTAGATATTGAAACATACCTGTTAAGGAAATCATGCGCAACATCTGGCCTATACATAACCATATCTCGCAGGTACGCCTGGTCGTTGGTCAGAGTGCGTCTGTATGCAAGTTCACGCCACGCCTCGCCGCCGCGACCGGCCAGGAGGACTAGACCCTCCATGAAACTGGAATGAGAATTGAGATTATAATAGTGTTCACAATGGACGATGGCATATCCTCCGGTGGATGAAAGTTCAGAACATCTACGATAGTCATGATATGAGATTGGAAAATATGACCCCAGATCTGCCAAAATGAGCCTGTGAATGTCAAATGGTTACTGTCAACCTTGAGGAAACCATTCAATTCTGTTGTTTTTTGGGTTCTACTCAACATCATCATCATCTGCCAAGCCTTTTCCCAACTATGTTGGGGTCGGCTTCCAGTCTAACCGGATGCAGCTGAATACCATTATTTTACATGGAGCGATCCTGTGGAGCAGGAGCATGCCTGTCTGACCTTCACAACCCAGTAACTGGGTAATATGATATCCCTTGGTAAGACTTTTTTGGAATATACTACGTCACAAAATTGTCTGGCCCACTATGGATATTGCAATACGAGTTTTATACCTTATTTTTTTTGTAACTTAAATACAAGAGGTTTAAAAAACGGAGACAAAACCTGAGAACAGAAATAAAGAGAGAAACAAACCACCTCACCTCAAATATTCACTAACAAGCCGATACATTTTCTCTGTACTCCTATTCAATATAAGCCTCGTGGGCGACGCGTTCAGCAGTGATGTTTGCAGCGCTATTTGTTGCGCAAGCGCCGCCATTTCTCCCGCGAATCCGGTACACCCGCCCTGAAGGTATAGCTCGGCGGCGTCCGTGCAGTGAATCAATGCTGTTTCTAGGAGGGACCTGGTTGACACGTTGTCGTGAATTTGAAACCATGTTGGCGGTTGGAACGGCTTTTTGGATGTAGCCTGGTAAAGAGAAAATCCAATTATAATTTAGGAGAATCACACTACACTCACTTTAGTTTAATCGTGATTGATTTGAATTCCTCCTTTGTTCTATTCAACGACCCTCAAGAAAATTTGGTAAATTAAAGCTGTAAATAATGCATCAATTTGACACATTTCCTTCCTTACTAAAGGGAAGATTCTGACACACAAGCTGCTACCGAGCGGCACTCCATTGTTTGGCGGCTCCTTTGTGCGGTAAGCCGGTCGCACCGCGGCTTGCCTGACGGCGGCACTGTGTAACTGTGCCTTAACGTTACGTCAGACATATTTTAAATTATAGTTTGACACTAGTTAGTCACAATATTTAGTCGACAAAAGTTTTAGAGATCATTCTACTGATTGTACTGAAATACATAAACGGCACATACCTTCGCAGAATCCAAAGCCATTTTCTCCAAATCATCGATCAGGTTGAGCGCCTGTTTTCGCTTCACATTCGCAGCCTCTGCATACATATTAAAATGCAACGCAACCATTATGTACGTATCCGTATCTCCTGGACAATGGTTCTTGAGGAAGTCGAGGAGTCCTTGCTTGAACTCGGCTATCTTGTCCCCTTGCTGACCTAGCATGTAGTCGAACTGACCCAAGAGGAACTCGAATTGATGGTTGTCGCGTAAAGCCTAGAAATACAAGATTATTTTATGTTAATGGGTACAAAATAAACTTGCAGTCTACGTGATGGTAAGTGGTTACTACCTTCTCTGATAGTTTTGGCCTGAGCCATTGTTACGTATTTATGCGGAAGGACGGTGACACTCGTCAATCAAACTCACTAGTCTGTTGCACACTGATTTAATCCTTAAAAGTTACCCCCGGCGCGGGGAGGGGCGGGGCGCAGCCCGCTCGCCTACATACGCACTCACACGCATACATAACAGCCATACATAAGATTGTCAGCCAAAGGATCATGCCAGTTTGTGGCAACACTTGACACGCTTGCTAAAGAAAGACTCAATCTATTTATGTTTCTAAATACAGCTGATAATAGAAGAATAGAGGGTTCCAAAGGACAGACTAGCTTTCACTTTAGTCAGTGGCAACATTTTTTTTTTACTCTATCGTAGTCCTCCACCTCTCTTTCTGTTTTATTTTTTCTGGTTCATGAATATGACCCATGACAATTATTGTGTCATGCTAATTAAATTCCAGCTAAAACTGCGAATTTACAAGTTGTCCTTGCAACTTGGCCGTTCTAGCTAAGACGTATGTACTAGCCACGTAAAGCTACATAGTAAGTTACCTGAAACACATAAGCACACTCAGTGTACCGCGCGAGGCCCGTGAGCAGGCGCACCATGAGGCGCCACGAGCGCGCGGCCAGCAGGCGCGCCGCCAGCGCCTGCGCAGACCGCAGCGTCGTGGCCACGCCCTCCGTGTCGCACGCGCACGCGAAGCACTCGTGTGCCACTACGAGGAGCTCTAGGCAGATTATGTTTACCTGACAGTAATTTAAAAAATATTAGCGTAATCGAAGTCAGCGAAGCCAATATTTAAAAGAGACCAAATAAAAATATACTTCACACAAACTGACAAATATACTTCAAAGAAAAATAATATTTTATATTTCACAGAAAAATTATGTTGACAATTTATTTGCAGTGAAATACTCAAATTCTGGCTGCAAGATCCTTTTGATATTGCACTAGTGAATCGAGTAACTAGCTTTTACGGATATTGTCAAACTTTAAAAACACTAGAGTTAGCGTAGCGATAAAATACTAACTGAAAACCGCAAAACAATACCAGATCACGATCGGTTTCATATGATGCGGTAAAATTCGGTTCACAATGGCTTAAGTACTTTAATTTAGCATAATTACCTGTTTCGTAGACAACTTTGCTCCTTTAGTTATCTTCCTGATATTCGACTTGACCTCATACCGAATATGCACATTATTCTTATTAATCACATCGAACAAATTCCTTCTGCAATCTCTTGACATTTTGTTACTGTAGACTGTATAGACAGTCGACACTGAATACACCGACTCAGTCTCAGCTGATAATATAGTTCCTTCTTCAGTTAAGACTGATTCAGCTTCATCGCCTTCTACGTTTTGATACTCTTCGTCTATCAAATTCTCAACATCCAGACAACTGTCGTCTAACAAGTTATCTGGTAATTTAGAAGTCCCAGTACATTTGTATATTTTTTGGAAGGCCATTAGGTGATCTAAGATTAATTTGCCGATATGGCTGCAGGCGTCCGGTCGCATGTTTAGGAACATTTCGATGTCTGCGTTTAGCGCGTAGCCCCATAGAGTGTATTGGAAGTGCTCTTTTTGTCTAAATGCCGAGGTTTTCACTAGGTGAGGCGATATTATAGCTGCTACTATTTCTTTGCAGAGGTATTCGGCGACCTAAAAATAAGAGAAATAATAAATGATCACCGAGCATTCATCATGTTGGGGCCACACCAACGGGAAAAGATGTTGATTATCGCGATGCCATGACGTTAACCTTAGGTGTAGCCACAACATATCTTGAGAATTTGACTCCGGCATTCACATTGGCGTTTGACGTTAGGCGATAACTCTGGTAGCGGCAAATGAGCATTGACGTTGACCGTTCAAGTGTGACCACTCAATTTATCGCTATAATTATCGGAATAATTACCGCGTTTTGGCGATGATGGGCATTGACGTTGACCGTTAGTGTGGGCCCAGCATCAGATCATCACCGCCTCATTACACAGAATCGCAGTAGAGCATTGGATAACGGGCTTTAAGCTGTGTGACACACAGTATATTTTAAATTGTAATATATTTCGTGGCGCATAGAGCTCGTTTTAAAACGACTTACTACTGCTACTTGTTATTCAAGGCGGTGTTGATCTATTCAATGGACGATGGCAGACAGTCAAATTAGTACAAATTATTATTGGCGACTTTTTATGGTAAACTATATTACAGTCAACGTACCTGTTTGGAAGGTATATTGAATGTCTTGAACACAAGATTGGCGAGGGACATCCTCGCTCGTCCACTCACTAAGTTGATAAAGTCAACGGCGCGGTTCTGATATTTTAACACCGATGTGTAGTCCCACCCAATTTGTAGCGCAATGCGGAAATAGCTGGCGACCTGGGGAAAAAACAATTAATTGATTAACTGAAACAAAATGTATACCAGACCAGAAAAAAGCAAATATATCGGCAATAGAAGATTTTTGTCTGTGTTAAAATTGCACTTCTCATTTGTGATCAATATAAACTGTCGTGTAGTTCCCTGATTAGAATAGACTTAACCATCCTTGAATATCCGTGGTCACTTAGGACCAAAAAACATTTTCAGATATTTTATCCCAGAGGAGTAATCATTTCATATCGCAAGCAACAAAGTCACTAAAAATTACTTCCATCTCTTTCTAATCAGATCAAATCCAATATTGAATCCAACACTACCTGCTTAGCAACCGTGAGCCCACTCCTGACAGCCAGAGCGTCGAGTGCAGACAACCGGTCCGCTTCCTCGCGCGCCGCCAAGTGAGCGCTCTCCGGCACGTTCTCTTGCTTCTCCTGAATCACCACTAGCTCCTCGAAACTCGCGTCCGATATACCTGATACTGAAAATAGGCATGATAGAATTCAAAACGAAGAAAAACAACAACACGCTAGTTAACTAAGTCAGGCGTGACTTTGCGGAAATCCTTTTTAAAATACAATACACGTAGATATAATTATTTAGTAACCTTTTCCGCTTAACTATTTACTAGTACTCTACGTCCGGCTATCGGCGTGGTCACACGTCATGTTCAGGTTCGCGACAAATCAATCGTCATCCTGAGGATGCTTCGTTAAGAGGTGAAATACGTGTCGATTTCTTACAGGGTTTTTATGCCTCTATAAATTGTATATCTTTCTTATATATTATTATATATCTATTATATTTTTAACAACACGTTTTTATTTCCTAAGCAGAAATGATAAAGATAAAAGATAAAATCATTTATTTGCTCAAACATGAGTAAAATACATACTTACAACACAAATTGTCAGCATGCAAGAGATGTTAAAAGGAAAGATAAAAATAGATCATCATGTTTGCCTTAAACAATGGCATGCAAATATTAATAAAATAAGTTATAATGTCAATCAGTCTAATTATTTAAAAATGTCATGATAATATTAGAAAATTAAAAATAATAAATTAGTAAATACATGGTCAAAATCTCTCATCTAAAAACTCATTTAAATTATAATATGCTTTATCTGCTAGAAAATTTATAACTTTCTTTTTAAACACTACGTCAGTTAACTGCTTCCAGCTTTTAGGTAGTTTATTATAAATTTTTGGAGCCATGCAAAAGACACTTTTCCTCATAAGTGACGTTCGATACTGATGTAGGCAAATTTGACTATTGTCACGTCTATTACGTGGAAATCGATCTGCCATGCGAGAAAACAGATGAGGGTTGGACCTTAAGAACAATGCATTTTCAATTATGTATAATGAAGGCAATGTCAAGACTTTGTATTTTTGAAAATAAGGCTTGCAACTCTGAGTGGTTGCCAGATTGAACATTGACCTAATGCAACGCTTTTGTGTTTTAAATATTAGTTCCCGGTCAGTCGAGTTACCCCAAAAGATAACACCATATCTTAAAATGCACTCCACCAAGCCGTAGTATGCGGTGAGCAAAGCATCTACACTAATTACTGATGCCAGTTTGTACAGAGCGTATGCTGAGGTACTTATTTTCTTACTGATAATCTCTATATGTGCCTTCCAATTTAATTTATTATCAATAGTAAGTCCTAAAAATTTTGTTGTATCAACTTCGTCAATGTTATTATTATTATAGTTTATGTCTAGATTATTATTTAATGTCAAAGAGCGTTGACTGAAGTGCATGATTTTAGTCTTATTTAAATTTATTTTTAAATTGTTATTATTTAACCATTCTATAATTGCAATTAGCGAGTTATTAATGTCAGATTTATATGTGTCTCGATTTTTACACGCAATTGTCACTACGCTGTCATCGGCAAAGAGACTCATAGGTTGTTCCGTGGACTTAGGCAAGTCATTAATATATAATGTAAACAGGGGAGGTCCCAAAACACTTCCCTGTGGGACACCATACACTACTTCACGTTCTTGCGACCGATGTGACTCTTCTCGTTTTTTAATGATGTTTATCCTACTGACTTCCGTTATTTGTTTTCTGTGCTGAAGATATGACTCAAATAGTTTTAGTACGTTACCTCTAATGCCATATGCTTCGAGTTTCTGAAGCAGAATACTGTGTTGAACATAGTCAAATGCCTGAGTCATATCACAAAATATACTGCACACCGGTTTATTTTGATCCATATTTGTCATAACTATGTGTAAAAAATCATAAATTGCCATATTAATGGTTTTTTTCTCTCTGAAACCCTTTTGTTCATTGCAGAGGATCTTGTTGTGTTCTAAATATGAGTTGAGTTGTTTGTGAATATATTTTTCAAAGATTTTGGAAATTATAGGGATGAGCGATATCGGTCTATAATTCACCATCAACTCTTTATTGTCTTTCTTAAATAGTGGCTTTAAGATAGATGTCTTTAGTGCAGATGGAAATATGCCAGCACTGATACTCAAATTAATTATGTAACTTAACGGAGCACATATGACGCCAGCTACCGCTTTGAGTATTTTTGTGGCAATTCCATCGTAGCCTACACTTTTTGTATTTTTGAGAGTTGATATGATTTTAAGTACGTCATAAGGTGTACTAGGTGCCATATACATAGAGTCTCTTTTATTCAAAATATGTCGTGTAACTGTAGTTCCCGCATGTACTATGAGTTGAATTTTGTCGATAAAATAACTGTTAAAGAGATCCGCTATGTGTTTTGGCTCTGTGATGGATTCATTATTAATTTTTATTTTATCTATAGAGGGTTTTGGTATATTTAATTTGCTATGTTTAATGATTTGCCATGTCGTTTTGGATTTATTTGTTGAGGTTTTAATTTTATAATTATTTTGTGCGCACTGTGTCAGCTTTATAATTTTTTTATACAGCTTGGTGTAATTTTTAAGACGCATTCTATTTACCTGATTAGGCTTTAACCTATAATGCCACAGCAGTTGTCGTTTCTTTTTGCTACAAATCTTAATGCCCCGTGATATCCAATTCACTTTTTTTTTAATATTTACAGTTATCCCAATATGAGGGAAGCATAGGTCATAAATTAATTTAAACAAATCTAAAAAAGCCTTATAAGCAATATTGGGGTCGTTAGCATTATATACCTCTGTAAATGTCAAGCTGCTTAAATTATTTTTAAACTTGCATAAGTTATCGTCACTATAATCCCGTCTTTTTGTACGCCACTTATTTATTGCGCACGTTTTGCTTACAGGGAATTTAAGAAGTTGCGCTATGTGGTCAGATAATGCGAATTCTACTATTATAGTTTTGCAAGACTTATTGAAATTATGAGCAAAATTGTCTATGCATGTTTGGCTCTTCAATCGTGTAGGTTTGTTTAGGGCTAGTTTTAAGTTAAAATTTAATAGCAGATTTTCAAATTCAATTGTATTATTGTTTCGTTTTAATATGTCAATGTTAAAATCTCCCGCTATGACAATCTTTTGAGATTTCTTAGTACAAGTTTGTAACAATATTAACAATTTATCGAAAAATAGAGATAAATTCCTGCTGTTCGGAACCCTATAAATGCATATAAAAATGGTGTTGTGGTTAATAAGCTCTATGGCACAGCATTCGAATACACCAACAGAAGATATTTTATCAATTTTTGGGAGTTCCCTCCGTTGATGCCCGTTCTTCACAAGGATACATGAACCACCTCTCTTACTTTCTTTTCTACTGAAACATGCTGCTAAACAATAATTATCTATGCATAATTGATTCTCATATCCCTGCATCATGAAATGTTCTGTTATACATAAAATGTCGACTTCTATGCCTTTTTCTGATAGTTCCTGCAAGCAGACAGATAAAGAGTCTGCTTTTGTTAACAATCCTGCTATGTTTTGATGCAATGCGTATAGGTGGTTAGTCACGAAAAAAATTGTTACACTCTCTGCTTTCATTGAGGCTTGAGTCTTCTTCGTTAGATTGCATGAAGTAGCTTTGTAAGTCATTAATTAAATTTAATGTATCTTTGAAGATTGTATGCAGTCCAAAGTTATTAATTCCACCTGATTTATAAAACATACTGTAATCATACTTTAAATTTAAGTTACTATCTATGAGAAGTGCATGTCCATGCGTAGATACGTCAAGATATAATAAATTATTAAAAGTCTCTATTCTCCAATTATATAAATTTGCATAGTTCGCGTAGATGAATGTCGGCAGGCAAATAATGATATTTGTATGTCTCACATCGTGCAGTGTTTCTCTTATGTTCAGGATCATGTCAAAATAATTATTTGTGGTTTTGAAGTCTTCTTCACCTAAGAAAATTATGCAATAGTCATTCAAACGTAGCATACCTTTACAAAAAATTCAAATAAGGTTTAGGCCAATTACATGTAAAAACTTAGAAAAATTAAATAATTCGTTGGCCAGTAAATTATGTGTTCAGAGTTTTAATAATGTATGTGACCCAAATGAGTTCTACGCCGATTTCTTTTCACTAATAAACAAACACTTTAATGAAACTTTTCCACTAAAGACTAAAACTATTTACACAAAGTTCTTATTTAGTGATTGGGCTACTCCAGGTATTCGTAAAAGCAGGGAAAATCTTTTTGAACTTTATGGCCTAAAGCAACATATGAATAATTCAACCTTTCATCAGTATGTTGCAAAATATTCTAAAACTTTTAAAAATGTGTGCAAAATAGCTAAAGCTCTTTACATTAGCAATAAAATAAAATCAGCTGATGACAAAATAAAAACTACCTGGCAAATAATAAATAATGAAACAGGTAGGAAAAAACAGCGTAGTACTGAATTTAATTTAGAGACTGCACATGGCCCAATCAACTCAAATGTAGAAATAGCTCAGGAATTTGAAAACTTTTTTGGAAATATTCCAGTTAAAACTACTGAAGCTCTAAATTCCTCACCCGCGCTTTCTGCTGCCTTACTTAGAAAGAATGTAAAGGCATGCCCTTTGGAGTTTAGGTTTCAGCATACAAACCCCCAAGCGGTTATAAAAGCTTTTAAAGATCTTAAAATTAAATCAACAGAAGATCTATGGGGAATGTCTGTAAAAGTCTGTAGATCTATCATAGAAACCATTGCGCCCTATTTAGCTTTCATATTTAACACCAGTGTAGACCAAGGAGTCTTTCCGGATCTCATGAAACACAGTAAAGTAGTTCCTTTGTTTAAATCCGGTGATAGTAAGGAACCCAACAATTATAGGCCTGTGTCAATTCTGCCAGTTCTCAGTAAGGTGTTTGAAAAGTTGATGCTCAATCAAATGTTACGTCACTTTAATAAAAATTCCATCTTTCATGAACATCAGTACGGTTTCACCAAAGGGCGTTGTACCACTGACGCCGGTGTCACCCTAATAAAGAACATTTTTAACGCCTGGGAGGAAGCACAAGATGCCATTGGAATCTTTTGCGACCTCTCGAAGGCGTTCGATTGCGTCGACCATGATACACTTCTGTTGAAACTAGAGCACTATGGGGTTAGGAATACAGCTCTTGATTTACTAAGATCATATCTGAAAGAAAGAAAAGTTCAAGTTCAAGTAAACGGCGTAAACTCATTGGGGTCTGAAATGGCAATGGGCGTTCCTCAAGGCTCGATATTAGGTCCATTCCTCTTTTTAGTTTATATTAATGATTTACCCCAATTACTTCTAAATCAACCGAAGATGGTGTTATTTGCAGATGACACATCATTGATTTTTAAAATAAATCGACGTTCACAAAATCTTGACGACGTGAATAGCTCTATTCTTCAGGTACAAGATTGGTTTACGGTAAATAATTTGGTACTAAATGAAAAAAAAACCAAATGCATTCGATTTAAATTACCTAATGTTAGAAGTAGCGAATGTGACATCATATTGAATGGAGAAAAACTGGAGTTTATTAATCAAACAGTTTTCTTGGGAATCACGCTAGACGAGAAATTACAATGGGGACCTCATATAAAATCTCTTGCGGGGCGGTTAAGCTCGGCCGCTTATGCTGTTAGAAAGATAAGACAGTTAACAGATGTAGAAACCGCGCGTTTGGTCTATTTCAGTTACTTCCACAGCATTATGTCGTATGGCATTTTACTGTGGGGTCGGGCTGCTGATATTGAATCCATTTTTATTTTGCAAAAAAGAGCTGTCAGAGCCATTTATAATCTTTGTCACCGCGAATCTCTCAGGGAACTATTTAAAAAGATTAATATCATGACGGTACCTTGCCAATTCATTTATGAGAATATTATGTATGTAAGAAAAAACTTAAATCTTTTTAATAAAATAAGTGATAGGCATAATTTTAATACTAGAAATAAAGATAAAATAGATCAACCATTTTTCAGATTAGCTAAAGTACAAACATCTTTTATGGGGTACTGCGTTAAATGCTATAACAAAATACCTTGTGATATATTGCAATTAAATGAAAGAAAATTTAAAACTCATATAAAAAGTACACTGTGTAAACAAGCTTATTACAAATTAGAGGATTATATCCAAGATAAGAATGCTTGGAAACATGCTGGTCTTGCTCCATAGGACGATTTAGTGTCTGGACAAAATCAAACTGATAGCTAATTTAGTTTTTTTTTTATTTATTATTTGTATGTCATAGACTTTTACACTCTGTCATTACTTAAACTCACGCACTGACTTATTAGTACTACTTGTAACAATGTTAGGACTATTGTAATATCGTATACTTTTACAATCTTTGTAAATATGTGAGCACCATGTATCTGGTAATTAATTTATTCATTATTGCTCCATTTATAATTCTTTTTACCTTTCGTAGTACAGTAATCTTATTGTAGGTACATCGTCTTCACATATAATTATATAATTAATGTATACAAAATATTGTAAAACATTTTTAAAAGAGTAACGATGGAGTTTCTTGCCCATTCTTCTCCATACGAAAACTACCTTTTGGAAGGGGCAACTAGAATCAATTCTATTTCTTTGTTTGACGTTCAAAAGTGCCATATATGTGCCTATTTGAAATAAATTATTTGACTTTGACTTTGACTTTGAGTAAAACCGCTTAACTTTGACTGTATTCCATCTAGAAGCTGTGCAGTGCCTCCGCCTGGCTTAAGATAGTGGCTTAACTTGAACGCTTCAGCAAATGTTGTTTCTGCTATTGGTAGTATTTTATTTTTATTGTTCGTACTCAGAATGCATATCTTATTCAACTTTTTGATTACTTGTGGTATGTTTGGTTGGATCACTTTGTTTTGTTTTACTCCTATTTTTATTTAATAAAGGCGAACTCAAACTTGATATTTTAGTATTAGCGCTATCTGTTGTGAGATCCTCGTCAAGTGTTAAACCTAAGTCCGTACAACTCACATTATTTAAGTTTTTTTTATCCAATGTTTTGCGTAGGCGTTTATGTTTGCTTTTTGAGGTACTTTTGTTTGAGCTTCCTACTGAATCAGTGCATAATGATTTCAGTTTTTTAATAATACTGTCTTGCTCTGTGGTCCTCTTTTTTAGAGTGATATTTTCTAGGTTTAATGTGTCAATCTCAGCATGCGCAGTTTGCAGTTCGAGCAATAACCTTTCGATTTCTTCTTTCATCTCTTCGGTTTCGTCACTGCAAATATTTCCGATTGATAAATCGGAAGGAGATTTTGATAAACAGTCCGACTGCGTAGACATAAATGAAATGTTAGGCGATAGGGCTGTTTTCTTGGTCCTGCGTTGGGTAATGTTATCTATATTATCCATTTTAGTTATTTCTTGTAATTCGTAGTCGCCCAAGAATATGAATATAAGCCCAGAAATATGATGATTAACAAATTACGCGTCGCAAAAAGTCAACGTTGTTGGCCAGGTCCGAACTCGGATCACCTAGTTCGCACGGTAGCTAATGATACCACTACGCCAACTTGTTCTTAATAAGTTAGTTCAAATAGGTTTTCTTAACATACAGCTGAATAAACGTTATTAAGACTGACTTTTGAACTTTAAGATTTTTTCTGCAACCGCCACTTTTATAAAAAAACGTTTATTTTAAGACAAAAACGAACTGTTTTTTAATTACAGTTTATAGTTCCACTTAGATTTGATGTTATTTGCACTACACTCGTTGTGTTATTGTTAATTTTATAGTCAAACATTGACAGTTTTATATGTCAACAACAATGTATCTGCACTGTATTTTGAAAATAGTTATTTTAATCACTGTACTTGCATATAACGGTAAGATAACACTAGTACTCCGTTATTATCCTATTTACAATTTATTTGCATTTACAATTCACTATTTATTTGCGGTTTAACTGTGTTTTATATATTTTTTTTAATTAAAATACGCGGAGGTGATGTTATGCCTGGCACTAGCGCCATCTACTGTTAATGTTAAATACAAATACATTTTGCCGGTAATGTTAGGTGTTACCATAACAGTTTGCCCGACCCGGGAATCGGACCCAAGACCCCGCTCAGCAGTCAAGCTTGTAACATTAAAAAATCCAGGTATTAAAATGAACTTATAATAACTTACTTGACAATTTATTTTGCAGTACAGGCGACGATATCACGAGTCTCAACTCCTGCGGCAGTTCATACGGCGAACACGACCCTTCCGCCAGCTTCAAACAAGTCCTCACTATTTGCACAGGACACGCAGGAGGCCGATATCTATACTCCGGCGGACTTTTGAACAGAGCTGATAGCCGAAATGCATCAACAAGAAGCTTTAACTCTAGTAAATGGTTCATTACACGTCTCCAACCGTCAATGGCTTCAGGCTCTTCGAGTAAAACCACGTTTTCTATATTGCTAACATCCGATTCAATTTCTATCTCATCAAGCATCATCGAAAATGGTTTCTCTGCGTTAGCTACACCGATCTTCTTTGATATATTCGCGTCTTTCTGTCCGTTGATTATAAAATGCATCGTGCTTTGATAACTGTTGAGGAATATGCTGTTCTGTGACTCGCTTTTGAAGTACGCATCCCACATTAGGTGTTCGATCTCCTCGCGTCTTCGTCCGTATTCTAAATTCTCTTCGAACCAACTCATTATGATTCTGTAGGAGTAGAACTTCTGTGTCGTATCTGAGATGTTGTTTATGTGGGATACAAGGAATTCTGTAGCGTCTTTAAAGGTCACTGCTGCCTTTTTAAAAGCTTCACTGCACTCCGCTATGAAGAGAGTAATATCTTTATCATCAAGCATGTCGTCTCTTGCGAGAAGATTCTCGTACTTATGCGTCCATTCTGCTATCAAAATCCCATTGACGGGTACCCCAGAAAGCTTCGCGATTTTCAGAGCTACGTCATAGTTCCTACTTGCCGTATACATTTCGACACATTTTTCCAAATAATGCTGAGAATCGTCTTGAAGCATTTTGGATATATTCACTGCTAACGATGTCTCCATAGATATTTTGAGTATTTCATATAGCGTTGAAAAGTTTGGTGACGACACTGGAAGACAAAAAACATTTATCACCCCACTCCTCTTTCCCTTTGTATGTTAACAAAAAAGAAAAAGCACTAAAAAGTTTATACCTGTGAATCCTTTTTCGAATTGATTAACAGCCAGACACTTGAGGAACTCCCTCTGATGATATGCACTATCAAAGTTATGGCTCAGTGCAATCTTGACCAGAGACACTGAGACTCTTTGCAGGGCTTCCTTGGACAGTTGCCAGGAGGCGCCACTAGCACCAACGCTGTATTTACGCTGTGCGTGTTGTAGGAAACTCGTGAGGAGTTTCGTGGTTTCAGTATCGAAGTTGTGATGGCGAATACAACGGTGGAGGAACGATGTGAATGAGGTTAAGGGACTCTCCTGAAAAGTATAATTTTCTGTTGGTATAATTAATGGCTTTTTAAAACCGACTCAAAAAATGTATGGGTAATCTGAAGTATAACTATGAACTTCAGATAACTCATACATTTACTTCCCGTTTATTATTACAAGGGGTTTGAGTTGTTGCGTGTATATTTTTCTAAACAAAAACAATTTACTTATTGTGATTTGCACATTACTACTATGCCCAACTAAGCTTATCATGTTTCTTATAGATAGGCGTCTACAGGGTGTTAGGGTAAACACCGTTATCCTTGAAACCAGTGGTTTGGTTTCATTTATAGAACGTAAAATCAATGGAAAATTACAACTTTTTTTTTAAAAGAAAATCTACATTTTACCACAAGAGTATTTCACCATACGCGCTAGGGCAACGAACTTACGTCTCAATACGGGCGGGGGGCGCGGGACGTGACCTGACCGGCCGCGATCGCGACCTCTATTGTGTATTTATTGATGTGTTGTGGAGGTAGGTAGGAGGGGCGGCGACGTCGGGCGCATATCCATGAATTTGCGAACGGTGTCGGATATAAACTTTTTGAAATCTTTTAATGTTTTTTTTTTGTTTTGTGGCTTGGTCATATAATTTAATGTATAAGTCTACCTACTACTTGGTTTGAGTGACAACGGTGTTTACCCTTACACCCTTTATAATAAAAAAGAGTGGAAATCAGCTTTTTGTTTTCATTCTATCAGAACCTCTTCAAAATTACAATAAATCCAGAACTCACCGGTAAAAATATCATCATAGATTCATGCAGCGTGGTCACATAGCCCTCTAGCAAACACAGCTCTGCGACTTTTTGGAACTGGTCCGACGCTATATGCTGCTGCGTCATCAGCTGTTGCAGCACTCCTTGAGACCGAGCGCTTGGAGACAAGGAGGATAGGATCCATTGAGGCCATAGCATGTCTATGGCGTTTGGCTAGATAGGTGCAAGTTAAAAAAGGGTAAGAATTAAAAGATGTTTTTTTATCAGCCAGTCTCAGATAGATCGAGTATTTATACACAACAGCTATACCTACAACGATTCAATAGGATTTTTTGGGAACATCTCAATAACAGCCCGGAGTCTGTTGCCCGGTCTATGGCAATAGGCTCGCCCCCTATTACATGGGATTTAAAAATAACTGGCGAAATGTAGGTGAACTATGTAGGCCTCTAACCTCTGCCTAACCCTTCGGAAGAAACAGGCGTGATATACTTAATGTTATTTTTACTAAAATTATAAAGTAAATAAATTGCTACAAACCTCATAACAGCTAGCAATAAGTACAAGCAAGGGTTCCCTGCAGATATCGGCCGCCCTCAGCAAGGCCGCCGGCGGGTCCTCCGGGCCGTGACACGCGGCCGCAACCTCCCACAGTTCGCGGCCCATGTACGCGCTCGAAGGGAACTCGAAACTACCGCCCTGCGTTGGGCTGGGAGTCTGTATGAGAACAGAACCCTATATGGAATAACATAAGTTTAAAGAGATTAGAATTTGGATAGTTTTGGAAAGTGCAATGCGAAAGTCGATTAGTGAAAGTGGGTGGAGGCCACCAGCGAGTCCTCCGGGCCGTGACACGCGCCCACTACCTCCCACAACTCACGGCTTAGATATGCGCTTGAAGGGAACTCGAAACTACTGCCCTGAGTTTCGCTGGTACTCTGTATGAGAACAGAACCCTGACCGGAGATAAGTACTTGGATAGTTTTGAAAAGTGAAAGTGGATAAAGTTTGAAAAGTATTTATATGAACAAGACGTAATGTGCAACACAAAACAGTAGCCGGTCTCAATTGATTCATTTACTGCACCGAATTTTAAGTAAGTAAGTTTTTTTATGAACAGAATATTAGGAAAATAATATAAAAGTTAACTTACAATTTCTACCGAATTCATTCTCGTAACTCTTCTTTGTCCATTACTAGTGGTAACCTTATTATCTTTTTCGACACCCTCGTCAACAGTGCGATGCAGCATTATGTGTTTCAAATGCTCCGCATACGACCTCCTTTCAAACTCTTGAGATAACTGCAGCATCTGGCTGAGCGGGTAGCGGAACACGTCGCCGAAAAGGAGAAAGTTAAACCAGGAGTTAGTCTTCACAAACTCCCGTAACTGCAGTTCTGGTAACGGTAAGTTGTGCAATATTGCGAACTTGACCATCGTCTGAGATTCGTACAGTACCACCGACATATCGACCTTTCCGTCCAACTTCTGCCTGTCTGCTAACCTGCCCATAGTAATTTCCTCCATGAACCGCAACATCTCTCTAGCAGCTTCATCATTACTCTGGATCAGTTTCGACATGTATTCGTTTACCATTTTATTCGCTTTTTCTTCAGGAAACCCTCTGTATTCCATCAAGTGATTCTTTATCATTTTAGCTGCAGAGATGTGCACTCTACATCTGGTAGGATTGCAGCCTATCATTGCTATGAAAGACACCGTGCAGGCAGTCATAGCGCCGTCAAACCAGTACTGCAAAGCTAAAGCATGGGCCTCACAGCATGCGCTCTTCACACTTTTGTCGTGCAAACGATTATATGTCTGATATTGCTGCGATACGAACGCTTGACTTGCGTTACAAGGGCGATACTGTTTCAAATAATATACATGATTCAACTTGGCAACATAGCCATATTTTTTCATAAGTTTCTCATCCGCGAAATCTGGCATCTCCATAGCTCTTTGGGATAAAGCTTTTATACTGGCAGCTTTAACATCTACGTCACTTGACAGCAGACTGCCCAGGCTGCGCCTGTCTGGCTTGTCAGACAGCAAGCTGTTGGTGCTCTGATTGATCAGTTGAAATTCAAATATTTTGGACACGTCCAAACCACGGTAACCAGACAACAACTGATAAACGTTCACGTCTTTAGACTCGTACGTCTGATTCACATCTGTATATTTCTTATAAACATTATACAAATGTGGAAGTTTGTCTTTGTATATCTTATTTGGCAATTTAAAGTCTTTGAACTGTAAAAAGTCCTCTTTGGAGAATATATCAAATAACTTTTTAGCATCCTCGAGAAGAATCATTCCTAGAACTAAGTGGGGATTAGAAGACACATAGTCGTCGATATTTTCGTTAGCAATTTGTACACAAGTGTTGTATACTGGAAGGACATGGCTTTGTCTGTCAGAAGTTTGTTCAATGCTCTTGAATAACAACCACAGTTCTATGCAGTCTTTCGCCTCCTTTTCCACGTCAGATAAGTCAGTATCTAATATATTGCCCTCTACACATAACGTCAGCACTTTATATAACTTGTGTTTGACACAATACTTGGCTAGCTCCACGTAGAAGTGCTGTCGACTGATAGTAGAGCACGATTCAGTAAAGATGTCGTCAATGAGTTTCAAGTTCTGCGTGCGTGACAATCTAGATATAATTAGATACAAATTGTTCCGCTCACTCTCATTCACAATACCGTATGAGGACAGTGTATCGTAAATGCATAGTTTGGTGTAAGCGAAACAGTTGCTTTTAGCAACATTTTCAATCATTTCGTTGGTGACTGACCATTTACGAAATATGTCGTCTAAGTTTTCTAAGACATGCGTGTCAAAGCCCTTGGTGTCAACGTTGAGGAGTTTCTTCACGAATCCGTCGTTGTTGAAGAAGATATACCTCGCGTTCATATCACGAACTACTTCCGATGTCTGTACATTGATCCAGCGGACTAAGATCATGGCTTTGTTGTTCTCTACCAAATAGTTCCACATTTCAAAAGGTGCTGAGAAGTCTAATAAGGAAAATTCTGAAATAGAAATAAAAATATGACTAATGTTAATAATAATAGCTTGGATCCTGTTCCCGATACCGGTGGGCTACTATTTTATATATATTGCTTTATTCTAATATTTAAAAATATAATTTATATGTACTCAAATTGAAATAAAGAATTAATAATAATAAAATTTAGTCAATTTTGATTCTTATGTGTCCAATTATAAGCTTCAAAGTGATGTGAAAGTACACAACATAGCAACAGTGTTAGATAGATAACTGATTTATTGATCTCAAATAACATTATCAAAACTAATAAATAACCAACATTAGCATCTATGAATAAACAATGATATGTTATCAATACTAACTTATGTTGGCAGGAATAAGTTACTTTATAACCCCCAGTTTCTTTAAATGTTTATGTAAGTAGATGGGCCACCTTAAATATGGGTCTTAACAGCAGTGGGAGCAGGTTGCCAAAAGGAAAATAGACGACTTTACCATGTGCTACCGAAACCACTGTACTGCGCCTTAAGAATGCGCGGCGAGGCGGGGGGGATAATGAGCGGAGGGACGCCCGTGAGCGTTGACGAATGAGCGGAGGGACGCCCGTGAGCGTTGACGAATGAGCGGACTACACTTCCCACTCCGTCTCGCGCATCAACCTAAGGCGCGGGGCAGCAATTTCGGTCAAACTATAGCAGTATTAAGCCAATGTGGCAAGTTTTGACCAATAAGGTTGCTCCACCAATGAGAGTCACTGTGTAGATTTAGTAAATACAATGACACTAGCTAGAGGACTGGTACGCATTTAATAAAAATCAGATAAGCAAAATCAAGTTGATAGCCTAACGTAAAAAGAAAGGACCAAAACAAATAATTTTAGGTCCTTTCACAATTGTCAAAACCAGAAATCCTGTTTTCGAGTTTAGTAATACTGGACCTTACCAGCGAACTGAATAACAATGCGTAAAGCCCAAACTGGTATATAGATATTAATAATTATATCTTAAGAAATATTTATTTAAACTGCTTGAATATTCAAACTGCTTGACTATTCAAACTGCTTGAATATTCAAGCAGTTAGGAATATTACCTACCAACCAAGTCTGTGCACTTGATGACCTTATTTGCACAGCTGACTTTTTAGCTAAACATACTTATTTGAACTTTTTTCAAAAATATTACTTACCAAAAGAATGAAAAAACAATGCAGTTGCAATTTTACTTTTCCATTGTTGCGGATACTTCTCTATTTTCTCAATAGTTAAAGCTTTGATTTCACTCTCGTTGACAACTATTCTGTCTTTGCCGGCCCCAAAGACTTTGTTCTGCTTGAAGGTCCCATCACTCTCAAATGATTTCTCAAGATACCTTAGGAGATTCCAATGTCTCTTAAACTCAAGCCATTTCTCCTGTATTTCATTATTCATTTCTTTAGATAGTTTCTCAAGATGTTCAACAATAAAGTCTCGGTATTCAATTTGAGCCGAGTCCTGCGCAAGAGTCATCAGGTGCAACTCAGGGCTTATCTTGACCTTGTTAAGAATGTGTAGAACTTTGAATATCTGTTTTCTTAATAAAAGCTGAACCGTCCATGCTTTCACCTAAAACATTTGAGTAAATAATGATTAATTTAGTTGAACTGCATATTTGGTGTTGGAATTCGCAAAATAAATAGAAAACAAAAAATCTGGGACAAAGCAGTGTGTAAGAGTATTGTTTCTAAATTTTCATTATTAGTTATTGCAATTTTAAGTTGGTGTCTTATATTTGCAGACGCCAGAAAATCAGTCTATTGTAAGTGTAATAATACAAATAAAAAGGTTATTCACCTCTGCTAGAAACCATTCTCTGGCAGTAGATTCATTCCATCCATTTTTCTCCTTGAGATAGGTGATCGCCAGCTCGATGTGTGTTCCCTTTGCAGCCGCCTCCCTGACCACATCCCTTGGAGATTTTTCTTTCCAACATGACCAAATAATTTTCTCATTTTGTGTTAATCCCTCCATATTTCACACAACAAATTCACAACATTGAAGCACTGTTTAGATTGTTATTTTACAAAATGATGGAACAATGAATAACAATCTTAGCACAAAACAAAAATATACCATTGATAAAATCATAATTACGTCATTTTAAAATGAATTTTAGCATCTGATATATAGAGTTCAATTTTATTTTAGATTACTAGAACAATAAATTGAAAATTAACTTCAGTTCAGCTGACAGTGACAGCACTGACGACTGACTGACTGACAGCTTGTAAGGTAGAGTTGCTATAATAAATAAAAAAATCAGGATAAAAGGTTCTTCAATAATATGTCAATATTTTACTTCAGAATTACCAGCTATTTTTACAATATTTGATACGTAGATGTGTGCTCTATGTAAAAGCCCCACAAAAAAGCACATAACAGACTGTTATTCCCACACTACAATAATTTATCATAAAAACATATCCATAAATAGTAGACTGATGTGTCTGCCTAAAATGAAAACTTTGAGGCGTAGACTTTGAAGTAATATTTTTTTTGTTTTTATTGACCTATTGCCTAGCAACGTGCACATCATAACAAAAAAAATCACAAAATTTCTCATTATTTAATCGGAGTATCATAAAATTTATAATGGCAGAAGAAATACAGAAGGTCCATTTGTATTATGATGATATTAACAAAATCCGAGTGATAGAAACGAATGTCCTAAAAGAAACCGAGGATATAAAGGACACATGCAAGGATTATGACACAAGTTCGTACCTAAGAATATCGTTAATCTAAAGAAACTGTTTTATGCTGTAGAATTATATTATAGTCACTATAACAGATTATAGTCACTAACCCGAAAGATTAAAACCGCCACTCTCGTGCAAACTGGAGCCTTAAAGCGGGCGCGACAGGGGCGGCGTCCTAATTGGGAGCGATCGAACGATGTCGCGATGCGTTTTTCATCTCAAGATCAAAGTGGTCGTGCGATGACCTAAGTGTCCTAATAGATCGCGCGATGTCCATCGTGTGAGGCGTCGTCCTATTTGGCGAAGATCGCACGATGACACGATGCGTTCTCGTCGTGCGATGAGTTCAAACATACAGATTTCATGTCAATGTCCTATTTGAACCTCGCAAGTAATCGTGCGAGCACATGAATGCTTAATAACGATCGTACACACGGCTACACATCAAGCTATACATTTCCAGTATAAGCTGACCTCGCATCGTACGAAAATCCTATAAAATGCGGCATCAGCATAAACTGGAAATGTATAGCTTGATGTGTAGCCGCGTGTACGATGCGTTTGATCGTGCGATCATGTAATCAAAGCAATAGATCTCTTTTGAGTGTCCTAATCGGTTACCTACGCGATGCGTCGGTAACCGACCGGAACCGTAAACCAGTAGGTACCATACACACATGCAGTTGAGGTTTTTAGAATTGGCAAGTTATTTTTTAAATGAATTGGACCACGGAACTCTCAAAAGGTCTCTGGTCCAACTATTTTTCAAGTTGGACAACTGCCCCTAATAAAGACCCATGGTCCAACTAGTTGGACAGAGTAGTTGGACCACTGCCCCGGACTGGCGAGAACATGCACGAAAGTTCGCAAAGCCTATGTTCAGTTCAGGCCTGCCAAGTTATAACGGCCGTATTGTAAGTAGGTACGTAAATAGGTACCTAATCGAATGTCACATTATCAAAATAAAAATAATACTTGTGCCATCTGGTTGCAATCTGTTTATCGAATGATGAGCTCGTCAGTCAGCGTGTCATTGTATGTACCTACTCGTACCTAACACCTAGGATGATCAAGGAAGTCTGTCCAAAGAGTACCATAAATAATAATAAGGGAGAGTTTGTTTACATAAATACTAGGGGATACTGTTTGACCTCTATTTTCATCTTAAAAACAGAGATTCAAGATTTCGGGAAGCTAATCAACGCGTTGCTAGAGGTGCTCAAGGAACTTGGTGATAACGTCGAGAAAAAAAAAATGGCTGCCATAGGATCCATGAACCTTTTGAAATCCACTTCGAAAGAAAGGGAGGCGGAGCAAGCTAAACTGCAAGTTAGTTATCTACCTTTCTTTTTGCCGGTTTTTAATATACATAACACTAAGCCACGCCTAAATGAATGGTTCAACTTGGTGGTTGGACCATTGATTTTTCTCATTTGGCTTTTTGGCGCCCCTTGTGATCTGGCGCATTATAACGACCGCTCCAATTGCTCTACCCCAGGACCCAGGGTCGGCGCTGTTAGATCATCATTACATAAAGTTCCTTGCTCTTATTTCATGTTCATGTAAGTATAGGTATGCCTCATGTAGGAACTTATATAGGTATGTATTGATCGTATTGTAAGTACCTAAGTACTTAACTTTATGTAAAGTTTTGGTACCTATTTTATTTTCAGGCACAGATTAACGACAAGTCCATGATACTGGAGCAGCTGGATAGTGAATATGATGCTCTTCAGATTTTAGAAGCAACACAAATGGAAACTATTGAGTATTTGACGCAAATAAGATAATTTAAGTTTCTATGATAATGATAAATGTGATGGTAAACCTATTTTTTTTCGGTTTATCTTTGAACTGACTGCACTAAATTGACTAAAAATTGTAGGTTTTCTATTGCGAAAATAATTTGAGGAAATGTGATTATAATAAAAAAAAGAATAATTTATTGACGTGATCTTTTCTTTTCCCCCCACAACGATACTTTTAAGGGTTCCTTAGACGAAAAAAAAACGGGATTTGAATACAAAAAAATAGTCTCTAATTAGTTGAAATTTGTGGGGAGCAACTCCCCGCCCAGCTTTGCCCAAAAAAGCTAGAGCACCTAGGGAAGATATTTTCTCCCAAATTTTATCGCTAATTAGTCGCATTTTTTCGCCAAGTCACAGATTTAGTCTGGTCATAAAAGCTAAAATGACCGGCGGGCAGCTGGGACATAATTTTGGGACAGAACCCTCAGGGTGCGCGTTATATCAAAATGTACCTACTCTGCGGTCCTACTCGCATTTGTCCGGTTTACAGAGGTCCGGAGGACAGATGAAAATTGACCATTCCACCTTATCTCCCTAAACTACGGAGCATAAATTGTTGAAAAAAAAATAACGAGAATGGTGGAATGTCTCATAGATTAAGAAAACTTATAGGAAGTCTTAAAATAACATGGTAAATCTCTCAATATTGTGAACATACATATACACTTAATATGTTTTTCAACTACTGGGATAAATGATTCATCCAACTACGGAACCCACATGGCCGGTTTTTATACGCATAAGCAAGTAATATAAACACAAAGGAGGACCGGACAAAATGGTCCCCACGACCAATAACAACCAGACCTATGTCATTAGATAGGCATTTTAATATAGAGCAACAACTACTATGGCGGCTCTTTTGAAATCGCTGTGTGAAAAAAGTTGTGGCGATGTTTCGCAGGACGGACCTAGACACTATGTTATCGGAACACTTGAATATTAATAATTTCTAGTGTTCTACTTTGAATATTTTCAAATGTATGCGATGATAATACAATAATTTCAATAATATGGTACCATCGAGCTGATCTGATGATGGACCTGGACGCTAGATAATGGAACTCTTGAACAGCTACTAGTATACCCATCGAGTGTGGGCTCATTAGATGTGTCTCAACGAGTCCTGTTCATTTTGCCTGATGACGAGGACCTGATGACTGACCTGTATCTTAGATAACAGAACTCTTGATTAGCTTCTAGTATACGCATCGAGTGTGGGCTCATTAGATGTCTCAACGAGCCCTGTTCATTTTACCAGATGACGAGGACCTGATGACTGATCTGTACGCTAGATAACAGAACTCTTGATTAGCTTCTAGTATACCTATCGAGTGTGGGCTCATTAGAAGTGTCTCAACGAGTCCTGTTCATTTTACCAGATGACGATGACCTGCTTCTTATACGGTCAGTAAGTTTCGACTCCCAGAATACATATACTTCGTCCCATTGCTCGCTGGCTGAACCCGTGAGTGCGGACTTTTGACGCTTTGTGACCACTTTTGCGCTCCATATTATAGGTGAGGGTGGAAAGCATGCTCATATCCATGAATTTCGTCCTTTCATTAGGTGTTTCATTGACCAATAGCTCTTCTAGGCGTTCTCGGTGCATCGAGGGACATCTTTATCTTTTGCGCCTGAAAGGAGACTATTCGGCCGAGGTATAATTATACACTCATGGACAAGTTCTACCTTCACACCCCTATGTCTACCTACTTTGCGTTTCGTGCTATTGGTCATTAACATATTCTTTATAATAAAAAAAACAAATTGAATAGTAAACAGTTTTATAATTACATATCCAGTACGTTTTTGCGATTTTTATCCATAATAATCGCAAAAACGTATGTGCTAAATGTAAAAAACAAACACTGAGTTTGGATGGAATTTAGAACTTCATTATGCACCTTCCAGGCCAACCATCAGGTGCTCTACATCAGATACAATGAACAGGACTCGTTACGACACGTCTAATGAGCCGACACTCGGTGGCTTTACTAGTAGCCATTTAAAGGTTCCAGGTCAGTCATCAGGTAAAATGAACAGGATTCGTTGAGACACATCTAATGAGCCCACACTCGATGGGTTTACTGGTAGCTATTCAAGAGTTCCCTTATCTAGCGTCCAGGTTCATAGTCAGACCAACTGAATGGGACCATGTAGGTGTCTATTCTAGGTCATCAGGTAAAATGAACAGGACTTCCTCAGACATATCTAATAAGCCCAAACTTGATGGGTTTACTAGTGGCTATTCAAGAGTTCCGTTATCGAAGTGTCCAGATCCATAATCAGGCCAGCTCAGTGGTTCCATATAATCATCGAAAAGCATATACATTTGCAAACATTCAAACTATGATTCAAAGGTTCCATTATATAGCGTCCAGGTCAGTCCTGCGAAACATGGCCACAACTTTTTTCACAGTGATTTGGAATTAGTCGCCATAGTAGTTATTGTATTATATTAAAATACCTATTGCCGATCCTCCTTTGCCTCGACGATATTCTTTGCCCATAAATGGTACGTTACGATGGTTAACGTGTAATTATAGAGCGTTACGTTATTTAGTCGAAGTTAAAGAAACTGAACCCGTCTTATGGTTCCCAAAGGGGACAGTATTATTAGTTGCAAATGGCTTGAAGAAGAATCCGTTAAATTGCCCGCTCGGAATAAAAAAACTGAGAGAAAATAAAAGAACAACAAATAAGTATTTGACCCAACAAAATAAAACTAAGATTCAGTCGGTAAAAATGTAATTTTCACTGAAACACACATTGTAATTAACACAGTTCTTATAGTCAATCTGTAAATCGTAGCTATTAATATTGTTAAGGGGTTATCCGAATTCGCTTGTAATTCAATTAATTTCTACTAAAGTACTTAAGTCACAATTTGGAATTATGTCAACTTAATCACAAAACTATATAGGATTGAAGTTTATTTTACAATACCTGTGATTACAAAAATATAACTACTTATTACTACAGAGTAACACAGATAAATAATTGAAATATACATAAATTCCCTTGATTCCAATTGTTTTTAACATTTAATTTTATGTAGGAACATGCCAATGTCATAATTTTACCAAACACCAATTATGTCCAAATCAGGCTCCGTCTTGACTTAACTAGAAACAAAGAGTCAATAATTGAGATTTCAAGAGGCTATCTTGCTTTATTAATTAATTTATTACATACGTCATGATAAAAAAAGTCTGTTTATAAAATATTGAAAATGAATAAATAACAGTGGCACTAATAGAAACATTGCTGTTTCCTATGAGTTTTGCATACCAAGTCAATGCTACCATTATGAAAACAAAGTGACATAAGCTTAACAACTCACAGAATCTTTGCAAATTTAATTTTAAGCATACTATGCCCAAATACTCCTATAATCTATATTTAGTTTCATTATCATTAAAGGGGAACAAAAATGCCAGTCCTAGCAACGAAAACCAAGAAAAATCTTTACTCTGTATTATATTAAAAGTGGGATTCAAAATAATTAGATCGTACACATTAACTTCTGTAACTTACACTTACAGATTAGCTTACTTACTAGTTGCTATCGTCAACAATCAGTTCTGGAATTTATCATTAATTCTCTCCCTCTAAACAGTAAACTTACTACAATGTATACCTTACATTGGAAATACGCCAATATCTCACTTATCAAGCGTCAACCAGTTTTATTTGTGTGCAAGTTGTAAAATTGTAGTAAGTGTATGTTTCAATCACATTATCAATTGCAACAAACTACCTACCAATTAATATATAAATGCTTGAAACTATTTTCAAAGTTGCGCGACTGGATGAGCTGTCGACCATGTTGCGTCGTGTTCTGATGTCGCTGACATTATACTACGTCAACAACACTATGTGCATGCATAATTAATTGCTATGTTTTGTCTGTATGTCTACTCGTCTACAATTGAGTTATTTCAACAAAACTATCTCTAAAGACACTGGCGAGTAATAAATACCGGGCCGCATTGAACCCGGGTAAGGCAATACCGACACGATAATGTAATAATTCACCTTACACATTTTTCATCAAAAACGAGGGAGATTTTGCAGCAAAATATTGCTCAGTATAAATGATAAATTATTACCAATTAATAAGTAGAATATGCTCAATGAACCCTTATGTGACATGACCTGTCTATTAATCATAATTTAAATTACAAAGTCTCCACCATACATTTCACAATACTATGCGTGGTTTGAACACTTTTGTCTATAATGTTTGAAGGTTTAGACACTTGAAGTCACAACTGAACTTGAGAGGGGATCATCGACTTTTTGCCTTTTCGAGTCCTGTTGCTCCTCCTGGTTGTGCTCCTCTTCAGCGGCGCGTTTCTTGGCTCCCTCAGCGTTACTCGTGTGCTGCCCTACCTCACTGATGACCCCGCCTTTGAATCGTACAATAATAGCTGTCATATTGTCGCACCCGGTCCCATCGCCCATCGTGCTCGGCGCCAAGCAGTGGTCGAACATCTGTGCAAACAATTTTTTTAAATTAATTAGCCGAAATCCTCAATTAAAGTAAATATCAATAGCATAAGCAAACAATACAAACCTCCTCACAAATCTGCGACAACCTCTCGCGACCTTCCAACACCCTCGGCAGGATAAAGTCACAAACGTCTTGACTAGACATAAAGTTCCATATACCGTCACACGCCAGCACCATGAACTGGTCCTTCTCTGCATCGATCGTTAACGTCTTCACATCGGGCAATGCCGTGATCATCTGTTCCTTAGCACCCAAGTCTTTATTCTGTTTGTAGGAGTGGTCGCCGATGGCACGCGATAGGTTGAGGCCACCGTTTATGCGGCCGTCATTCGAGACTTTTCCACCAGCTTTGGTGATTCTTTCAAGTTCAGGGGTGTCCTCTGGTTTGTGGTCTATTGACATGTCTACGGCTTTGCCCTCTCTGCAAATTATGCAGCGTGAGTCTCCAGCATTCGCCACAAATAGCTCATTACCTATAAACATACAAAAAACATATGTAATGAAATGATGGAACTTGTTTTAGAAAGCACCGCGTTCTAGCATGTATGTAACTTACCCCTGAGCAGTGCTACTACAGCTGTGCAGCCACTGTCATTGCCAGGCTCCTCATTCATAGACATGTCCTCTCCATCTTCGTCACTTGATTCTGCCTCCAATTCATCGTCTTCTTCCTCCTCCCCATCTCCTGCAAATAGTAGCATTGTATGGTCAAAATTATGAACATGGTCTCATTAACATTTGTTGCGTACGACGAAAAAATTTGAACGATATAAAAAAACACACGAATCTTTGCTTGGGAACTACCCAAATCATCCATCTACTCACCATCATTCGAGGACTCCTCAACACCATTAACATTTTCCTCATCAGACGAGTTAACCTCTCCTCCCTCGAAGGTTTCGTCATTGGAGTCGCTCTCGTCATCGTCTTCCTCAGCGGCCTGGCGCAGTAAGGACTCATACACGGCAGCAGCGGCGCGCCTCATCTTCGCCTCTTTAGGCCTGCCCTTACCATCTGAACTTGACACTGCTGCAGCTTTTTCTGAAAAAAAAAAAAATGAAGTTAATTGTAAAATAAGCCTCATAGTTATGCAACATTGATTTAGCGGAAAACAATATTCAGCAACTGTTTTTAACTTTTGTATATCATGAATGCAGTATGCACAGTAGGTATATCTTATAAGGGAAATCTCAAAGGAAAACATATCAAACAAAATTACCTTTCCCCTTTGCTGGCGTGGCCGATCCATTGGATGACGTAATATTACTTTCCTCGCCATCAACTTGCTTGGAGTCTGTGACTTCTCCATTACAAGCGTCAGAAGTAGCACCATTGCCTGTAGCTACTGAGGTCTTGGCATCTGCACTCTGTTCTGGCTGAAGGCAGTTGTCTTCAGAACTGTCTGGGGCAGTAGAATTGGCTTTGTCTACCTCCATAGCAACTGGCTCCTTAGCTTTCTCGGTAGGTTCACTGGTTGAGACCTGTGAAGTAATAGTAATGCTTATTGCTGGATATGGAACTGGAGTTTTCTTTCCTGCATTATCAAATTTTGTAATAAGTACTGTACTTTACCAAAGTCGGAATAAAGTTCAAAATCCAATCATCATCATCATCATCATCATCTGCCTAGCCTTTTCCCAACTATATTGGGGTCAGCTTCAAAGTTCAAAATCCAATAACTGGCTCAAACATTTAATCTTGAACTAAAGTTAGAACTCGTTTTGTAATAAGACAGTAAATAGCTTGAAAAAGAAGAAAACAGAACTCACTTCTCCATTGACATCCTTATCTTCTTCATTGGAGTTTGTGGAAGAGACACCTCCAGCATCTTCATCTGCATTGCTGCCCTCTGCAGCTTCTTTCATAGAAGACAACCCATTCTTGCTGGATGAAGCCTCTAGAATTGGCAGGCTTGAGCCAGCAATTGCTAAACCAGAACTGGAGCCTGATCCACCAGCACCTAATATAAAAAGAAGTATGAAATTAAAACAAAATACTACCTTTTCTTTTTGTGGCCATAGACAACTTAAATCTTGCGCAAGCAGTTTGTAGGGAGTTAAGCTGTACTTTACACTTGGATGTTGATCTATTTAGAACCAGCCCTTGCCCGTGTGGTTAGTGACTAATGTGTCAGATTTTTATGCCGCCCAAGGTCCTCTGACTTGGCTTTACATGCCAATGCGGGTTTCCACCACAATAGTAAAATAATTTTTAGGCGTGACAAATGGCTGAAAAAGATCGTGGAACCATAAGTAAACGTATTTGTAAGATGAAGAACTGTCGCTAAAATGCTACCTTTAGCATTTTGTGTACTCTGCTTCTCGTTTCTCGTGGCGAAACCTAATTTATCAGAATTCACTGAAATAGCATAATTAATACTTATTCATGTACCTGAACCGCCAGCTTCCTCAGTGTTCTTCTTGGCGCGAAGGCATGGCGACAATGGCGTGGCGGTGTCACCGAGACGTGCACGATGTAGAGTGCTCAGCCTATTTTCGTATTTAGCCAATACTTCCTACAATTTTTACAATAATTAATATTTTTTGTCAGTTTTCAATAACATCATATTTATTGTGTGTCAGACCATGATATATATCTATACAAATAAATACAATTAAAGTGTTCTGTTTGTAAAGTCAAAATAACACCTTTTTACTAAATGCATATGAAAGTATAATAAACATTTTTTTTAATTTTTGCTGTCTTTCTGTTTGTTCCAGCTAATCTCCGAAACGGGTGGACCGATTTTGACAGGACTTTTACTGGCTGATATTATAAAGACTAACTTTTATTTTAGAAAATGAATTAGTGACCACGCGGGCGGAGCCGCGGACAGCAGCTAGTCAAATAAATTCCACTGCTGAAAATGAGCCTCCAATGAGAAAAGACAGAAACTTTACATAATCACTTAGCATCTCAGACAGATTACTGATTGCATGGTTAGTGGGAAGCAGGAAGTAAATCATAATTTAATTATTTTACAAGAATTTTTGCCTGTAAACACCCTCTATAGACGTAATCCTGTAAAATACTACTGTTCTTTTGTTACCTACTGAATACTACACACAATTGCAAATATATCTTGATGTGTAATCAATTTTTTTTAAAAAGCAAATCTGTTAATTCTAATAAATTCAAATAATTGTTTACCTGTAATGGGAGCTTTGCTTCTTGAAATAAGTTGCTCACATTGTCATCTTCAGATTCTTCCTCATTATCACTGGGGCCTGGTGGATTTATTTCACCTAAAATAATTGACATATAACAAAATTAAAAACAACACATACTACCATGCTAAGCAAAATAAAAATGTTCACATTAATCATAACACAATGTTTTTTTTGTGCATAGGGCATAACTAGAAGTAGAGAACCATCAAGATGTCTAGTAACAAAAAGGTAGTGTGCAACTGACACAAATCAATCTGCCTAGCCTTTTCCCAACTATGTTGGGGCCGACTTCCAGTCTAACCAGATGCAGCTGAATACCAGTATTTTACATGGAGCGACAACTGACACCAATCTTAAAATTTAACTTTTTCTTCTTGTAATTGCACAAAATCTCATAATAGCAAAAGCTAAACTGAATTTTTTGGAATGATAATTATTTGTATATCTTATCATACCAATAGGGAATATGCATGTATTTTTTTAATATTTTTATTCGATAGTTTACATCGTCAAATAAAAGTTAAAAAAAATTCGACGGCAAAAAAGCAATTTAAAGTAGTTAAAAAAATGTTTAAAAATATCCAACCGATCCGGGCTATTTAAACGCCCTCCATTTGGCGCTTGGTGTGGTGACGTCACAGTTCGTGAAAACAGACAAGCAACTGTCAAGTCAACGTCAAACACTCCTTTTTCTATGAGCGTTTGACATTGACTTGACACTTGTTGATTGACTTGACATTGACATTTTGATTGTTAGCCCGGATTGTTACGTCACATCCGCTCTTAGCCTTTTGAAGTATTTGAATTACCCACAGTTTTTTGGGACTTTTTAAAAATTAATTTCTCGTTCAAAAAGAAATTTTATTCAAAAATATTGATGGAGGCTTAATTCTGAAGTAACATAGTTTATAGAAAAAAATATTTGACCCATATTTGAATCACATGCATATTCCCTATTGCTTTGAGTATTTTTATAAACTTTTTGTTCACAAACAATTGGATACTCCAACTGGATACTTTTGATTGGTATACTAAGTATGCAATTAGAAGGGATATACAATAATAGATCACAACAACACTCAAAATTTCAAATATATTAAAATAACATGAGAATGGTTTACATTTTGTGAGTGTTTCTAATGGTAATGGTAATACCACACTAAGGCCCGTTTTACAGGTCCTCACTCAAGACTCAAGCATTATTTATAACTAGTTTCAACCAATCAAAAGGTTTTTAACAAGTTTTAAGTAATGCTGGACACCATTATTATATACCTAATGGCACAATATGAGATACTATGACACCAAACAAAATAACAATCTAATTCACTAAAGCAAAGAACAGTAACAGTTAGAGAATATTTAAAAATAAATAACACAATATTTGATGAGAAAACTTTTATGTTTGTCACATTATGAAGCTAACCAAACAATTTACATTCAAATGATATGAAATGTTAAATTTCATGAAGTTGTAAATAGAGTGATTCAAGTCATTATGCAAACATTTGACCTCTACCACACACAGTTAAGAGCGTTTATTCTGAGAGTGGGCAATATAATAAATATTGATTATGAAATGCAAATAAATAATATCATAACACCAAATATTTAGTTTTAGTTGTAAAAAAAGGATTTATTTTGAGGATTTTTTTTTAGAAATCTTTCCAACTGCCTTTTTTACACCTAAAACCGGTTACAACCTACATTCAGTGCTATAATTGCAATTCATAATCAATATTTTAGACAGTATTGTCTAGCCATATTTCATATTTCCGTACAGTAATATTGCCAAATTTCAGAATAAACACTCTGTCAACCAATATTTGCAATTAGGGTCACTATCTCATAGTAAAATCCAATAACTGTGGCTGTTTAATTAGTACACTATGGATATGTTACCATAACCTCTAATTATTAGATGAAAACAAATCACTTATTTTTGTAGGTTATGTTTAGCATGATCAGTTATTTGGTGAAGACACAAGAAATTGGAACAGTTATGGCTTGAAATGTTCAATGCTGCTTAGATATTAATATTAAATATTAAGGAACTCACCAGCTAGCTCTTTCAGAATGTCCATGACTTCTTTACTGGCAATGGAAGCATCAAATCCGAGGAAAGCATCTTCCAAAGCTTTTGTTAAGTCTCCACTTTTGTATGCATCTGTATTTTTGATAAAATTTGGCAGATTTTGTGAACAATATGTGGCCACTTCAGCTCCTCCATGGCCGTCATACACAGCAAACAGTGATGTGTTTGAATCGTACTCTAGGATTGTGTTGTGTGCATCCTAGAATTATAAAGGACATATCATCATCAAATTATCAATATTATTATAGATCTTTGATTGTGACTCTTTCTAAATCTATAATAGCAGATACAACAGATACTTAAATCGTTAGTATTTATGAATATAATATTATAATGCTTTCTACCTATAAATACCTATAAACTACTAAAGATTAAAGATTCTTTCAAGCGTAGGGATCGTGAATAGAAAACCTAAGCCGTGTAAACTTTATAAACGTCAAAAAATCTCTCAGTAAATAAGATCGTGCATTGGACATTGGACATAGTGAAATGCTTCGACATTTTAACATAGCGATAACCACGAACGGTTAATATTACAATGATAAAACTATATATTTTCTGATAACTGATCGATCGGAGGTAGTGATTGCGATTGATATGTAATAAATATCGCCATTTACAAAGACTGAAATCTATACTATCACGAACGAAACAATAAAGTACCTCTTGATTGACACGCCATCCCTGCATGGAGCTTGCGCCGCACTCAAGTTTATCGTTAGCTTCATCGCTGGACACTTTTTCCGTTACGGGTTCAGACAAATACGCACCCATATTGGAATGTTATTAACATGAATTATAATTACATAAAATAAATAAATGAGGCGCGAAAACCTCCGAAAAACGCACAGGCGGCAAGCTAACCAGAGTCAGTCAACCGCCGAGAATGGGGCTGCCAACAAAAATATTTCAACTCCACCAAACTAAGCTCAATTTTTTCTGCTTGGCTAGGTGATTTTAGTAATTCAAGTAAATATGTATAAAAATTACAAATTACAAAAAAAAACTAAATTTGTCTGAATTTATGACGGTTCACTCGATTTACATTTAGATAAAAATATTATGTAAATCACCGCCTCTGGCTCCAGTATTATACATAGCTCTGTGCTCTGGCTAGTGAGACCAACCGATGAACCATATGGGAGAGCTGCATAACTATTCACAAACATTCGATACGCTTCCATGCCGAATCGAACGTAAAAAGGATCCTTTATACGCTGTTCACAAATCCGAATCCCGATAGTTTACAGTTCAAGCTGACTAGCCGAATCAGCCAAGTCGATCATTGATTTCGATGGAGTACGGGTGTTAACGACAAATAGGTTATGTACACACGGCTATACATCAAGCTACATTTTTACAGTTTATGCTGATCTCGCATTGCATAGGATTTCCGTACAATGTGAGATAAGCTTTTAAAATTATATTTCTACTACCAAATTGCGGTTTTAAAGGCCGAGTCATAAGTACGCGGTACTTAGCATGACACACGGGCGAGTAAGCTCGCCGAGTTATAAGTACGCGGACTTGCTTGCACGTCTATCACCCCTTTAAGGCTGATTATTTATAAGTATAACTAGGTTAATTAATGTTTGCAAACCAAAATGGTGTTTATTAAAATACCCACCTACATCCTATGCAAATTAAACATTCTATTCTAAAGTTTATTGAACGATTAGGTAATAATCTTAATAAACTTAGTATTGACGACTTGCCCATTATGTTTATGCAATAATGATAAAAGAGACTCGATAAATGAGGAAACGGCGTCTGATAGATAACAAATATGAATGTAAGCAATTAATGAGTACTGATATTTTATCTCTTATTATACCTAACTTAAACAAGACGATGGTTTATGCACAATTAAAGTAGAAGCGTGATAATAGTAGGATGGATTCTTTATACGATCGCGCGCTGTCCGATGTAGGCCAAGAAGGAAAATTTCAAACAAGATTTGGTATTTATTATAATGTATTGTTTAGCGGATTGTGGTCCATGGCCTTTAATAATATAATATTAGCGCTCACAATTACTCCACATACATGCAAACTTCCTGAAAAACCTGCTAATTTGAGTGAATATTTATGGAAGTTGACATACATTCCTACGTAAGTTACTTAATTCATGTAATGAAATTATTTACAAAGTTTTTTATAGTTAGGTTTGTTTTTATTGTAACATCAATTTTAGTGTTGAAGATGCATCTGAAGGAACAAAATTTAGTGACTGTTTAATATATACAAGCCAAGAAAACAATGATACTGAAGGTAATGCTTATTACATTTATATGTGACCTTTGCTTTGATTCGGTGATTTTATCATATTCTTAATGAAAATAATCTATATTTCGTTTTCAGAGTGTAGTATCTATGATTTCGACAAGACGTGGTTTGAAGCAACAGTCCCGTCCGATAACAATTGGGTTTGTGAAAATGAACTCTATGTGGCAAATATTTTTGCGTTTAGTAAAATCGGAGAAACCGTCGGGTCTTTTATTTTTGGGTGGTTTGGAGATGTGTGAGTATGAGTATGTAGTACTTAAATAATATTGTTATTGTTTCATTGATAAAGATATGGAAATAATAAACAAAGCTCCTATTAGATAAAATTAACATACTGTGAATCGATATGTTTAATCATCTATGGATAGCACCTTGTGTGAAGTTGTGTGTAACGCATTGAATGATAAAATTTTAGCTTGCGCGTTGCATATACGCTAGTGCTTGTGTCTTAGGCCGGCTTGCACCATAAGTCACGTTTACTATTAGACGATCTGTTTCTGCCTATCGTTTGAAGATGACAGAGACAGAATGATTAGTTTTAAATGTGATTTGTGGTGCAAGCGACTGATTGTTTTTTTTTTTGTAATTAATAATGTACCATTGATTTCCTACCTTTTCTGAGACAGTAAAATTGATAAATCAGTATAACTTAAACTTTGATTTTCTCTTTTTCAGATACGGACGCAAACCCACCTATATTATTTCTTTAGCTATGTTGATAATTGGTCGATTTATATCAGTGATAGCCAGTTCTTCGTTTGTATTATTTGCAATCGGGTGTATCATAGCTTCCTTACCATCATGGTCAGCCTCGCAGAGTACAGCCATTGTATCCTTGGAAATATCTTCTCCGAAACAAAGAGCTGGTGTCGCAAAATTAAGATTAGTCTCCACTAGTTTTGGCCTGTGCATAATGCCTTTATTTTTCTGGTGGTTAAGGAGTTGGAAAAAATTCATGATTTTCACAACAGCAACGCAGTTGCCTTATTTACTGTTTTCTTGGTAAACAACAGTGAACCTTTCTTAAAAAAAAATATTCTTTTTTTAATTAACTGGTAATTTATTCGAATAATTTCAGTAATTTTATAGAATCTCCACAGTGGCTTTGGGTAAACAGAGAATATAAAAAATGTATTCAAATACTTAAGCACATAGCAAACGTAAACAACACTAAGCTAAGTACCAATGTCGAGGACGCAATATTGACAAGCGAACAAGATGTGATAGCTCGCAAAACCGAAGCCTTAGGACCATTAGCATTATTTTCTGGTTGGCGATTAGCTATTAATACGATCTTACAACTATTATTGTGGTAAGTATATATGAAAAAGAGTTAAGAACAGTTTAATCAGAAGGTATACCTACGTATAACGTTTGTTTTAATTCTATGTACACTTTTTTTGTTTTTGAAGGATCTGTGTTTCGATAAACTACACGGTGGTTTTAATAAGTTCCGTGGAAAAGTCCAGTGGAAATCCTTTCTTGGACTTTGCTTGGCAATCTTTAGCTGAAATTCCCGGATATTTTATAGCATCGTGGCTAGCAAATCGTATCGGCCGACGATATACAGGAATGATTTCAACAGCGTTAACAGCTTTGATCTGGATTGTATATGGTTTTCGTGATATTGGTAAGTATTATAGAATACCTAAATGAAAATTATGATTACAGTATAATTTAAAAATTTATAATTTCAGGTAATATAGAATGGCTGAAAATGCAATGGTTGGGTACTTCTCTGGTTATTACAAACAGATTGACTATAACTGTTTCTTATTACATAATTGATTTGCTAAATATGGAACTTTATCCAACGTGCCTTCGACAAACAGGAATGTCATTAGGAAATGTAGTGAGTGGTGGTGCAGCAGCATTAGCACCGTACATTTTATATTTGGTGAGATTTATTAACTTGTTTAATTTTTCGTTTAAGTTCCACAGAAATGAATTAAATTAAATTTTAATGAGATCTATAATCTTTTTAGGGTCGTCGTTTTGATGTACGTTATTCAAGTGCTATATTGATTGTCACGACTATACTTGGCGGAGTTTTAACGTCGTTCTTTTTACCTGAAACTTTGAATGTAAAACTGCCGGAAACCTTAAAAGACGCCCAAAAATTTGGCAAACATAATCGAACTTATTACGTGTCCGTAAATCTGAGAGATGAGACAGTAGACCTTCCTGTTATTTAAAAAGAAACCCGTGAGTGATCAGTTGATAAAACATACCAAGAATAAACGTGACAGTGGTTATTGTTTTTTTTTTATCTTTCCGTTTAAATCTCAGATTGAAGGAGAGGACGCACAGGTGCGTAGTACTTGCAACCATACCTCTTCTACAAAGTAATCCACCCGGCACCCGGCGTCGCAACAAAATCAATCGGTACTACGTGAGTTATCAGTATTATCCATAATGGTAGTGGTAATACTTACGCCGTTTTAACGCACAAACTAGCTTTTTAACACTTGAGGTGGCAATAAGCACTGAAGGGTATTTCAATGACGCCGGGTAGATTGGGTGTAAAGCTCAATATGAGCAAAAAAACATTATGTCTTTCAAAAATGAAACTATCTAACGAATAAGACGGTAAAATACCATAAAACACAACAAGTAATACAACAACAAATAAATTAATTAGTTTCGAGTATCATAACAAAACAAAAACGTATGTTTTCATATTGCCCGCATTATGTAAAATTTTAATTAAAAAAAAATGTTGATACCGTTACAAAATAAATTTCCTCGAAACTAAGCTCAACTTTTTCAACTACTAAATTATATTGTGAATGTACGTGAATGTATTCGACTAAAGATAACTTCTCTTCTACAAAGTAAACTCTTTGTTTGACGAATAAGATGGTAAAATACCTTAAAACACAACAAGTAATACAACAACCAATAAATTAATTAATTTCGATTATTAAAACTAAACAAAAACGTATATTTTCATATTTCCCGCAATAAGGAAGTAAAATTTTAATAAAAAAAAAAAAATTGTTAGCAGTTTACAAATAAATTTTCTTGAAACTAAGTTCAACTTTTTCATCTACTAAAGTGAATGTACTTACGTCACCCGATTCGACTAAAGATAACTTTTCTTCTACAAAGTAAACTCTTTGTTTGTTAAGCTTTGGAGTCTGTGGTCAAAAATATACTCTGTGGTGTATTATGTATTATATAGTGGTCTGTGGTTGGGCATTTGGGAAGAATAAATGAAGAATACCTACTCAAAGATAGTTACGGGATTTTGTGTTGGTGAATAAATTTCTATTTATCAGTGAATAATGGTTGTGTAGTTAATTATGTGATAATGCAATCATAAGTCGAAATAATTCTTATTTCGGTCAGAGCTATAATACGAGGTGTCGTATTTTGGTAAAACTCGTCTAGTATTCCACTATCGCAAATCTACAAGTTGTAGTTGGTTGCTAAAATGTCGGGCGACCACAAAACATTGATAAAAGGCAGCCCGTCGCAGTACGTGAAGCTGAACGTGGGCGGAACGCTGTTTTACACGACTATCGGCACACTGACAAAGAGTGATAATATGCTGAGAACGATGTTCAGTGGCAGGATGGAAGTTCTAACAGATTCCGAAGGTACGATAAACATTTTCAGATTGAACTTTGTTATCGCGCATTTATCCATTTTATGTGTTTATGTATGGGCATGTTATTCGTTAAACTAATTTCCTTTCCTGTCTGTTATAGGATGGATACTTATTGACCGCTGTGGAAAACATTTCGGCACCATACTAAATTACCTCCGCGACGGTACTGTGGCCCTCCCTGATAGTTACCGTGAAATCATGGAACTGCTGGCGGAAGCAAAGTACTTTCTGATTGAAGAACTCACTGAATCCTGTCAACAGGCATTGGCTAAGAAAGAAAGAGAAGCGGAACCTATTTGCAGAGTTCCCTTGATTACTTCTCACAAGGAAGAACAACTGCTTATTATGTCAACATCCAAGGTATACTTATCAAGTAATATTATTTACTGTTTTGTTACAAGGCAGCCAGGTAGATAGTTGGCTTAGCTTCCAGTGTAAAAGTATCTAAGTATCTAATCTTTTTTAAATCTTTATGAAAGAGCTTTCTTGACCAATTTGGTCCATTTTTTTCTTAAATATTTCAAGTTGTTGTTATACAATTTATATTATTACTGTTTCAGCCTGTTGTCAAGCTCCTGATAAACAGACACAACAACAAATACTCATACACAAGCACATCAGATGACAACCTATTGAAGAATATTGAGTTGTTTGACAAGCTCTCTCTGCGCTTCAGCGGGCGTGTGCTGTTCATAAAGGATGTGATTGGTTCAAATGAGATCTGCTGCTGGTCATTCTTTGGACATGGCAAGAAATGTGCTGAAGTCTGCTGCACTTCCATAGTGTATGCAACTGACAAGAAGCACACGAAAGTTGAATTCCCTGAAGCAAGGATTTATGAAGAGACATTGGGAATTTTACTGTATGAGAGCAGGAATGGACCTGATCAAGATTTAATACAGGCAACATCATCGCGCGGTGCCGTCGGTGGATTGTCCTGCACTAGCGACGAGGAGGAGGAGCGGTCTGGCTTAGCCCGACTCAGATCCAATAAGCAGAATAATCAATCTTAGCGGTTACAGTCGGGCTTGGCGCGCCTTCGAAGCTCGAAACGGACTAATGTCTGATACCAGGCTGGCTTCTTTTTGCCATTTTGCTGGCTGCCCTGCTTTGGTCTGTAGACTTAACTGAGCTGTGTCCTTCAATATTGGTCAATCTGACCACTTTTCCAAGGCTCTCTTGATTGTGGAGGAATGAAAATGGCATCAGGCATTTATGATTATAGTCAGACCATACTATGGACAACTTTCTGCTAACACTATGTGTCTTTGTGTCTGTTCTGTGTCTAGTGAGTATCTTCTGCCAGAAGTTAATAGAAGAAAACTTGACATTGAAAGTGCTAAATATGATGCAGGACTTCTACATATCTTAGATTCACAATCCAATCTGTACTTTTAGTAGTGATCTTTATTACAAAAATGTGATTGATGTCTATACAGTATACGATTCATAAATGTATTTGATTAAATCTACAGTATTTGTTGTTCATGTGTAAAATTAGGTGTAGTGAAAAATGCCGACATGCAATGAATGCTAAGATTTGTCATAATGCAGCATTATGAGCCTTTATTGGCAGGAGTATTGAACTATGTAAGTAATGTGGGTGTCTTGAGGCATTGAAATGTACATTAATTTAATGTTGCATGATATGTCTATACAAGTGTAAAATAGTGTAATGTACTATCTAAGATTGTATGTGAAACAATGTGTACAAGCTTTGCAGTACATCTATGTCATAACTCTAATATAATTTAACGTAATTTAATCACACAATTTTCACAGCTCAAGTGATTTGCCAAATCAATGTTGTCTAGTATTAGAATCTTGTTCCTGAAGCATCTTTAGTGGATGAAGCTCATAATTTAATACCAACTTATGTTGTTAAGATTATTTTATTCTTATTTCCCCTTAGGTAATGAGTGATGACACTTCCTTTAGAAGTGAAATGTCTATATTTAATCATTGGTGTCTTATTCAATATTCTTATTAATCAATACATGATGTAATAGATTACTGCATTGCACTACTATTAAGTTCTTTGTCACCAGATTGCCAAATACTTGGTATATTGTAAATAAAGGCATAAATACATAATAAACATGGAATAGATAGTCTTCAATTAGTAGAAATAAAGTTGTTCTATAATTATGATAAACTCTACACTTAATGTTGTAAGTCATGGTGTGTATGATTTTGCCAAATTATATAGGTAATGTGAGAAGTGTACATGATTGCGAATTATAATTATTGCGAAAAAAAAAAACGAATAAGGAATGGTATTAAGGTAGTTCAGATTATCTGCACAGTCTAGTCTGATATTTTATTGTTCCATTAGACTTTGTATAATATCAGGTGATAACATCAATAAAGGCGCTGCATTAAAAAAAAATGTGCAACGCAGCACCTCTCACACGTGCATAATAAGAATCATTAGTCACAATCATCACAATCAGCAAAGACATTTCATTCATAAAATAAAAGTTAGATTTAGCTAAATAAGTTTAATTAGAGGCTAATTAAAATGATTGAATTGAAAAATTTGTGGTGGTCATCGTACAAAATGAGATGAGTAAGGAGTCCCTCCTAATTACATTACAAGACTGGTTTCATTACGATAGAAGCCATTTGATTGGAGAATCATGACTATTGTAAAAATTATAACACTTATAACTTGTTATATTCTTACAAAATATAATATGCTCACTGTTTAGATGTCTTCAATTGTTTTATTTTTGTTGTTTGTGAATCCTGATTCTTGTGCATTCATTACAGTGGAGTTGAGAGCTGCAGCGGCCAACACCTCTTAAACAGTAGGTGAAAATATCACCTGCCAAAAAGAGTAGTGGAGTTGGTGGTGAACTGGTGACTCATGGTGAGGGTGATACACTGCATCAATGCTTATCAAATAAGCAGTACATAGTTTTAAAATTGATGAATACAGCTGCCACTCCATTTTATAGTTTAAGTTAGACCATACAATGGAGTGGCAAGCGTTGATGCAGTCCAGTCTGTCACCCTCACCGCTCTTTTTGGCAGATGATATTTTCACTTACTTTATAATGAGGTGTGTTTGTCCACCGCCGCCGTTACTGGGACGTCGCCGAGAAACGAGATTATTCGAACCGAATGTGCGCTTTTACGATCTTTTTGACGTGGACGTGGATGGATGTTCACGATAATATAGTCACGCTAGAAACTAAAAAAGTGCACATTGTGACGTCCTGGTAATGGCGATCGTGTGTCCACCGCGACCATACTTGTCACGATAAACAAAACAAAAACCAGGTAAACGGCGTAGTGTGCAACGGCAGCGTGCAAAATAATGTGTTTTGTTTTGACGGCACATCGGCCCGTCACAATCTTGGGTTGCGTTCTAGCGGTGGCGCCGAACCGACTTGGAACTTCGGCGACTAGTGTTTTGGCGCTCGGGTGTCCGATTTGCGGTGAAATTTCGGATACATTTATTATGACCGCGTGGTCATAGTAAATGTATGTATCGCTACTTCGGCGCTGTCATCTTGCTGTCGGTGACGGCGGCGGTGGACAAACGCCCTTACAGTGTAAATCAATCCCTTTTTGTGCTGATAAGGAAAAGCAGGAAAAGCCCAACTACTAACGTACGGGTAGGCCCGACTATTTACCGTCTATCGACCACCTGTCTACGACTCATAACGCCATCTATCGGTTAAGGGTGGAACAAACGTACACTACAGTGTGGTATCTTTTTCAAGATGTATTTCTTGCAGTCTTCAGTAGAATTGAAGATGGCAGCTGCTGGTAGCGCCTAGCCCAGCAAGCAGTGATGACAATAAAGAAACTCACGTACATACATGAACCCTGAAAACATTACACTCTTTTTTGGGCAGTTGTGTAAAAATAGGACCGCTTTGTCACTTTTTGGAAAAAAAATGCCAATCTTTGACTAGCTGTACCTTCGCATGTAGTTTGTTTAACAAATTTTAGGACAAAGATACCTAAAAACGTATCTCTATGGAATATTGAAAAAAAAAAAAAAAACAACTGAAACAAGTGCTAGAATTTCGCAGTTTTTCAGGCACCATGGGAGTACCAGGGAAGAAGAGAAATGTAATAAAAAAGTCATCCTATGGTACCCTAGGGAGGGGAAGAGAAAGAAAGGGTAATCTTTGAAAATATGGCAGGGTGACTTGGTGAGGACGGCGGGAAAGACATGGACTAGACAAGCAAGGAACTGAGAGAAGGGGTTGGAGGAGGCTTTTGCCAAAGGGCACACAGAGACTCAGAACTGAGATAATAGTAGTTTAATTAGGAGGTCAATATGGAGCCTTTGTCTAGCAGTGGATGTTCCCTGCTGATAATATGATGGCAATGCAGTCAAGCAGCATTAGGTAAGCGGTAAGATGTCATTTAGGTAAAATATATACATAATATTATGACTAGACTTCTCCTTTATTGAGTAGATATTAGATTTCTTTTGTAACATTCTAAACTGCATAATGGAATTCCTGTTTTGGAACAGTTATACTTTTTTAAATTTTCACATCCATTCATACCACACTTTACTGGTTTTGGAGGGTCAACAGGAGTTTTCCTATCCAATGGGAATGGTATGCCCGGTGGTAATGATAAAGAGATATTAGTTTTATTGTTTTTGTAAACTATCATTGGCTCTAGTTTCCTAGTTGGTTTGCCTTTTGACATATTCTTCAATTTAGATTCCTGTTTTTTAAGAAGTCTGTCCATTGTTTTCTTTTTATCTTTCTCTCTTTTTTCATCTGCCATCTGTTTACGTTTCTGTGACTTTAAGGCAGCTTTTTGAATGGCTTCTTCAGTCATAACCTTTTCTTTGTACCCTGAGGGCAGTGCAAGAAGTACTTCACCTCCTGGACTAGTCTCTTTATCTGTACCTCGCTCATACATAGCTCGTTGTCTTGCTGTCATCATTTTAGGGTCCTTAGGTTTTATTTTTTTGAGCTCTTCATCAACCTGAAACGATAAATTGCAACAAATGTAATACCTTACTAGAAGTTCCTGCGAAGTATTAATGTATTCAGAAAATTGCAATTGGATTTACTTACTTCTTCTAGTTTGCCGGATTTTATAGCATCAAGCCATCTTTCTTCTTCGCTAGAAGTGCCACTGTCCCTTCCTTTCTTCTTTTTCTTTGATGACGACGCCTTCGGTGGGGTGCTCGACGACGAGCCTGGAATGGACCTCCGAGAGTCTGATGACGACTTCATGGTTTGTGCCTTTAGCAGATCTGCGGCAGAAGTACCCGGGACGTCGCGCCCTTTTACCTTAATTTTGTACGGCTTGTCCAGCGTGTCTTCGAACGATACGTCGATTGACGATTCACTCTCGTATTCATTTTCTAGTTTTCTCTTCTTATGCTTTTTGTGCTTATGCCTTTTATGTTTTTTCGGCGGCGGTGTGTCTATAAATTATCATTTTTATTAATACTTTGAGCGATTCGTAATGTCAACAAAACAAAGGTTAGATTATTTACCAATTACGATTTCATCCTCTGTGGTGCTCTGTTCACGCTGTCTGCGAACCATTTTTGGTTAAGTTATTTCGATTCTAGTTTATTTTCGTCCGTTCTATTATCGAGCCTTTCTGAGCAGTTTTCTATTTTGTTGAATTGACGAATTCGGAATTAAAAACCACAAACAAAACGTTCATCTGTCAATCACACACAGGCAGTCACTGACAGTTGTAATCAGTGTTGCCAACTTTATTTTAACGAAACCACTAATTGTGGTATAGTAACCCACCAGAAAACCACTTTTGGCGATCCCTCGAACAACCAAAAAACCACTAACATGTTATGCCAGACAGATAATACCTTAAATATTATTTGAAAATAAAACAACATAATTGTATTTTTTATTGTAAAATTATAGTTTTTTCTTGATAAGTACAAAAAAAAAAAATTAAAGGCAATCATCTTCGGAAGAATCGGCTTCTTTTAGGATTTCTTTTGGGTGTACTGTGGTTTAGGCATAATTATTCGTTTTACAAAATAAACCAAAACAAGTAAAACATCCAACGCGAACTCCGAACTGTACTGTACTGTCCGTTGTATTTATATTTTTGTGCATGCATAGAAAACAAACATTTTTAATTCAAATCAAACTTGACCCTGTTATCATACAAATACAGTATAATATAATCAAAATTATTCAAGAAATTGACAAACTATTTTCGGGGGTCCCAGAAAACAACCATCTTAGTTCTGAGTGCTGCCTACATACACTACCTATATATACTTATAACGTAAACGTTCGAGTTATTTCCCGAAAATATGTTAATCGTGCTAGTGGTTGAATTTCGTACCTTACCTCTAACTGAAGCAACCAAAGCCACTAGAAAAATCCACTAGCCACTAAAACCAAAATTTGTCCACTAAAAGGTAAGTCTAAACCACCAGATCTAGTGGAAATTCTACTAAGTTGGCAACACTGGTTGTAATATAGGCAGAACTGCTGAGCTGTCAAATTGAAATTGGCATAATGCTAGATACACACTCGACTACTAGGACTCGCGATTTCAAACGTCGATATAATAATATAACGTCGATTCTCACGTCGATAAACAGATTTTGACAGAAGATTTTGTCACTAGCGATTTCAATGGACGTGAGATTTTGAAATATTCGATATCGCTGCGTCATCCCCACAGAGTACATTCTAATATACTGAAAGTCATCCCCATATGGGATTGAGTAAGGGATAAAAGTTTATATGATTGTAGTATGTAGTTTTTGAGTTTATCGCGAACAGACAGACAGACGGATGACTTTGTTTTATAATATGTAGTGATTACTCCATACTACCTCAGCTCAAATTCTGAGGCCAAGGCCAAGGCGCGAATAGTTTAGGTAGGTAATTTCTGTTTGCGGCGAAAATAATGGTAAGTAAAAAAAAAGAAAAACACACATAATATCTGATAAGTACTTTGTTCAGTTATTATGCGAAGTTTCATGATCTACTTAATTTATTTTGAAGTATTTTTAGAATAACAGCGGTTTATTGTTCGGTTTGGATTTTTTCTATAGAGTAATCGTGTTTTCGTCAAAGTACGTTTTATTATAGTACGTATTATTCTTCAACTTTACCATAATATTATATTTATTTCAAAATGAATTCTGCAGTATTTTTGATATAACGGAGGATCATACTAAGCAATTTGAGGTATTACAGAATCCTATGTTTTTATTATTTTCTGCAACAGCGTGCTAATGGTCGCGTTTACTTTCCGGCGAGCGTGTCGGCTATAACGTCGGATGTCGAGATACGTCCGGAGCGTAGTTCGAACTTAAGTGGTATGGTGCATTAGGTGCACAGCTTCCTTATATCTGAGATTGAGAATACGCTCTATAGCAAGTTTATAGTAATGGTGCAATGGACTAAGAAGTTCTCAAAGCTTTTTATTAGGTGTTAAGGTTGCAAATTGAATGTTGAGATCATGGGTGAGACAGCTCGGGTGTCTTTCACAAATGAAGTGTTATGAAGATATGAGTTACTTGGTTCAAAGAAAATCATAACTCTCGTTCTCGATACACAATTTTCTTCTCCGTATCCGTCTTGTTCTTCTTTTCGTGTCCACGTATCGTATCTATATTTATACTGTTTGAGCCCAGCCATCTTATTGCGTAACTTATTTTCGTAATCAATATGACTAATTATTATAACATAACTTATTAATGATAACTTATTTACGTTGTTGAGCAGATTTTTTTCGGACCTATGACGGCGTCTGACGTGTTGATCGTCAATGGTGCAGGTGAACGAACATTTGGGATGACCCAGCAAATGTATCAAAGAAAGTTAAAGCTGGGGGCCCAGGATGGGCTTCGGGATGTCCCGCCAAAATCGGGACGTTTGGCAACGCTGGTACTTACTGCACCTTTAGACGTGATTTATTTATTTGAAATTATTTATCAATGTTTGTGCTTCCAACTTTGTATGCTAACTAATCTTAAGTAAGCCTAGGTGAAGCTGGTGTGATGCAGTCAGTTCTGTCAGAAATCAGAAGCCGTGTCTGACATTGATGGTCGCAACTGTTAACGAATAGGTTGCTTGTTAGTCCTACATCGACCGAACCTATGTCGGTGCACTCTGAGTTTGTTAATTTAATTTAGGAAAAGAAGTAAAAATTAATGTGTGTTCATCAGTTTCAGTAATGCTCCTCAGACGATACAGGCACCGAAGTAAATGCAAGAAATATTGTCATTTTACTTTAGACACGTGTGGTGATGCTGAGTACAAATACTAGCGATTACGAATCATTTAGCGATTAATTACCTATATTTAATTAGTCATACAAAAATATTGTTACTAAAAGATTGGAAAAAACGATGCTTCTGCTTCAGTTTTTCAAGCATTTCGTTCGTCCAATAACTCTTGGGTCGAGTTCGAGTTTTCTACTTCGTGTTCACAAATGAAGAAGCTCCTGATATTACAATCGATGTGGGTCAGACGTCCGGTGTAGAACATCGAGCCGCACTGCTCAGTTTCGTTTACTTCAGGTTGGTATTTGCCCCACCAGGCGTCGGCATCATTTAGTGGTGTCCCTAGAAAACAAAATAAACATTTGAAGCTGCGTACAGACGGAGATCAACACAAAGAATTTTTGCACTTGCCTGGGTAAAAACATACTTCCATAAATATATCTACTTAGGTACTATTTGTAGTCTTTTGAAATATATCAGGCTTAGAAAAGCCCAACTTTCACAAGCTTATGGATATTATAGGATAGGCATAACATAAATGAATTGCAAAGAAAATAGTGCTTGTGCAATTGATTTCATAATCGCAAGAAAAAAATGGAAGGCCGCGCATTTTGTGTTTAAACGGTAAGACGGATACCTACTAGGTATATTTACCTCTAACTGTCTGCCAGCCTTCGTACAGTCTGTTGTGGAAGCCTAAATGAAATATTCCTCTAAGGTAGTTCCCGCCGACTCTTTGTTTCGATGCGGACTCCGTTAACGACGCTAGGTGATCTGCTTCCATCCGATTGTTGACCATAGCCAGGTAGGTCTGTTCCGCGCGACACTCGGCGTGAGCCTCCATCCAGTTCAACGGTGTGGTGTGCAGTTTGTAACATTTCCCAATATCGTTATTTAAAGTGTAATCTGTAAAGAAATACATTTATTTAAACTTCTAGCACACTATAAAGAAATACATTGTGGGGGGTTATAATTTTTTTACCTAAAGGCTTTCCGTAGAATTATTTTATTTTCTTTATTTCATTTTTCATACTTATAAATTATATTTTTAAATATTATTTAAAAATATAAAAAATAGTAGCCCACCGGTATCGGGAACAGGGTCCAAGCTACAGGCGGTCAGGGCTCCAGAGAGAGGAACCTCCTAACGATGCGAGCCGTGTCCAGGAGTACAGCTTTCTGAATCAAGCCCTTAATCCAGCTGCCCAACGAGAGCCTCCTTAGGTGTTGGTCGAGGCTCTTGGCAATTAAGCCATTGGCTGATACGACTATCGGCACAATGATCGCAGAGTTCACATCCCACATGTCGACAACCTCGTGAGCCAAGTCAAGATACTTGATTTGTTTATCTTTCTCGGCCTTCACGAGGTTCCCGTCATGCGGGACCGTTATGTCAATGATCATTGCGCGCCGCTCTGTTCGATCCACCACCACTATATCAGGCTTATTGGCAACAATAGTCCTGTCAGTGATGATGGATCGATCCCAGTACAATGTGATATTTCCATTTTAGAGAACTGGGTCGGGCACGTACCTGTAGTACGGCACTTCCGATTCCACTAGGCTGTATTTCAGAGCAAGTTGCTGATGGATAATCCTGGCTACAAAGTTGTGTTTATGCAAGTACTCTCCGTTAGCTATGGATATAGGATTGATTCTCCCGGTCGGTGGCATGCCCGACAGATGTCAACCGTGCCGTCCTTCACAATAAATCTCCGGTAATTGTTCGTCATGAAAACTTCGTCCATAATTGCACAGACAAAACCTTCGGTTTCCCCAAAGAGGTCACCGAAACGCAGCCAGGCTACGGACGCTAGTAAATCTACATCGGGTCCATGCAGGGCCCGGAAAAAGCGTCCGTGAAGCTCCTTACTCTGCCATACCTCCTTGCGATCGTTAGTGTCAAGCACTACAGGCTTGCGCCAGTTCTCTTTCGCCAAGGAGAGCGGGGTGAGGCCCTTGTCCACCGCGACCACATCTCGATGCATTCCCACGTCGGCTTCTAGGAAATATTCCTTGAGACTGCAAATCTCGCGATTGTGGAGGGTCTTAGCGTTTAAAAAGCCTCGACCTCCACACTTTCGCGGGATATACAGTCTCATTACCGATGACCGTGGGTGATGCATTCGGTATGCAGTCAGCAGCGTACGGACCCTCCTATCCAGGACGTCAAGTTCGGTCTGAGTCCATTTGAGTATGCCGAAGGAGTACATCAAAACCGGCATGACCCAACCGTTGAAGGCGCGCACCTTGTTCCCGCCTGATAAAAGACTATTAAATACTTTCTTCAGGCGGCCAATGAAGCGCTCCTTCAACGATTGCTTCATGTCAGTAACATTGATGCCTAACGCTTCCGACATACCCAAATACTTATAGGTTTCGGATGCGGAGAGGGCTCTTAGGTATATGGAATCCGAGAGTTGGGTGCCCACGGATTCCACAATCTCCCCTCGCTTTACATGCATGACCGCACATTTGTCCACACCAAATTCCATCCTGATGGCTCTACTGAAAGTTTCAGTTACTTTTAGTAGCTCCATCAGTTGTAAATTGTTGGGGGCAAAGAGTTTTAGGTCATCCATGTAGAGGAGGTGAGATATAACCTGTCCACCTCTCCTCAGCCGATAGCCTAGACCTGAGTCCTCCAGCAGTGTGCTTAGAGGATTCAGGGCCAAGCAGAACCAAAGTGGACTCAGACTATCGCCCTGAAATATGCCTAATGGTTGGCTAATGGCCATATCAATGAGGAGTAGCTCCTTAGTACCGCGGGACCCATTCCTACATCCATTTTGAGAGGCAGACATGATGGAGTTCGTGTCGATATGTTTGTTAATTTTAACTCTCAAAATGGATGTAAGAACTTTATAGACCGTCGGTAAACATGTTTTTATTTTTATTTTTAGCCTATTTAGTCCTACTGCAGGGCAAAGGCCTCCCCTTCTCCTTTCCGCTCCTCTTTATCATGGGCCGTGTGGACCAATCCTGTCTCTAGACGTCAGGCTCGACCCGCCATCTTTGCCTCAATGTTGAAGAATGTAGTTTTGTAACTACTGAGTAAATAACGAAATGCAATAGGTAATTCTCGTTGTGCACAACTTGATATAGTGCAAAACTTAGTAAGTAAATACATTTCATTGTATACTAACTTATATAAATCTATTTGTAGTGCACTCGAAATTACAGAAACTTACCTAAATAAGGCATATCGCATTGATAGTTCCACTCTAGAGACTGCAGACTCTTTTTGCAAATGAAGTTAAACTTAGAATCACAATAGCCATCATCCATGTCGCCAGCTCGGAATAAGCATGCACAATCCTGTTTGCTGTAATAATCGTCCGGTTGACCTGGCTGCCAGTTGTAGTATACCTCAAACATGGCCTTCCCTAGAAAAGTAAAATGTACCTACAGTTATTAAATTAAAAATAAACCGGCGAAGTGCGTGTCGAATGAAAGGCAGAAACTCGTGGTTGCACTCGGTATTACCTACGTGGAGCGTGTCCTATTCTATGCCTAGCTTACGATGACTGGAACAGAATACATTTTTAGAAGTAGAACTTCCATTTGAATTCATGTTGATTAATGTTTAGGGAGTACCTAATTAGTTCCTTTGTGCCACTAAATGGACAAAATACTGGGATTATATACGTACCGTCGATGGTCTCAAATAGTCCTTCAACTAATATGTCTGACATCCCCAAAAATATAATCCTTATATGAGGCCAGGAAGTGTTCCAAAATGAAATCACAGCTTGGGCCTCGGTGTCGTTTTCTGGGTAAAATAAACTGGCTCCTTCCAGAGCACATACTCGCTTGGCCTCAGCCCAAGTTTGTGAGATCGTGTGCATCTTATAGAAACCCTCCGATGCTTCTATATAACTGTAGTCCTTCCGGAAAAACTTTTTATCTCTTTGTCCATCTACGAAAAAGAAAATAGTCACATCACAGCATATTGGATTTCATTATTCAGATCTTTTAATTTTTACGGACTGTCCGCGCTTATTGAGTTTCAATAAATATACAAAACAGAGCTTACGATTGTACTGTACTCACATGAGAAATCCGATAAAAGGTGCACTACAAGAAAGACTAACAAAGTTTTAGAAAACATTGTTTTATCTACACGACATGCGTCTTAACTCTTGCAACAAGTACTACAATTTTATTATGTGAACGCTATCAATGAAGTTAAGCTTATTTAATATAAATTCAGATCGTCTTCATAGCTTCGGAATGACTGTTATTATCTTTCTGTCAAGTGTTGTGAGGTCGACTGACGTTGGGCTAGGTACCTACGTTGTGTACAAAATAATAGCAATTTACTTAATCACTTGACCCGAGTTGAGTTCTCGTATCAACTAAAGATTATAATGTGCTTACTTAGTCAACTCGGTAAGGTAAGATAGCCCGCGAAATTTAATTATTTTTATTATTCGATACAATAGGTACCGCGGCGGGATGCTGAAAGATATTTATACTCATCTATTTATCTATTGGAGAGATGCATGACTATAACTTTATAATTATGTAAACGAAGGTATTATAAACGACAGCAATCGCACATTACGGTACATTAAATTTTATGCCGTTTCATTTCACTTCGCTTTCCACTTCAATTAACCAGGTGACCCGAGGGATGTTATGTGTTTGCGCTCACGTGGTCCACTGTACAGTATATTGAGGTCGAAGATTGCAGTAGTATTTACACTCTTTTACCTGTATAGTAAAAGAGTAGTAATCTAGATTTTTCCATAAAAGCGGAACCGAAATAAAATTTACTTTTGAATATCGATGCAGTGTTGCAAGCCTATACGTGGTTTATCCGATGCATTTCGGTGCCGAGGAAGCGCTGGAATTACCCTACTTAATTCCCTCAAGTCCATTCCATCATCGCACGGAGAGACGTGTAGCGATGCGCCGCCGTGATTTGTTGGATATTTTGAAGTGTTTACTCATTTATTATGCTTGTTCGATCTATGTTGTTTTGATCCTTACCGGTTGGATCGAAACACATCTGACGGAATTTTGTTGCCAATATTCCGTCATCTAACGCCGCCGCCGGTACTCATAATTCCATAAAAAAAACGTGTCTCACCGTACTCTTTCGTAATCTATGTCCAAACTCTCTACAGACGTGCTGTTATAATGTTATTATTATGTGTGTTTATTTTTTATAAAGCTATTAAGTGCCGTGACGCCGATCGTCTAATGGTTATTAATAGTTCCCAAGAGTTCATTAGAGTTTGCCTGTAATGCTTGATCGATATTGCACACTGCAGTGTTTGGTTTTATTGAAAATTCTTCATACTACCTATGTAATTGACGTGCACTAATTATCGCACGATATTGCATGCATATTTATTATTCGTAGGATGCATCAATACAACGCAAAATTTTGCTCCTGTAAAATTTTTCTTCGTCGCATTTCGTAGCACTTCGTAGCATTTCGTAGCACTGCGTAGAGCTTTAACTCTACGAGATGCTACGATTTTTTTTTAAATGGCTGCTACCAATAGTGCCTTCCACGAAGACGCGCCCCAATCCGCGATTGCTGTACTATGTAAGCTGTACTTTAGTACGGAGCGGAGTGGATCTACAAACTACAAGGATCTATTGGCGCTCCAATGACGTAGACAGGGGGTGTTGTTGGTAAACATTTGTGCAATTAATGTATTAACAATGTGGTGTAGTTAGTTCCTAATTTGGCCACGTGCCAAAATAACCTCGTAGCGTTAACAATGCTCTCCTTAGAATATCTTTTTCGTAGGGGTGGTCGCACATCTGACTGAAGATGCGTCGCGTGTCGTCGGTCCCGTATCGTCAGAACTGACAAGTATATAATAAAACATTCAACCTTACACACTCAAAAGGTGATGCGTTAGTGCGTTGAGCGACCTTACTGAAAGTTAACGAAGTTACGCCCGACGCATCTTCCGTCAGATGTCGCACATCTGACGGAAGATGCGGCGCCACCCTTAATTCGTTACTTTTTATGTTTTTTTCATTACTTGATTCTTTAAGACTTTTTTGTGTTAAAAACATTATTCGTCATGTTACACACAGTTCGGTTTGGTATTTCATTCGATGCATGATTGAGGATTACGTTGTGTGGTCATTTATCCTGCACCATGTTGTAACAGAGCCGGGTTTTTGGCATTAAATCCCACGTTACGTTTGTGTTTATCCCAAAAAATCCCCACATTTGCAACGCTGATTGATGGAAACCTACTGCATGTTGTGTCGCGTGGCTGGCTACAGAATATATGTAATACATCGTCCTCAATGTATTTTGGTGCGGTTTACACATTTTTTCTAAACCTAGCCTTTTCCCAACTATGTTCTTGCAGTCTAACCGGATGCAGCTGATTACATTATTTTACACGGAGCGACTGCCTATCTTTTAATTTAATACTTTAATATTAAACTTACATCTAATAAATAAATCTCAATGTTTTGTCAAATCCTTAAAACCGTGTGAAGCAGTTATAAGCATAAATAGAGGACAATGAGCTCATTTGAAGTTAAAGAACAAGTCCTAATGCTTCAAGTTTTTGACAGATATTGCCGCCCCACTGTGCTACTAGATATCGACCTTCAGTAGTCCCTGTAGAATTGAACGATCTTCCTATCTATTAATAATATATCCCATTGTTTACACCATGGTCTCGTTCAATGCCAGCCAGTTATGCCAGCTCATTGGCTACGACGTGCGACAAAGGTCAACTCAAGCGGACGTGTAATCATAAGCACCTAATTTGATGGAAAACTTAAACAATCGCTTGTTTATACTTATGTACCTGTATGTATATGTAGGTATGTGTTCGGGTGTTCGTGTTTATTTTCGTTGAAATTCTTTTTGTCTCGCAAAAATGTACCTACACATAGTGTGTCGATGTGGTCGATGTACTTACTTTTTTTATTAAAAATGTTTTATTCTATTGTGTATCGCTGGGTATGGTAAGGTACACGTCTGTGAGTTTAGTTAGTTGTGTTTTGATTGTTCGTTAATTTATTCCTTAACTGCTAAAAAAATCAAGTAACAAAAACTAAAACCCAACTACGACTTAAAAGGTATAAACAAGACACCACAGACAGACAAATTAAAAATCCGGAGTCACACGTGTTAGGGTATAAATCGAACAGATTACGTGTGACTCCGGATTTTTGTTACTTGATTTTTTTTTAAATTCTTTTGGGGTGATAATATATATATTTTTGAAATGTGCTCATTAAGCCCTTTCATTTGATACCCAACATGGTAGGATTAAACCATTTTTTTTTTAAGTTCCTCACTTTATGTCCTCTAGAGGGCACCATTTTTAATTTAATGTGACTTCACATAGCTTATAACCAGCGGACAATCACGACGCTTCTAACGATACCTCATTTGTCAAATTGTGATAAGTGGTTTGGAAGATAGGAGGGAACAGATGAACATACATACATACATACATACATACCGGTCAAAATCATAACCCTCCTTTTTTCTTCGCCGTAGTCGGGTAAAAACAGGCCTTTACCATAAAAAAACAATCCCTATTTCCTATTAAACAGGTACTATGTAGATTGAATTAAATAAACTTCAGGCAACTATCACAGAATATACACAAATGTTTACCTACTTGTTTATCGCTGTTTACCCTTTTCAATAACGCGGCCGTTCCGAACTAAAAAGGTATTAGCAACGACGGTAAAGGTTTAACTGCAATTCCATCAAGGAAAGGGGTAGGAAACTAACTTTGTTTTTATACATGTTCTTTGCATTAAAAGTTGACCGCTGGTGAGCCACCCTTAAATTAATTATTCAATGTTTTCAAGTAATGCTTGGCTGTACAAGTTGAGTATTAATTACGGTCTAATAAACAACGGCGTCTCACCGTAATGTAATCCGTAAACTTCGTTAAATTATTTCTTTGTTTCTTTGAAAGAACTAGGATTTTTTTGCTTGACGAACTGTAGGTAATTACAGACTGTAGGTAATTACAAAAGGTAATTACAGATAAATAATAATTTTGTTGCTGAGTTAATACAAACAAAAAATAAGTTTGGACACACAAAAATCTTCTTTGAAAAGTAAAATTAAAATTAAGTTACGATTTCTACCTCTATCTATTTGTGAAAGTAGTAAAATCCTGACGGATAACGTATAATGGCATCCTGCCAATACGAACTGCGATGTCCACAGCCTGTGCGTGACTATGAAACGTGATTTCAATTAGGTCTTTGGCACTTTATAGACTATGCCTCACTCGGTAGCGGTCACATATTCACAAAGCGTAAAACCTTTGGATGGAAAACAAAATCCATCCTATTTTACATAGAGGTTCCCAGAATGGGACGTGATCCCATAAAATTGTTGTGGAAGTGTGTTGGCGGCCGTATGTCGGCTACTCCATCAAAACAAGCTACTTCATAAAGTTTTTTATGACGTATATAAATACTGCACGCTGTTACACCATATCTTACCTAAATGCATGCATCAAACCCGAGTATTTATTCACGGAAAACCATGTTAAAATATGAATCTACATTACAAGGCATTTTTTGTTCTGTAATATAAGCTATAGGGTAAATACAAATCCATAAAAATATCGTGGATGTTTTAGCCAATCCCTGGGTTGAGTTACAAGAGGAATTTTCCGCTCTTTTACCAAGCTATCTCAATTTAATATTGTCAAAAGAAGATCTCGACCCAGGTAGAGGCTGCAACAGATCACCAGGTCCAATCTCTTTACGTTATGAAGGCGGAAATTAAACTTTGCTGAAAGTTACGAGCTGGGAACATTTGAAAGTGGGTAATAACTTGCGTGGGATAGTGAGATGATAGTCAAGTCTTTTTGAAAGCAGGTTATCGTGCTTCAAATATTTTTGGGTAGACTTGTGTCACTTTTGTGAATTTTACGCAGAGGTTCCCACTGTGTGGCTTCTGAAATCCTTTTACAAACCGCGTATACAGGTACTTATGTATTTACATAATACAATGTATTTATGCATGGCATAGAGCGTTTGTTTCTTTAATGAAAACGTACATAGAACAGGTCCTGGTTTTTCTAGAAAAACTAGGTTTGTATTTGTAGAAAACAATATTTTGATTTGAAAAAGAAAACTTGAAAGCGTTTGCTCGAGTATCTTCCGGTTCCAAATCGTCGTATCGGATACTGTTACCGCAAAGCACACGATTATTATATTTATAACGACAACAGAACGTCTCGGTGGTGTAATATCTTTTTCGTGCAACCCTTTGAGTTGATAATGGTGTCGTTTTATCATGGCGCCGCGTAACGTTTTAAATTAGTCCCACCTCCCCAATTCGGGGGGCCGTGTTTATAAGTCGTATAAACGTTAATGTTTAGCAACAACATGTATTCGGCGGCTTAGGAAATATGTTGGTCGGTGGACATCAATCTCTAGGGATTTGTCGACTTACGGCGTGTCCTTATTGAGCTAGTTATAGTAAAGTGTAACGGACTAACTTATTGCTACATATTTTTTCGACGTAACTTGTACACGTACGTGTCTGGCTGTAACGAGCGCGTCTAATTTGGGTCGCCCTGTATTTACATAGGATAGTATGTTCACTAGTTTATCAGAAATAGTTTAAGTTGGCTTACGACACTAGTTTGATCCTAAACCTAAGATATGTCTAACATAATCTAATAATAACGTGAAGAACGGAAAGTCGGAATTGTGTTTCTAATTTATGTGTGGTGGGTCACCATAGCCCAGTCCGCTGCGAAACTTTCTATGAAATACGAACGAGGGGAGAAAGATGCTAAGCAGAAAGAGTTTGTAATACATTTTTTGCATTGTTAATGAAGAGAACTGTCCCTGGAGGACTGAGATGGTCTAAATCCTTAACTTTGTTAACATAAATGTATATTGGCTGAAGAAAAATCTTGTTTGTTTTATTATGATATAAAAATAAGAAGCTAAGCGCTACACTGTTTGCCGACTGTCTGGGGAATGGAATAGTTATTGAGAGTCGTCAGTTTAGCAACTTTGGCATAAATTAACAATGAACGTTCGAACAAATAGGAGAGATTACTTTGAGAGTCTACAAGGGGGAAGTTTTGCGCTGATTTTAGATTGGAAGATACGAAGCGTGTAGAAGTTTCGGTTTATTAATAGGATTGGATGAAAAGTCAATCAAAATATATAATGAAGTGGATGGGATTTTCATTCAGTATGCTCCAGCTTCAGTATTGAAATAACTTCTTTTTTTTAACGGTTTTTTATCTAGTTCTCTGACACATAACTGTGATATATGATACCGCAGCTTCGCCAAATTCACGTGACCCAGGGCCCAGGACACAAGTAATTTATTATCATTGAATCCAATATCAAAAATATGAAGGAGAAATCATAAAATAATATTAATATTGTCGCCGTAACGCAATTGTTACGACAGTAATAAAATAAATACAATTACAACGGTCGCCGCGGTCCTCGTGACTCGTGTCCGGGTTGTTCGGGTTGTCCGACTGTCCGGACCGTTCGTAGTGAGATTCGATTATTGGATCACTCGTTAATTAACTCTTGTGCATACAATCACGGCGCGGCTTGTTATGGATTTACTATTTACATAATCGATGGCTATGCATCGGTGTGTTTTAATTCTGGGTTATGTAATCCTATGTGTTTTCATTTGTTTTGGTAAATTCATTTAACATTAATTTGAGTGGTATACAGGTGCGTTCAAAACGTTGATGATTTAAAAGTGGCAATTAAAATAATTATTTTAATTGCACTTTTAAATGATTGGACTGTCTCGTTGGTCAGTGGACGCAAGCGCTACTGTAGAGCATGATTCCCAGGTGGGGCAAAGTGTTATTGGATTTTTCCATTTGGAATTTGTCAGTAGCAGCCTGGAGATTGTGCCCTCTTGTTGGCAATAGGCTCGCCCCCTGTTACATGGGACTTAAACATAACTGGCGAAATGTGGGTGTGTTATAGGTACACGTCTGCCCAACCCTTCGGGGAATACAGGCGTGATGTTAATGTATTTGTTTGAAGAAAGTTATCTACCTAACATTGGAAAATGATTATGGCAAATGTGCTAAAGTCTGAAATAGAGGCACAAACTTTACCATGTAATACGCTAAATAAGAAGGAAACATACTCTAGTCAATGTGAAGGCGTTTGTCAGAACATAATGAGTTATTAACACGTTATTACTTGTTCGACACTTTATACAATAACGACAGTATTTTAATGACAACATCTCTAAAATCCCGTACACAAATCAGGCGACTGATATAAGGTTCTAAACATACCTTTGTATCTTTACGTCACAAGAGTTTAACCCTCTAAAAGCGAGCGCCAAGAAAAGGCATATTCACGTTGCGTGCAGTCCATAATTTCCATAGTCATGCAAACTTCTACCGTAAACACATAGTCATTATAACGAACTCGAAGTCGCACGGACTCGCGAACTTGTACGAACTTCCTTTAATTAACCCTACACTGGCTTGGACGCACAGTCACGGACTTTAATTGATGAGCCACCTGGCACTGTTCGTATTTTAGCCGTGTAATGCAAATCGGATTTATTCGGTTCCCGACACGCAAAGTCATATTATGTCTTCGTATTAGAAGAAGAAAATTATATTTCATAATCTTTACTGGTTGGCTAAACTGAGAGCCAGAACTACAAACTTGACAGCAGAGTGAAAACCCAAAGTCAACCAATTGCAAGTCTTGCAACAGTAACCTAGCAACGATAAACAATCGTTGCTAGGTTACTGTTGCGATAGTAACGTTAGTGTAGGGAGAAATAATAATAGTCATTTCGACAAGTTCGAAAGTAACGTCTCTGACATCGATATTTCAATTGTCACTGTCTTCATTTAAGTTATGATTCAAAGGAGGTCGGTATCAAATAGATTGGATAAACTTAATGCAACATTGTATTTATTTTTATCAATGAAAACTTATTAGTCAACCTCTATGGATTTCTATTTCGGATTAAAAGTAATTTATTTGTCATCTTGTTTACGAGCGTGCGATTTGAGTTCGTGTTTAATCGTGTAATCTCGTGAATGTATGAAACTGCAAAATTGAAAAGTTTGAAGGTGGCTCATCAATTAAAGTCCGTGACTGTACATGTGTGTAATTAAAGCGCCTAGATATCTTGGTTTGAGTACTTTAGGCCCCGTTCTGACGATAAGGTTGTTAAATTGGAACTAGTTAGTAGCAATAGAGGATTGAGTAATGACTTTTGAATTATGGATGTGTTATTGTTATTGTCTTCTGTAATTATTATGTTCGTCGATGAAGGTTTAATATGATACATGATTGTAGGGTAGGTATTACTGTAATTAAGCTAGGTAATCTACTTGTGCTAACGTGATTATTCATGATAATTGTAGGTATTCTCGGAAAATGGCTCAAAAAGTCTGACCGTATTTTGAAAATGCGAAAGTGAGTTAATTTGTTTGTTACGCTTTCACGCTAAAACGGCTGAACGGATTTGGATGAAATTTGGCACATGGGTAGACCATGAGAAGGACATTGGCTACTTTTCATCCTGGATCGCAGACGAAGTCGCTGGAGCAACAGCTAGTCCTACTAATATTATAAATGTGAAAGTTTGTGTGTGTGTTTGGATGTTTGTTACTCAATCACGCAAAAACGGCTGAATGGATTTGGATGTAATTTGGCAAACAGATAGTTTATAACCTGGATTAACACATAGGATACTTTTTATCCCGATATTCCCACGGGATCGAGACTTACGCGGGTGAAACCGCGGGGCGTATGCTATAAAACAAATAGAAAATTCATGTTGCAAGAATGTACAGAAATGTATCTACTGCCAATTTATAACTAGATTTTTTGGGAACTCCTGGCCTGAAATACGAAAATACAAAGACAGATTTTTGTTTTCCTTACATTCCGTAACTAACTCCCGATACCTATAGACACGTAAACATAATTAATCCCAGAAGACAGTAGATACATAACCATTACGAGGAATATCAGCCTGATGGGTTTGTTAATAGAACGCGATTAATAAGGCGTTTGTGCCTTGCGCCCGAAGTGTACACTACATGCAGGTTGTATGGAAGGAGGAGCTCTCGAATAGAATGTAGCTGGGTCGTATGCAGCTATCACTGCCAGAAGTGTAGAGTATCGTTACTTCTTCGAATAGGTGTGTTGCATCTTTTCAGACTCGAGGGTGTGGTCTACCAAAATAAAGGAAATGCATGTAGTGTGGGAAAATTTAAAGCTTTTTCGTTCATAGTAAGTTACTAAATTTATCTGGCTATACTTACATAATAACATAACATAACATCACGCCTGTATTCCCCGAAGGGTTAGGCAGAGGTGTACCTATAGTACCTACACCCACATTTCACCAGTTATGTTTAAGTCCTATATAATAGGGGGCGAGCCTATTGCTATAAATCGGGCACAATTCCATAAACCGGGCTGCTACTGAGAAATTCCTGCTGGAAAACCCAATAACACTTTTCCCGACTCGGGAATCGAACCCAGAGCCTCATGCTCAGCAGTAGCGCTGAGCATGAGGCTCTGGGTTTGATTCCCGGGTACATTATCGCTTACATTATCTTCATACCCACAAAAATTACCGAAAAAACGTTCTATCATTTAAATAGAAAACGGTGAAAGAAAACATCGTGAGGAAACCGGCATGTTCTAGAACCAAAAAATTCGAAGACATAATGTGACATCTATCAACCCGCACTGGGCCCGCTCCCTCTCACAATGAGGAGGTCTGTGTCCCAGCAGTGGGAACATCATAGGCTGATAATGCTAATGCTTAGCCCTATCTTCTTGAGTCCAATCGATCTCAGCTGCTATGTTATTCCACAAACTACGTCAAGATACGTCTAGCTATTCCTAGGCCTAGTGTCAGACGCTTAAGTAGTTCATGTCTAGGTTTTGACATAATCTCGGGGGCATACAAAAGCCAAGGTATAACAATGTTCTGCCTGTTTCAGCGAGACTAGATTAATTATAGGTAATGTACTAGTTCTGGACCCTAGTTAGCAAGTTATGATGTAAGTTACGAGGGCCGGCCGACCTGTTTTAGAATACTTACTTAAACATTTTGTGATATTCATAATTATGATTCATTATGTTCCGTGTTGTTCCCCGCGGTAAAAGATAACTAGGTAAGCACAAACGGATTGGTGGAAGTTTAATTTTGAAAATAATTTTTCCTTCCAAGGTACGAAATCCTCGGTGCGCAAGTCCGACTCGGACTTCACGCTGATTTTTAACGTATAAAGAACAGAAGAGAAGTGTGATATTATGGACTTCTTGCTTTTTATTAGATCCTTATCATATATCATTATGATATACAGGCTGTAAGGGTAAACACTCTTGTCATTCAAACCATGGGTAGTTGACTTAAATATAAAAATAAATGACCGAACACAACAAAAAAAAAATCGTTATTTTCATTAAAATATTTTAAAAAGTTTCTATCTGACACCGTGCTCTCTAGCGAAACAGCTGACTGGCTAAGGGAGGGATCGCGCTCGCTGCCGGTCAGGTCACATCCCGTACCCCCCGCCTGTGTTGAGACGCAAGTTCGTTGCCCTAGCGCATAGGGCAGCGAACTTGCGTCTCTTGTGGTATAATTTAGATCTTAAAAAATTTAAAAAAAAGTTGTAATTTTCCATTGATTTTACTTTCTATAAATGAAACCAAACCACTGGTTGCAAGGATAACGGTGTTTACCCTAACACCCTGTATAACATATATCATTATATACATACATATTATAAAACAAAGTCCTCCGCCGCGTCTATCTGTCAACCTGTTCGCGATAACTCAAAAACTACTGCACCGATTTTCATGCTGTTTTCACCAACGGATAGACTGGTTCTCGAGGAAGGTTTTAATATACAATAACTGGCATCCACGCGGGCGAAGCCGCGGGTATCAGCTAGTTTTTAATAAAGCAACGAGCGGCAAATGCTCCATCTAAGCTATTTTAACCACAAAAAATACAAAAAAAACAAGTGGGCACAAACAAATTAACGCTCTTGTTGTACATATTCATTCACATTATAGGATAGTTATGTAAACTCGTGGGATTCTCATTTAATATTCTGGTGCCTGAGAGGCCATTTAAGCCGTCTGAGCCCGACTATCGATACTAGGATTTAGTCGTTAGAACCTGTGGAAGCTCTGATTATGATTCACGACGGGAATTTCAATAGGTACATCAAATATTTGGTTTAGCGATAAACTTAACCGATTTTAAATAAGTGGGCGTTCCTTTTTACATTTAGTAGGTATAGAACTTTAGATTACGTAAAATTGACTAAAACCAAGGGACAGAGGTAGGTAGTTGGAAAGTAAAAAAAAAAATTGCTTAAAATTAAAATGAAAGTACACACACTAAGGTAACTAAATAGAAAGACTCATTCCGAAAAGATCTTTAAGCTTCATTTACACGGTGCGGTGTAATTGCCTCTGGCACGCCATAAGTTCAAGTAGCATGACTTGCAATTTGCAAGTAATTTATTGCTTCGATTTTATTGTATGCCACAGTCAAGAAACTTGCATCGTGTACAAGGGGCTTTGATATTCAATTAAACCAACTCCATACAACCCCATAATGAAATTCATATTTAATTTTCGTGTAATGCTATTTACGCGACATATCCTCAGACCAACAAAAAAGGAAAGACAGATCACGCCGTACATCAAAAGTGAAGCCACAAAACCAAGCTCCTGCAAGTAAACACACAGGCTCACGCACACACCTACACTAAAACCAAGCTCATCGCTCCTAGTACGTCACGAGTCGTCGTCTAGCTAACATCACCAAAACAAATATAATTATGCCTTCCTGTGTAGTGAAAACGTGTAAAAACAATACTAAATCACAGAAAAAGTATTACGGAATCACTTTTCACTTGTAAGTACTTAAAATAACATCGTTTTTTAATTTAGATAACTATGAATTTTAGGTTATTTGGAACAAAAAACCTGAACGAATGAACGAACGAAAACAGTGACATTTAAAGAGCGAGGGTTGCCATAATATGATTTCAAATTTCCCCATTCGATATTTTTTACTTCGAGTAATTATGTCTGTTTTTTTATGCATTTAATATTTTAGATTTCCATGTAATACTGAAAATAAAAATAAATGGATAGTAGCTAATTTACTTACCTATTTATACACATATATATATATTTTTTTAACACTCAATTGACAATTAATGGATAATTCTAAGTGAAAGAGCGGAGTCTCCTAACACAAGCAATTCTTGTATAAAAGGTGATCTCATAAATGCACTTTGTACTTAATTGTTTTTTTATTGTATTTTGCAATGTAAAAAAAAATGTTTTTGTTTCGGAATTCTTCCTAAAAATTGAGGTACAGTACCATACTCAACAATATCTTACTCGTACAATATTAGCCTACCCAAAATATTATTCCCCAAGTTATAGGGAAAAACTTTAACAACTGACAACCCTTTTTACACACACATAGATAAAAAGGTGGCTTCACTTTTGATGTACGGCGTGATCTGTCTTTCCTTTTTTGTTGGTCTGAGGACATATCAGAAGGATTCACTAAATTCATACGATTAGGCGTTAAGTATTGCGTGTGTCGCCGCTCACGGGTTATTAAGGGCCTATACAACCTCAAATTGCTTAGCTTGATCCTCTAGCAATCGAAAATGTCAACAGCGTCGAAAATGCTGCAGCATTAATTTTGAAATAAATAATATCTTAAAGTTGAGGATTGGTGAATTTTGATAGAAACAAATCCAAAGTTACCTCTAATCCAAACTATATCCTGCTGGTATTAAAAAAACACTTCAAATACGATCATGAAACTTAGCATAATAACTGAACTAACTATAAAGCAGCTCATATGTTTTTATTTTTCACCGTAAAAAGCTGTTACTTAAACTTTTCGAGGCTTGGAGCCGCAAGCACCCCACTCCGTCCCACTCTCACTCAGTCTAAGAGTAGTAAGAGTGAGATTATAAAGTGAATTTAAGCCGAGGTAGTATAGGCTATTAAGAAAGGACACTCAAAATAAAATAGAAAGCTATTTACTCGATTACGGCGAAGCGAAAAGGGTGAGCCACGTGTGAATGATTTATTATGTACGGAGTAATACACATCATAATAAAATTGTATAAGGAAAATGTCCGTTACCCTCATTTATGTCATTCAAATGGACTGGTCAAGGTTCGGTTAGACCCGTAGATGATTATACTATAATCCATCTATACTATAATATAAATTACCCTATAATACATAATTATATTTGTATTCACGTTCTCGAAAACGGCTCTAACGATTTCGATGAAAATGTTTACGGGGGCGAAAAAACGATCTAGCTAAGTTCGTTTTCTCTATTTTCACCAGAGCAGATCGAGCTTGGTCGCCCAGGTACTTATATTATAAATGCGAAAGTAGCTCTGTTACCTTTTTATGCCTTAACGGCTAAATGGGTTCCGATGTTTGGCAGGGTAAACAATGGCCTGGGTTAGGAACTTAGGACTTAGGATACTTCCAGTAGTATTTACCTACGCTCCCGTGGAATAATTTCCGCCCTACACGCGGGCGAAGTTGCGGGAAAAAACATAATGATATAAAATACTATGTTTAATTGAAAAATATACAATTTCACAGGAGCATTTGCAGCTTTATAAAACAAATACTTTTTTTGTTACTAGGCAGCGGGTTAGCAACAAAAATAATCCAGCTGACGGGCTCATTTTGTGCGAGCCGAAAATATCGAATGTTCACGCAAATATGCCTGTGTTGAGTAAATAGAAAGGAATTTATGAGGTAATAGTAAGAAGGCGTACTTACCTATATTGCGTGGAAGATTTACAAGCAAAACTTTTTTAAGGTTCCGTACCCGAAGAGTGCCGGACTGGACCTTTGTACTAATCCTCCGCTGTCCGTCCGTCCGTCTGCCTGTCAGCAGGCTGTATCTCATAAACCGTAATGGGTAGACAGCTGAAATTTTCAGATTGTGGATTTCTATTGCTGCTATAGCAAGAAATAATAAAAATGAAATAAAGTAAAAAAATGAATAAAGGGGTTCCCATACAATAAACGTGTTTTTCTTTGGGGCGTTTTTTACTAAATATTGTACGGTGGTACACTACGGAACCCTTCGTTTACGAGTCCGACTCGCATTTGGTCGGTTTTTTTCGGAACGCTCTATAAACCGGAATATATACTATCATATAAACAAAAGACGCCGTGGAAAAGAGTATTCTTCAGTAGAAGACGAATATTGTATTTGCCAGTCATGGTTTAAGAAGAGGTCCTGTTGTAAGAGGTTTATGTATGAAGGATTTATCTGAGTGACGTAAAATTTTATAGCCGGCAGTAGGTTGTCGTAATAAAATGTATCTTGTGTTATCACTAGCGGAACATGCAGTAGCTGTGTCCCAGAGGACAGAGAGATAAAGACATTGTCTATACCTATTCATAGATATTATCTAGGCATATTTATAGAATATTAAACCAATCAGTAATTATAGTTATAGGTTATTAGCTCCAAGGAAGATGTTGTCACTGAATCTGCTTGAAATAACACTTTTATTACATTTTTGCTATCAAATAAATAATTTTTGACGAGTCCCAAGCCTACCTTGAAAATCATATATGGCATTCTAAAACACAAAAAAAAGGGTTAATTTATAGGAACTTTCAATATCCTATCCTAACTAATATTAATATTCTAAATGCGAAAGTGAGTTTGTTTGGTACGCTTTCACGCTAAAACGGCTGAACAGATTTAGATGAAAATTCGCACATGGATAGACCATGATCTGGATTAGGAACTAGGATACTTTTTATCTCGATATTCCCATGGCATCGAGACTTATGCGTGTGAGACCGCGGGGCGCAGCTAGTTGAAAATATATCCAACGACGGGATCCATTTCGCACGTCCAATTACTATCGAATAGCGACAATATCGGGGCCTAGTACACATGTTGCCTTCCATGGCAAATTAACAATATTAAGTAAAGGCAGCTTCTGCTACAAATAGCCGCCTTCCTACCCTCATCCTCTCTAGGCTATTCGGCTATTTCCTTGGCTACTTTATCACCTGCTCTAATGGATGCTAAAGATACTTATTATTTATTCAGCTGATGTTGTTTAATGTAAGCTTGAACACTGTGAGTAAAATGGGTGAACTATTTTTACATATTATTATGTAGCTGAAATTAGTACCTACATTTTTAAAGGGTTAAGCAGAGGCACCCCAAAGTGTGGGTACACGGTTTGCTAAAGATATCTTATGCTAAAGCATGAGCAATAGGACATGCACATTGCACCATACACCCCGAAAAACCAACAATATCTATATCTATCACGGATATCTATGATATCTATCGATACTTATTATAAATTAAAGTCGCTTTTCGAGTCTGTCAGTGCGACCGCGTTGTCCTTCTAAACTACGCAACGGATTTTGGTGCGGTTTTCATCATTTGGAGAATTTATTCCGGAAGATTAATGTGTATAATAGATTAATATTAAACTTACTTTAATAAAGAAATCTCGATTTTTGTCAAGTTATTAAAATCACTAGTCTCTTTACGAAAATAAAATGCGGTCATTAGTTAAAGTCGAAATCATGATCTGCCTAGCCTTTTCCCAACTATATTGGGGACGGCTTCCAGTCTAATCGGATGCAGTTAAAATACCAGTATTTTAGAAAGAAAGATAGAATAACGTTTATTTGGACACAGTTCGTGAAACACAAAATACAAATAACAAAATGAAAAATTTGAAAACAATAGTGTGCGCCTCACGGCTGCGCCAAAAAGGTTCATTTCAAAAACTCAAACTCAAACTCAAAACTCAAAGCATTTATTTCAAATAAACCAATTACAGGCACTTTTGAATTGTCAAAGGGTCGGTCAGTCAGAAAATATGAAGCTAGATGCCCATTCCAAAGCGTAGTAGGTTCCTATGGAGAAGAACGGGCAAGAAACTCCACGGACACTCTTTTAAATCAGAATATTGTTACAATATGTTGTTTACATCATTCATGTTGGAATCATACATGTGAGTACAATGTAGAAAAACGTGCAGGTTAAAAGAGTCCGTAAATAAAAGATAAAACGATACAAAACAATTCAAAAATTAAAATAAATCAAAATAAGCCGTGGCAGCTAAGAGATGACCAGTCCCTACTGATGGCGCCCGTTCACGAACATGACGCATGGATCAGCACCATTCAGCTCAACCATTTTGAAGGGAACTTAATGATCCAACACACACGCCACCACCAGCGAGACATTAAAGTGAGCATGACATGCTTTCAGCCGCCAGGGCACATTCAAGTCAATGAAAGACGTACCTAGTAAATGGTAGCTTTAAAGTACTTAGGTAAGTACATAGTGCTCACACACATGTGCTATGCAGTTATACAATACTAGGAGATTGAATTTATACAATGTAAAGATAGTTTTTACAATCTTCAGCAGCTCCAACAATATTTTCGTATGCTAATCAATTAGTTGTTGCGCCCTGTGGAGCTGGACCAGCGCTGAGCCAAGCATTTTTGTCAGTGATGTAATCCCCCAATTTATAATATGCTTGGCGGCATAGTGTGCGTTTTATACAAGATTTAAATTTTGTTTCATTCAGTTGGAGTATGTGGGGAGGTATTTTATTGTAACATTTTAAACAGTACCCCATGAAGGATGAGTCTACTTTAGCCAGTCTGAAGCCCGGTTGAACTAATTGGTCCCTATTCCTAGTCCTATAATTGTGTTTTTCACCTCTTTTACTAAAAAGACTTAGATTTTTCCTTACGTACATGATGTTTTCGTAGATATATTGACAAGGTACCGTCATGATGTTAATATCTTTAAACAGTTCCCTTAGAGAATCGCGCATACGGAGCGGATTTCAGCATTAATGCCAGACAGGTACTGTCTGACGCTGGTTTTCTAATGAACCTTTAGTGACAAGTGACGGGAAGTACAAACAGTTTCAACATACCCAGTAAATATTTTAACCATTAGGTACCTATGAATAAATAAGCTAGTTAAAAAAAAGGAATAAAAAAATAAATAATATAAGTAAATACAACAATAACCATCTCAGCAAACCCGTTTAGCGATTACATCAATCAATGCGTGCACGGTGCATTCACAATGCGCTACAGGCCGCCGAGCGCGGCGGACAACCCACCGACAGTTAGGTATTTAGTTTGTCGAACAAAGAAAATACTGTGAGTGAGAGTGAGAAATACTCAAAAATATTATTTTAATTTAATGTTTTTCGGGGGTAAGTGAAGTACCCGTAGTTTTACATAGAGCGACTGCCTATCTGACCTCCACAAACCTGTTACGAGTAATAAATACCCTTTGGTAAGACTGTTTATCGGATTTTCAAGCTTCTGATGACCCGGCAATATTAGTTAAACTCGAAATCTATAATTTACTGACCACAATTTTAATTTGATTGATAATAAAATTACCAAAACCTAACACTAAAATGGTCAATTAATAATTTATGGGTCACACCAATCATCGCACGTTCCATATATTTTTGTCACGAATTGAAAACCACATGCAAATTACCCACGCTGAATAAACTGAAACATGGCATAATAATTATGAAAACTGTGAACCAAACTCGTGTTTATATCCCGGAAAGTTACGAGGTATCTCGTACTCGTGTCGTTTAAGGCTGCAGTAACACGACCTCAGTATTTTGCGAACATAAATACTCGATATTTGCAAACAGACGCACGCGTCACAGGTTGCCGCTATCTATTCCCTTTATCGAGTTATCTTTATGAAATATTCAAGGAAAGGAATATTTTGATAATGATTTCCTTTTTTAAGGAATACACAGTCAACCGCACATCACTTGCACTACGAACATCACCCTTAATGGTACGACATAAAAGCGCTGTCAATGTCAAATCGATACAACTAATGTGTGGTCAACTGTACGTTGTAGATATAAAAAACGGAAATGAACCTCCATTCTTGTGTGGTAAGTGAAAGGATTGGTATTCCAGGCTGTAGACGTTCCTGCCAGGGTTGCGGGAAAGTCCGAAAGGGATACCGGGACCTTGGCAACAGGCAACTGAAGGAAGATGCCACGAGAAGTCAGTGGAAGATTTCCAATAATAAAAAGAAAAAAAAGGCTATAGTCGTTTGTCAATCAATGTTGTCGCTTAAAACTGATCCTTCAGTTAGGTACAAGCCTGAAGAGTTCGAGAGAAGTTAGCTGCAAATCTAAGAAAAGGGTTCAGGCATGTTCGAGGTCAAAAATCGGGAATGTGAAGTTTACTTCAGATTTACTTTTATTAAAGGTAATCTACGGGGCGTTTCTCTGCTATCTATTGAATGAAAATTACTAAGCTATAAGATATTAATAGATAGCTAGCTAACAAAATATAGCAAATAGATAGCTTAGATAGCTAATAGATAGCTATAGATATTTTATTTTTAATTAAGTAAAAGAGTCGTTATCTTATTTATTGAGCAAAGTTTAGGTAGTAGTCAGCATGAGCTCCGCATATTTCTTTCGATCTGTCGGTGGTATATCATACTTTGTCTCGCAATGCATACATAAAGCGCTTTAACATAACCTTTGCAGCAGCTGCATCATTCTTATGCATTCTCACGTAGGTCTGCAAGTGGTAATGTCGTCGCATATGTCTGATAATTTAAATCTCGTCGCTATACACTCGCTGTAGGTAATCTAATTGCAAATATTCATAGTAGTTGCGAGTGTCGGCTTGCGCGGGGTGAATCTGAAATTAGCGCTCTACAGCACCGGACACTTTGAAGTGGAGGACCGGGTGAAGATCAACCTTTTTAGAGGAACAAGGATCATATTTATTTTATCACCCCAAAATCAATCTGCCTAGCCTTTTCCTAACTATGTTACGATCGGCTTACATTCTAACCGGATGCAGCTGAATATGAGTATTTTATAGTAGACTGCTTATCTGACCTCCACAACCCAGTCACTGGGTAATACGATACTCCTTGGTAAGCCTGGTTGTCAGACTTTCGGGCTTACCACCCGTAACGACTGTAAAAGACCCACGAAAGACAGCCGGGACTAACGGCTTAACGTATTTTCCGAGGCATGGAGGAGTCTCGGTATGTAAAGATGGTAACCCATCCACGGACCAAGCCCGGCAAGTGTAGCTTAATGGATCGATCTGATGGATCGACCCGTGCAGCTGTTATTACATACACGAATTCTCCCCCTTTAATATCTTATCACCCCCAAGAGCCACTATAACGAACGGTCGTCATTTGGTTCAAGCACCATGCTTGACAAACAATGTGGATCACCACATTGTTTGCAGCCTAATACTACAGGCCTCAAAATGATTTAGAAAGTAGGTACTTTATTGTTATTTTTGAAGCCTCCTTATCATGTATTTTATATAGGTACCAAGTATTAAGTAGCCAGTAGAATTGGGCTTTTACAGAGTAGTTCAGGTCAGTAAACGTGTGATCCGTTTTCAATAGAGGATGAAAACTCGCCCCCATTTGACAAATGACATACCTTTGTTCATTCTTTCTCACTTTGTTTATATCTTTTTCAAGAAGTTAGTCGATTTGTCACCATTATTTAAATCTAAACTTTATTCCGTTTGGTTTCTGTTCGTGATATTTATACGGGTTACAGTCGCATCCATTCCGGTCCTTTTATTCCGAAGCTGAATAATAACATGGGTGCCATTTTTATCCTACAGGGTCGTACAACTTCCTATGCTAAAAAAAAAATACGACAGCTCTCCAAAACCTATATTTTGAAGCCATTTAAAATTCTCAACAAATGAAAAAGTTTAATTTTCACGACTGTTGTTTCCTTATCCCATGAGAATATAAATTGGATGTATTTTCCATATGTTTGACAATTTTATGTTCCTCTGGTCTATATTTATTGAGTAGATAATAAAATTTGAGTCGTATTCGCATGTGAGGGCCGGAAATATTAACAAGTAAATATTCGTTAAAATGATATACGAGGAAAATGCACTCATTGATACGCAGATATCGATATTTTATGTTCGCGATAACAAAGTTAAATTCAACAATGGGGTCAATAGGTAAAAAGCTGAGCCATCATAAATAAATGTTGCTTTCGACCGTATTTTATTTATACTATTGTGTACTAGATAAACTTTATTATCAGAGCGAAATATCATAATATTCTTAAAAAACGGAATGCAAATAATTGCTTCACATTATTTTCTGTCTTCATATCTCTACTGCATAGTAAATTCCAAGCAGAAATAAATTGAGTTATTATTTTGAGATAACCGCGCCCGCAGCCATTACGGCTTCTATTAATTTTGATAGCTTAAAGAGATTTATGAAGTTATTTAACAAGAATTTAATTTAATATATGAAAGAACAACTAATGCTACGAAATATTTCAAAGACAGGGATTCATTTTATTGCTTATTTATGCTAATTTATAACAATTGAATTACGTTCACACTCCTATGTATGGTTTTCGGCAACTTTCGCCGTCTGGTATCTTGTGAGGCAGAAGATCCTGGCAGCCTGCCTAATCGCACGGCAAACTGTTAGTGATACGCCAAGTAGAAAAGGCGAATCTATCTCACTCATTCTAAATAATATCCTAGGTGCAAAGTGGTCCTGCTAGGGTTGCGGGTTACTCCGATAGGGATACCGGGACCTTGGTAACAGGCAACTGAAGGAACACGGGTGAGTTTTAGTCTGTAAAAGTCTGACACGCCCTTCCGCTCCGCCCACAGCGGGAGAAGTCATTGGATGATTTCCCAACCCCAAAAAAAAAAAAGGTGTAAAGTGGTGGTATGGGTGGTGTGGGTACAAAGAAAAACAACAAGTAAAAATAATCCGAATTATGTTTCTATGTAAAAGACAAATTAGAAAAGTTCCCCATAAAAATTCGGGAAAAACGAAACGTCCTATTTTTGTATGGGTTTTTTTGTACGAATTATTGTTTGGACAAGACAACGTCTGTCAGGAGTTGTTTATAAATGTCAAATATCCATGGATTTAGGTAAAATTACAGCATCGACACAAATGTCTATTCCTGTACAACAATTCCTTTACTCTTAGTTCAATTTACCGAAGCATTTTAGTTTATAGAGTGGAGCTTACGACAAGCGTCTCTGATACAATTTGGTTATGATAATCCCTCAAACGTACGCCATTCGTGGGACCGATGTGTCTGTTCCAACAGACATATGCCTATGAATATGTAGGCAAAGCAAACTTGGCCACCCATGCCCCGTATATTTTAATTAACACATGTGTTCCAGAAGGCGTGACAATTTAAAATGTCCGTGTGACAAAAAATGGATGGAGTTTTTGTAGTTGGTAAACGAATTTTGGAGCGCGAACAAGATGAAAAATTTGAGCTCGCGATCTAAAAACAAATAAGTAATCTGTTGCAAATTAATAAACTTTCGGTAGTTTGTAGTCGTTCCACGCACGAAATCACGTAAATAGATAGGTTTTAGATTGGAACCTAACATTCTTAGCGTTAGATATTGTTTGTATACCTACCTAACTAATAAAGATTTTGATTAGTTGACGGTTGTTTTCGAATGTTGGTCACAGGTCTGTTATGGCTTGTTTTCATTAGTCAATAACTTGGTCGATAAAGAGCATGCAGGGATACCCTGTAGGCGGGGTAGGACTAATGAAAGTCATAAGTCGATACGGTACACCGCACGCGGGGAATCCACGTAGCGGGCGGAGACTCCAATGAAAATGGGCCCTAAAAGCAAATGCTAAACGTGCGGTGTAGGTTCTCCGTATACTGCAATCGTTCCCCATTGACTAATGAAAATAGTTCCCCAAATACGGGCACTATGGCATGCATTACAGAAATCTCCCGCACCGCATACGAGCCCTATCGACTAATGAAAATGAGCCTTTACATAAGACTTACAAACTGTCACGAACAACATTTTAGACATCACCAATTCTTCTTGACAACCAATATTGACAGCTAATTAAATCTGTTTACCTAGTACATTTTCACAACCGGAAAATATCGTCAAATTATTTCTCTGTTGTTTGTTTCTCATTAAAAAGTTTCCCAGTGTTTTTCAACTCGTTCAAAATAAGTTTATACCGACGTTGCACTTCGTTCGTTGTTTACCATTCGAGAGGTGATTGAGTAACAAAGGAGGAAATAATTCTTCGCTCCGTGTCCCGAGGGGGAGGGGGGGTTGTTAGGTAATTTTCTCAGCATAGGTATTTTCCGAGTGGGTAGTTGAACTCCTGTAGAAGTGCAGTGCAGGTGCCGTTTTTCGCAAAGTTCTGCGAAGTTTCATCGACACACGTTGCTTTGAGAAGTAATTGAGTAGTAAACATGCTGCCTGACTTTCTAACGAACGCTAGTTAAAACGTACGACTGGGAGTGTGAAAGTTTGAGAGTCTTTTTAACATTGCGCTTTTCTAGGTCGACATGAACTGTCTGGCCCTCAATGCACTAAATTCAGAAACGACAGCGTATGATTACCCATGTAGGTAGTAGAACGGCTATTGAAAGAGTAACTACCGGGTAAAATTTCGAACCTAAGGCAAAGCAGGAACGATAGTCCTGAAAAACACACTCTCCATCCTGTGTTAGTTCTTAAAATCATTGCTGCGCGCTTGATGTAGAACGTGAGCTCATACATGAAAACAATAACATCGCAACTTTTCGTGCGTCTAAACCTAAACGAACGTATTCAATTAGTAGTTTCGGCTTAAAACACTAACGAGCTAGCAGTCGGCAAGACAATTTGGTGCCATAGTTAGCGACGATCGCTCCGGCACGTGACGAGAGAAACTTTGTCGGTTCTACGGGGCCCTTAAATTGATTACCGACGCCCTTCTCCCGACCACCCTTGTTAGACTTTTCGATATGAATAATTGAAACTGTGATTGAGGTTAGATGTTATCAGATAGTGAGATAGTGTGATGTGTGGTGATTATGTGTGATGTCATGTTCACTAAAAAAAAATCAAGTAATAAAAACTAAAACCCAACTACGACTTAAAAGGTATAAACAAGACACCACAGACAGACAAATTAAAAATCCGGAGTCACACGTGTTAGGGCATAAATCGAACAGATTACGTGTGACTCCGGATTTTTAATTTGTCTGTCTGTGGTGTCTTGTTTATACCTTTTAAGTCGTAGTTGGGTTTTAGTTTTTATTACTTGATTTTTATTAAAATTCTTTTGTGGTTATAATATATATATTTTTGGAATGTGCTCATTAAGCCCTTTCATTTGATACCCAACATGGTACGACTAAACCATTTATTTTTTTGAGTTCCTCACTTTATGTCCTCTAGAGGTCGCCATTTTTAATTTAATGTGATTTCACATAGCCTATAACCAGCGGACAATCACGACGCTTCTAACGATACCTCATTTGTCAAATTGTGTTAAGTGGTTTGGAAGATAGGAGGGAACAGATGAACATACATACATACATACATACATACATACTTACATACATACATACATACATACATACCGGTCAAAATCATAACCCTCCTTTTTCTTCGCCGTAGTCGGGTAAAAACAGTCAATTGATTCAGGCGTGACTTTGCGGAAATCCGTTATAAAATACAATAGACTCAGATATATTTAGTAACCTATTCCTTCCTATTCCTATTCTTTGCGTCCAGCGCTCGGTGTGGTAACACGTCGCGTTTTGGTTTGCAATAGGAAATATGCATGTATTTTTTTAATATTTTTATTCGATAGTTTACATCGTCAAATAATAGTTTAAAAAAAATTCGACGGCACAAAAGCAATTTAAAGTAGTTAAAAAAATGTTTAAAAATGTCCAACCGATCCGGGCTTTTTGGCGCGCTTGGTGTGGTGACGTCACAGTCCGTAAAAACAGACAAGTAACTGTCAAGTCAACGTCAAATACTCCGTTTTCTATGAGCGTTTGACATTGACTTGACACTTGTTGATTGACTTGACATTGACATTTTGATTGTTATATCGGATTGTTACGTCACATCCGCTCTTAGCCTTTTCAAGTATTTGAATTACCCACAGTTTTTTTGGACTTTAAAAAAATTAATTTTGTCGCTCAAAAAGAAATTTTATTCAAAAATATTGATGGAGGCATAATTCTGAAGTAACATAGTTTATAAAAAAAAATATTTGACCCATATTTGAATCACATGCATATTCCCTATTGGTCAATCGTCATCCTGAAGATGCCTCGTTGAGAGGTGGAACACGTGTCGATTTCTTACAGGGTTTTTATGACTCTTGAAGAATAGTCAAGCGGAATAGGTTACTAAATATATCTGCGTCTATTGTATTTCATTAAAAACATCACTACTGGCAGCCTGATTCAGAGCTACTTTTGATGTTCAAACTTTATTGTTCTCCTAATTTTCTTTTACCACTGTTCCATCACCACGATCCTCAGGATTGGCACTGGTATACTATGTACTTATACGTATACTCGTATGTCCACAATCCTGTAGCTTTTACTGTTTTGTGTACATTATGTGATTGTTCAATGAGCTTTATTTGAATTGTGAGTTATCACGATAGCTATATTATTTTGACGCAGTTGTTAGGCCTAAATGAAATGAGTCATAAACATTATGTAAATGGCCGACCTTTTTAACAGATATTCAATTTTATATTCGCGTGTTCTAAATAACGGTGAGCTTGTTCATTTTTAGTACTTATAGCCTTAGTCGTGAGAGGTGTTGGATTAGCGCCATTTTTTACTAAAAAAATTCCACTCCAGGAATTTGCAACATATATTCTTTGTTTGATAACGTTTAAGTAAAATCAGGTAGACAATTCTAGTAAGTCCAAAAGATCCGATGGTCAATTCTCGTATGTACCTACGATAAAAAAACTATGAATAAATTATATTATTAATTTATGTCCTATAAAACATTGTTAACGGAACGAAGGAGCCTAGATCTCACAACACAGGGAATCTTAGTGTGAGGTCTAGGAATTCAATCCAATAGTATGTAAACTTACAATTATTATAATTCTTATTCTATTCTTAGTTCATATTCTTCGGTACGTTCGGCCTTCTAGTTTTGATAAATAAATAATTTCTGAGATAATTTATCTTTGCAATTGTAAATCGGTGACATTATTCTATGCCCAGCTCTGACGAACCAATGTGTGTCGTATGCATTTGTTTCTACAGTAATCTCTACGAAGCATTTGTTTTGTAAAATCTACAACAAATCCGTTTACTGCGCACAGATTACTTGAAAAGCAAAAAACCGTAAAAAATAAATTATGTAACACTTTATCATACTGGTACATTCATTCAACAACGCACAAGGTTCCCTACAAAACGTTAGTGTAAACAGTAACGCTTCAAGTTCACAGCTATGCAAATTTTATTTCATAAAAGCGGTGAGGAAAATTACGTAGATTGAACACTTCCGCCGGAGTTTGAGCTGAGCAAATCGGGAGGCTGTCTGTGTAACGACCTAATGGCGCATCCACACCAACATAAGTTCTAGCGTCAAGGCTAATTAATGATATTCAGCGGAGGATTCTGAACGTTCGTTGATGTTCGGTTTGGCCGCACGCTGCGGAGGCGAGATATGTGAGGTTCTAAATTGAATTACAATATTTTTTCTGTTTCTTTCTGTAAATAGTTTATATTAAATTTTCACAGACTGCAGGGATCCAGCGGAAAACCTGGCTCTTGCAATACGAGACACAGATAATTAATTAACATACTACATGTTGTACGTTCCAAAACTGAATGATTCGCTTGCAAATTGTCAAATTCTCATTTCTTATGATTTTTCTGTTCACAACACGACTTCATTCTATTGTCATTTTGAATCAAACTTTTAACTTGTAAAAGGTTAGGGTACATATTTGATTGTTTTTTTAATATAATGTTTATAATTAGGTAATCACTAATTACTTTTACTTATAGATTAGGTACGATCGTTGACTTGGGCGTTACAAATTGCGATCCAACCCGTTTATACTTAGCCAACAAACATTGGCGAACTATCTTCTTTGGTTCAGTCTGAACGCAGTATAACATCTCTTCGCGATGTGGTTTGATGCGAAATAACCTTAATGCAAATTCAAAGTGTCTAACTTCGAATGCAGGTTAGTCATTTTGTTTACTAAGTACTCATTAGTACTTGTAACGATCACAAGTAGAGTGAAGGCGTTGTTGCAGTTAATTGGTTGAATGTATGAGGCAGATTATCAGGATCTTTATCAAATCCTGCCTCTCATGAAGACCTATATTCTGGTAGTTCTTGGGACACTCCTGAATGATTGTCCAAATTAAGAAGTCATTCGAGAATTATTTATTCATCTTATTTACATGTATTGGCTTTTAATAATATACATTATTATACATCTAACACTACAATACTAATAATATATACAAGTATGTAAATACGTAAAATACGCGCTTTGACGTGGAGTTGCGGATACCCGTATTACCTATTACAAGTATGTAAAAAGGGGGAGGAAATAATCATTAAAGTGCATATTCGAGAATTGAACTTCTTTCATGCAAAGACTGATGACGAAGATGATGAAGACAATGCTATTTAATTTTTTGCACCATTCTAAACAGACATTGTCATTTCACCAAAATGTCGTTCGTGACCTGTCCTGGGGTTTTACTAACTGCCAATTTTTGCCTGATATTAATTTGTTCTTCATTTTCTTACTACCTTAATTACAATTTACAAGAACTACCAGTTTCAGTTCGTTGAAAATTTTCCGTGTAATGGTAATTTGAGGTCGATGACCTACGTTCATTATAACCTTTTTTGATGGTTATTATTAAGTTATGAAAATTGCCTACGAGCGTGTAACGAGCTCCGATATCAAACGAGCTCGAGCTCCTGGACTGTATATTTTCAATAGCTTTATTTATTTACATGCAACACTTAATGAACGGCCGGGTTTTTCATTGATCCGAGTTTATTCAGAAAGGACTTCGAACAGTACGAAAAGGCCGTTGTTTTCGTGTCTGCCTTTTTATGTTGACAGTTGTCCTAAATATGAGCTATTTCTTGCATGGAAGGCAGTTGATTAAAATACTTTTGACAGTAGAGAATAATTGATAACGGCATCGACTGCTTTCATTGTTTATTTCCGGTTTCTCATCCGTCAAAATACTCGTCAGTCTAACATTACAGCTATCGCAGCAATTTACAAAAAATCACCACGCAGATTTACCTAAAACTATAAATTAATCATAAAACTCCCACACTTATTATAAAACAGAAAGAAAAATCAGTATTCCATTTTAAAAAAACTATGATTTCCACAATTAATCGAATAAGCGGAGACAAAGATAAAGTTCTCGCCTGCCCGCACAGTAAAAAGTTAAATTGCATGACCCTCCTCCACTGTGGCGCTCGAGAATTTGTTTGGACGACGGCACGACCAACTACAATCGGGAAATCAGGACTAAAGTGGCGAACAGTTAGAGAAAATGTTGTTACGAGAATTATAAGTTCACTTGTGGACAAAGGCCGTGTGAAGGATGTGTGTTGTGTATATGCTTTGCTGTATGTCATAGATTGTATTTAATGTTAATAAATGAAGCACGGTGGCAATAAATGTATGATAAATGTTTGCATGAAGTTTTTTAGTTAAATTTTATGTTGTTGGCTTGCTGTGCGCTATGGTGTTTACCGTAAGTCCAGCAAGCAATTCTTATATACTTAAGGCGCTTAGTCCCGTTTAGTACCGTAACACGGTCACTTTAAAAAGCCTACTCCTCATTAACGGCTTGATTAAAAGATCTGAAAAAAATATATGTTTGCCATAGATTCATGTACACACGGCTACACATCAAGCTATACATTTCCAGTTTATACTGATCTCGCATTGTATAGGATTTCCGTACAATGCGAGACCAGCTTAAACTGGAAATGTATAGCTTGATGTGTAGCCGTGTGTACAACATTTTGTATTGAGCAATTTTTTCGTATGACTAATACTTTTGCCTTAAAAAATATTTAACAAAATGCAATTTTTGGCTAATATTTCCCTACTACTTCTAAACGGCTTTGATGTTTGGAAATATTTTTATACTGAAAAATTGATGGTTAGAAGTACTACAGATTGTATTGAGCAGAAATGTAAATTAAACAATTTTTTTTTTTTAATTACCCCTCTCAGGTTCATAGGTGCTCAGCGCGGGCGCGCGCGGCAGTCACGCGTTAGCATTGAGACGGGACGGCTGTGTCGCTCGCTGCTCCGCGCCGGCTATTGACCGACTACGTACGTTTGTGTATGTTAGTGCAAATAATCACGAATAAATTACAATAGTGTGTGTGTCTAGACTAGCTCGCTGCAGAGAGTCTTGTACGCGTGGATGCTTTATTAGTGCTGCGGTTTCTACGTACATACTGTTTTTTGTTTATATGGTTTTTATGTAGGTCATCATCTGCCTAGCCTTTTCCCAACTATGGTATGGTCCATACTAGGTAGGTAAGGTAGGTAGGGTAGGTAGGGTAAGTAGGGTAGGTAGGGTAGGTAGGGTAGGTAGGGTAGGTAGGGTAGGTAGGGTTGTTAGGGTAGTTAGGGTAGTTAGGGTAGGTAGGGTAGGTAGGGTAGGTAGACCGCCCTCTTCAGGACTTCGAGAACTACCTCGGAGTCCTGGCCGCCGTGGTCGGCAGGGCGGCGCCGTGTCAGGTTTCCGTACTGGGAGACCTGAATGCCAAGTCGGTGACCTGGGGCAACCCGGCTACCGACCCACGCGGGCGGGCAGTAGAGATGTGGGCAGTCTCGTCTGGACTCTCCCACTTGAACAGAGGAAGCGTCCAGACATGCGTGCGGCGGCAGGGTGGCTCAATAGTGGACGTCAGTTTCGCCACCCCTGCGTTAGCCGCGCGCGTGTTGAACTGGCGGGTGGACCTGGTGGAGACTATGTCGCTGCCACTCAAATGGAGGAGAGGTTTCGGGACCTTTTCAGCGCATGCCTTGCGTCTGGAAGGTTCCCGAAACTGTGGAAGGAGGGGCAGCTGTGCCTCCTTCGCAAGGAAGGCCGCCCAGCAGACTCACCCTCGGGAGGATCCGCCGCCTAGGTTTAACGGTGGCGCTGCACAAGACCGAGGCCGTGTTCTTCCACGGCTCTCGACAGCGCCCCCTACCACCTGACGCCCACATCTTCGTGGAGGGCGTCAGAATTGAGGTGAAGGCCCAGATGAAATATCTGGGCCTTGTACTCGACAGCAGGTGGCGCCTCGGTCCGCATTTTAGCGGGCTGTCGTCGCGCCTGCTGAAGACCGCGGTTGCGCTCTCCTGGCTGCTTCCCAACTTGGGGGGGCCCAGCGCACGATGCCGGCAGCTTTACGCCGGCATCTTGAGGAGTATGCCCCTCTACGGGGCTCCTATCTGGGAGGACTCCCTCCAAAGGAGGGAGAACGCCGCACGGCGGGCACCTCAGATGGCCATAGCCCAGCGAGCGGCGCGGTTTTACCGCACGGTGAGTTTTGGGGCAGCATGTGCTCTGGCCGGCACCCCTCCTTGGGAACTCGAGGCGTGGGTGCTCGCCAGAGTATATGAATGGACGGCGGGGCGGAGGGCGATAGGACAACGCTCAGGCCCTGAAGAGCGGGAGGCCGTCCGGCGGGAGGCGAGGGACGCCATCGTCGTCCATTGGACGGAAGACCTCGCCACCGCAGCCTTCGGCCGCCGAACCCTCGACGCGATTGGGCCAGTCCTGCGAGACTGGCTCGAGCGGTCGCATGGGTTCCTCTCCTTCCGTCTGGTGCAGGTGCTGTCCGGACACGGTTGTTTCGGATCGTACCTGCACCGAATCGGACGGGAGAGGACGCCGTCGTGCCTCTACTGTGGTGAGGCGGAGGACACGGCACAGCACACCCTCGAGGTGTGCCCGTCGTGGTCCGAGCCACGGCGCAGTCTCATCGCGGTGATCGGACTGGACCTCTCGCTCCCCGGCTTGGTTAACGCCATGCTTGGGGATGAGAGGTCCTGGGCGGCAGTCGCCTCCTTCTGTAAACTCGTCATGTCCCAGAAGGAGGAGGCGGAGCGCGCGCGGGAGGACGATCCTGACGCAGCGCCGCTCCGAAGGCGGAGGAGGGGTCGAAGAAGACGTCAGTTCGATAGTCATCTCCGACTCCTCCCAGGTGGAGGCCAGCAGGCAATGGGTGCGGGGGCACCCTTGCCTGTATTGCACAGGTCTCCACCAGTGTCGGACGGGAATGGCCAGGTGTTCCCGGCCATTCCCGTAGCCCCTCAACTTGGGGGGTATGTGGGGCCCGCCAGCTAGGCGGGCATGCGCCGGGAGGGTCGTGGATGTAAAGGCTGAGCCGGTTTCCCATGGCCCTCCCATCACGGCGATGTGGGAACACCGCTGAGTTTTAGTGGGTATACTGTCATTAGTGACAGGAGTCCCACATACCCCAGACTCGTCCCCCACGAGCGGGGATGCGTAACGCATTCCTCAGCATTAAAAAAAAAAAAGAAAAATGGTAGGGTAGGTAGGATAGGTAGGTAGGATAGGTAGGTAGGATAGGTAGGTAGGATAGGTAGGTAGGATAGGTAGGTAGGATAGGTAGGTAGGATAGGTAGGTAGAGGTAGGGTAGATAAGTAGGTTAGGTAGGTAGGGTAGGTAGGTAAGGTAAGTAGGGTAGGTAGGGTAGGTAGCGTAGGTAGGTAGGGTAAGTAGGTAGGGTAGGTAGGTAGGGTAGGTAGGTAGGGTAGGTAGGGTAGGTAGGTAGGATAGGTAGGTAAGTAGGGTGGGTAGGTAGGGAGTGTAGGTAGGTAGGTAGGGTAGGCAACCGACCAACCGACCGACCGATGGACCGACAGACCGACCGAACGACCGACCGACCGACAGCCCGACCGACCGACCGACCGACCGACAGACCGACCGATAGACAACGAAGCCTTAGTAATAGGGTCCCGTTTTACCCTTTGGGTACGGAACCCTAAAAACAGTGCATTAATGATAAGATAAAATTACTACGCAGTTGAAAGAAAAGACAAATTATTTATTTTATTATGTAAAATCGAGTAGGTACCAGGGCCAAGCCACCTTTAGACACCAGTGCCAAAAACCAGGGCTCGAAATACTTTCAAGTGTTTTCTTTCTGCATTGAAAATAGATCTGTAAAGTCATACAAATAAGGAGTACAATCGCGTATGCAAAAAAGGCTACGTCCAACTTCCAACCAAGACTTGGTGGAAGAAAAATACTTGCATAGAACATTGATCCTCAACTCTATAGAAATAAAGATTACAATAGCGTTTAGTTTAAAAAGAAATAGAAAGAAACTGAAGGAAAGAGAAAGAAAGAGAGCGAAAGAAAGGGAAAGAAAGAGACAGAGAAAGAGAAAGAGAAAGAAAGAAAGAAGGAAATAAATCTGCTGTATACGTGATTTTACTCTATGTTTTTAATAAGTAATTCATCAAACATATTTATCAACAAAACATCACGCGTTTATTCCCCGAAGGGTTAGATAGAGATGTACCTATAGTACACCCACATTTCGCCAGTTATGTTTTAAGTTCCATGTATTATATTACATGTCTGGATTACCTGTTTGAAGAGAAAGAAAAAAAAGAAAGAGAAAGAAAGAGAAAGAAAGAGAGAGAATGAAAGAAAAAAGAGAAAGAGAAAGTGAAAGAGAAAAAGAAAGAGAAAGAGAAAGAGAAAGAGATTGTCATGACAAGACATGTCTGGATTACCTGTTTGAAGAGAAAGAAAAAAAGAAAGAGAAAGAAAGAGAGAGAAAGAAAGAGAAAGAGAAAGAGAAAATGAAAGAGAAAAAGAAAAAGAAAGAGAAAGAGAAAGAGAAAGTAATAAATCATTTATTTACTGGTAATTTAGGAAGAAGAAAGAAAGAGAAACAAAATAGAAAGAAAGAGAAAGAGAGAAAGAAGGAAATAAATCTGCTGTATACGTGATTTTACTCTATGTTTTTAATAAGTCATTCATCAAACATATTTATGTTCAAAACATCACGCGTTTATTCCCCGAAGGGTGAGACAGAGATGTACCTATAGTACACCGTCATTTCGCCAGTTATGTTTTAAGTTCCATGTATTATATAACATGTCCGGATTACCTGTTTGATCCAGACTCCGAGCTACCACTGAGAAATTTCAGATGGAAAAACCCAATTGAAGCAAGAGAAAGAAAGAGAAAGAAAGAGAGAGAAAGAAAGACAAAGAAAGAAAAAGAAAGAGGAAAAGAGAGAAAGAGACAGAGAAAGAGAAAGAGAAAGAGAAAGATAAAGAGAAAGAGAAAGATAAAGAGAAAAAGAAAGAGAAAATGAAGGAGAAAGATAGAAAGAAATAAATTATTTATTTGCTGGTAATTTAGGAAAGAGAAAGAAAGAGAAAGAAAGAAAGACGGTAATAAAACTGCTGTATACGTGATTTTACTCTATGTTTTTAATAAGTCATTCATCAAACATATTTATCAACAAAACATCACGCGTTTATTCCCCGAAGGGTGAGACAGAGATGTACAGTCACGGACTTTAATTGATGAGCCACCTTCAAACTTTTCAATTTTGCAGTTTCATACATTCACGAGATTACACGATTAAACACGAACTCAAATCGCAAGCTCGTAAACAAGATGACAAATAAATTACTTTTAATCGGAAATATCCATAGAGGTTGACTAATAAGTTCTTAATGATAAAAGTAAATACAATGTTGCATTAGGTTTATCCAATCTATTTGATACTGTCCTCCTTTGAATCATAGCTCATTAACTCAATAATTCTGAAAACTTAACTGAAGACAGTGACAGTTGAAATATCGATGTCAGAGAATTTCTCCGTACGCTAACGTTACTATGCAGCAGTAACCTAGCAACAATTGTTTATCGTTGCTAGGTTACTGTTGCTGGACCTGCAATTGGTTGACTTTGAGTAGTCACTGCTGTCAAGTTTGTAGTTCTGCTCTCAGGTTAGCCAACCGGTAAAGATATGAAATATAATTTTCTTCTTCTAATACGAAGACATATGACTTTGCGTGTCGGGAACCGAATAAACCCGATTTGTATTACACGGCTAAAATGCGAACAGTACCAGGTGGCTCATCAATTAAAGTCCGTGACTGTACCTATAGTACACCCACATTTCGCCGGTTATGTTTTAAGTTCCATGTATTATATTACATGTCTGGATTACCTGTTTGACCGGCCATAAATCCAGACTCCGGGCTATCACTGAGAAATTTCAGATGGAAAAACCCAATTGAAGAAAGAGAAAGAAAGAGAAAGAAATAGAGAGAAAGAAAGATAAAGAAAGAGATAGAGAAAGAGAAAGAGAAAGAGCAAGAGAAAGAGAAAGAGAAAGACAAAGAGAAAGAGAAAGAGAAAGGGACGGAGAAAGAGAAAGAGAAAGAAAAAGAGAAAGAGAAGAGAAAGAGAAAGAGAAAGAGAAAGAGAAAGAGAAAGAGAAAGAGAAAGAGAAAGAGAAAGAGAAAGAGAAAATGAAAGAGAAAGAGAAAGAAAGAAAGAAATAAATCATTTATTTGCTGGTAATGTAGGAAAGAGAAAGAAAGAGAAAGAAAGTTATTTTTCACTTTTTTATTGTTTCTTGTGAAGTCGGTTGTTTTTTTTTTTTGTGAAAAGTTTTCTTCAACATATATGCTAAAAATAATGTCCTGTTCAAAAACATAAAATAAACGTATACGCACAAACATAAGTATCGATCTATACAAATATCAGCCTTGCATCTACCAATTAATGAGGCACAAGAATCGTAGGCAAAAAAGGCGACCTACGTGCGCATGTCTGCGCCCCTGCATATTCTTTGATCAACATTTTAGTGTAGCGCACCACCGCGCGTGTCAAGAGTAGGGACTTAAGCTCCGCCCACATGCGCAAGGTCAGTCAGGAAACATAAATCCAGACTCCGGGCTACCACTAAGAAATTTAAGATGGAAAAACCCAATTGAAGAAAGAGAAAGAAA